>JAMBLF010000168.1:0-362145 GCA_030578115.1 Leucoptera coffeella
CACAATGTACGTAAAATATAAAAAAAATACATATGAACACGTATGTCACTATTTTTTTGTATAGCCAGAACTTTGGAGAGCGGTAGCATCTTCTCAATAACCTCAGAGAGTTGTCATATGAAATATTGATGTAAATATTGACAGTTGCTAGACCATCACCCCAATCCTTACCTTTTTAGATATATAAAAAAGAAATTCTAGCTATATAGCATTCCTGTTAAATAATAAAAAATATCACAGGACACAAGGCACTTAAAATATAAATTATTCGAATTCTGTAATTACAAGTTTATATACATCGCAAACTATATATCGACACCCAGACTATACTTCCATATAGACATAGTAAACAAGATAAGTGCCATAACAACAGATGAACTACAATGATCACTGGCCGCACTCAAACGTAAGTGGGTCGTAAGTCAAAAGAGGTAAACTTCAGACATTAAGCAGGCGGTAAGGGGCAAACGTAAAAACTGGAAAAGCTTGTTTCTCCCATGTTTTGCGGAAGTAAAACTTCTCAATGATAACAAAGTCGTTTCGTAGACTTCCTGAATGCACCTGCTCCTGCAACATTGTTTGCTGTCACTTCGAGAGTGGGGATGAGAAATAGACAATAATTTGTATCTGCAATACTTTTTAACTTCATACTTCACCTTGCTATCTTAAAGGAGTAAGTAATATCATGATAGCACATTTTAACACTTTACAAAATAAACTTGTTACACAGTAAGATACTATCACCAGGAAATTGCATATCCTTTAAAATAGTCAGCTTCAATACGTGGCAACTAGGACATTATTTGTGACATTGGATACTGAGTTTCTGCTGATACGGCGCTTATTCGGCGATTTCAGTACGCGTTTTGAGAAATCCACAGGCACCTAGAGCCATAGATTCTATTCCCAATAAATCTTTGAACAAAATTAATTTAGCCAAACCCAGCAATCTCCGCGATGTTATCACTTAAACCGCGGTTGCAGCGTAAAAATTTTAATAGGAAAATCCGCGATTCAATTCGCCAAACAATCTCGCCCTAACTCAGTCCCACAATGGATGTTGATCAGATAAGCGGATTTAATTAAACGTCATCCCGCCACACCGCTACTGTCGCATTTATTCTAATCAAGAGCCAGCAAGATTGGGCCGAATTTACACGCGATCCCATTATAAGGTGGTGAAAGATAGACATTGTTCTGAATAAGCTATGGGTAGCGAATATCGTACTACTGTCTGGTTGAGTTGTGACTATCAGCTTTGTTGAGTGCTTATTAAGGTGAAAAAAGGCTTTGATGAATGAGCCTTAAATTATATTAAATACATTAGGGAAATGGTTAAGCAAACTTTTGACAAACAAGTGAAAGTAAATATATATACAGGGTGACAGATTTGTCACTGGCAATATTTTAACCTGGCTATCAGTAGCACCTATAGAACTCATTTTCATAATAAAAAAGGTAGGAAATTTTTGGAAATTTTGGACAATTTTTTTAATTTTAATTTTAAATTTTCCGTAACATATGGGTACCCTATTAACGTACTACTTGCCAAGGTCATGTTCATTCATAAATTGTAAGTTTACATTCTCTATGGTAATCTAGTGTTTCTGGACTAGGAGCATCTTGAATGAAACTTTTTTCATTATTGAGACATTGTTTTCACAGGTTAGGAAGCCAATAGAACATACTTATGTGGTTTCCTTTAAACATTAATTACGACAATGTTATGCACTATTCTTTTATTTAATCCAAATAATCATCACTGCACACAATAACACAACATGAACATTAGCCGGTTATGGATTGTACTTAATTTAATCGCGTAATTATTCTATGCTGTTTACTAATTAATCTCCCTTTAGTTTACGCTTTGATAAGTTCTTTAAAACATTTGATTCCATTACATATTCTCGACAATTATAACCTCAAAAGCACTTCAGTAATTAATTTCATTTCCACTAAAGTATGAATTTACATTCACATAACTAAATCATGTTTTACTTTCACAACATTAATAAACATAATCTACCATTATTGTACTATGAAATAGCAATTTAACATTAAATTATAAATTCAGACGACAAAAATACTTTTAACCGCCATAGCGTTGTAAAACAAACAATCAAATAAATAAATTAGCCACAGATAAAGTAAAGATGAAGTAGAGATCGCGTCATACAGCCAGGGTGAAGTGCATTACATTTCATACTTTCGACTTACTACGAGCATAAATATTTTGTATGACTAATTAATAAATATACTTGAGATGAAGAATAAACAATGATAAGTAAATCATTAATAATAAAATTGTTTATTTCACTATTTGTATTAATACTATTTTGTCACTAAAAGTACTTGATACTTCAAGTACTTTTTAAGACATGTAACCATACCATTAAATCAATGTTATTACTCTATGTTGAATTGAAATTGAATTGTTTATTGTAAAAAATTTTAGCAACGGAATTCGCAAGATGATAATAAGTTTTGAAATTATTTGTTATTAGTTGTAATAACTATCGATACGGATTAAAATGAACAAAAATCGAAGAATTAGTGAAAGGGAATTGTTTTTAGCATCATGTACAATGTATGTGTGATGAAATCGATGTGTTTTGATAATTTTCATTGGTGGCATGTAATGTTCAACCAACTTTGATGTTCTTGTGTATTAAACTACAGGTAAGCCGTAGTGATGATTAACGACGACTCTTCTTCATACCCTAGAACGGCATTGGGTACAACAGAAATGAGAGTTTACAAAAAAAATTAAATTTTTACTTGGATGTTTTGTTGTTGATAGTTGTTTGCTTTGTTGTTGATAGTTTTTTGTTTTGAGTGTTGAAAGATGTTTAATTGGATGAGAACTTATGAATGAAATAATGTAGGGCGTCCATGTATTCTGAATTGGCTCCCAAACTTTGAGGAGGCTTTTCTCCATATTTTTGTACTGGAGGGTACTAAAATAATTAAGCCAGGCCGCATAATTTTGATCATATAATCTACCCTTGAAGTATTGCCAGTGATGAAAATTTCACCCTGTATAATACGAAAACTATATGCGTCTTACTGTGAGTCTTTCAAAAGAGGTTAGGTTAGGAATCTTTGATGCTTATTGTTTACGTTACGTTTGTGTTTAGCCTCTCAAAGCTATTGTTTTACTAGTACCCAACGTGATTTATTACCCAACACCGCTTACAAATTCCTGTTATACATCTCTTTCCTCCTTCGTAAAAATCTAATGCAGTCAGTGCCTAAGTCCGGAAAAGAACACTAACTTATTCCCAAGCGCTAAGCTTAAACTTAAACGCTTGCAAGCACTAACTTAACCCATTCCTCGCACTAAGACAAAGTATTTTCCATTAATCAAGCGAGCAGACGATAACCGCAAGCCGTGCTATGAATTAGAGCCCTTTCAGGGGTACTTGCGTGACTTAAAAGTTGCCCAGAGGAACTTGAGTCATAAAATGTCATTTCTTGTTGCCCAACAAAGTTCGCAACGTAAACAATTAAAAGTTGCCACTCTGCCTCGGCTGAATGCTGAGTGCCTTGGTCGAGTTATTGTTGTAAAAGGGAAGCAAAGGTTCGATGGGTAACAGTCAGGTTAGATGACAATACTATGCTTTAGTATACACTGGTGTTTGAATGTATTTTAATGGAATTAAAGGTTTTCGTAGTGACCTCGGTAGTTTATGACATCTCTGACAATCCTGTTCGAGTTTACACACGAGATCCTTTACTACCCCGCAATTGTATGCAATCAAACAATGTCTTGGGAAGTGTGGACGGAAAAGGTTTAATGGGATACTGACTGATTCTTCCTTATCATTAAAACAAAGGCATAGGCATAGGAAAAAAGTGAAAAAGTCAAAGGAGTGTTTGCCTATAACCCAATAATTTGTAATAACGATATCTAACTATCATCGAGCAGACATTATTAAATATCTGTTTACTAAAAAACTACGTGAAGATTTCACGTTTTGTAACAATATTTTACAACCTTCTTAGTATGTACATAACGTAAAAAACCTCGTGTAAACAAATCGAAACCGTCCATAAAAACCGCTCTCCTTTAATAGAGTTATTACAAATCCGTATTTTATTTCGCAAAAGCTTCAGACACGTCGTAAAAGTATCTCCTGCCAATATTCGTTGGCAATTCGGTCGCGATATTCATAACGAATCTGTCCTTTTTGTTTTTACTGACCCTTTCGAGGGCTGTCTCAAATGAGATTTGCCCAATCCATTGCAGACATACTTTTGCATTCTTTTATTTGAAAGTTTCTTACAACAATGACATATTTTCAGTCAGCACAAAGTACTGGCAATCAGTAGGTAACATACCACAGTATTACTATCAAAATGTAGAATTATATACAATATTATTACTTTTAAAGTTATGTGAGTAATTTAGAGAATAAACAAATATTCACTGTAAATCCAGGTAGTATGTACAAACCAATATAATTGAAAGACGTGAATAGAGTACCCGCCACATAAGGTGGCAGTAGCCAAACTTGGAACTAAATTTGACGTTTCCGCCATTGCGTGTTATTTTGTATGAAAGGTAAATTTAGTATTACCAGCGTTGTGTTTTTTGCCCACTCTTTGTAATTTTTATGTTTGTTAAGGGTGATTATAATAAATTGATTTCTGGAGTTTCTTGTTAGTTCTTCTCCAAGGGTCTCCGCTGAACTTCTTCTTCTCAATCGTTACGCTCTTATCAGAGCGGTCGTGGTCTTCATGACGTGGCATCTTGAGCAGCCGAAATGGTTGGTGAACTAACCTCGGTAAAAATATGTAAAGACAATGCTCAGTGCCATGTTTGAAATAGTTTTTTTACATACATACATACACATCACGCCTGATTCCCTGTAGAGGGGTAGGCAGAGATCACGGATCCCCATTTGTCCCGATCCTGACAGACCACTTTCGCTTCATTGACATTCATACATTCTCTAATACACTCTCGGCGGTTATAGGTACTCCTAACGTCACCTTTTTTCAATATAGCGTCTATCTGACTGTTACATATATGTCTTATTAGGCCGGCCCCTACGTAACCGCCCTTCCACTTCACTCATATATATTCCTTTTGTCAATATATAGTTTTTTAATTTGTACTTAGATCATAAAATAACTTTCAAAGAGAGCTTATGATAGGGCCTATTTTGAATAAAAATATTTTGACTTTTGACTTTGGTATATTAATTTGTTTTATTTGAGTTTATAGCTCTGCAACCAAAGATCGTTACAAATGAAACCTTAATATAATGTATCGAGCCGTATGGCACAGTGAGTGCTAGTTTTGGCATGTTTACTGGCAACACTGGATTACGCGACTGTGGCGACGCCTCCAACTGCCACCTTATGTGGCGGGTACTCTACGTATTATAATGACAATTATTCATGCAAATGTTTGTCTGTGAGTTTCAATAAGTGATATTTATGATCCTTATAGTGAATAAAAATCATTTCATTTCATTTCAAAGCATTTCATTTCAATTTTAAATTGAAATATAATTCTTATCCAACGAGAATACCAAGGGTAAAGTTGAAGTAAAATTCTTATATATTAAGGAATGGCAAGGGTAAAGTACATCACATAATCACAGTCCCTCCCATTAGTCCGTATCAAGATAATTGGGTTCTATTTACCTACACCAAGTAAACCGAAGCAAACAGGGAACAAAGCACCCCACAAAGGTAAGAAAGTCGTCCAAACACCGAACTGGAGCAAAGTTACTCAACACTGGGCGAACCCAACTTCACCAAGTCTAACTGTTGTAATTATTGTTTTAATTAAAATATCGCGGCCAAAACAGAATAAGGGTGGGGCTTTGAAATGGACTTATCGTGGAGGTTTTATGATGTTGAGATATAGTTTTAAGTAATCACATGCACATACGAGTATACCCTTGTTCATTAGTCCTTTAAAAGGGGACATAAGAAAAGTTGATTGGTTGTTGATATGGTACATAGTGGTGATGAAAATCTTTACTTTTAGTCGGGTCTTGGGATGTGTCGCTGGCTTAGCACTATCCGAAAGTAGTTTCATTCAATAACATTAAATCACATCTAAAAAAAGTTCAAATTACAATATTCATAAGGAAAATACGACCAAAACAGTAAGTTTTTTCTTTTCCTTTCCATATTGAAGAGTTCATTCTCTATCTATTTACTGTCATGAGGTATCGTGTTCCCTAGCCCCATCCTCATCCAGTAACCCAAAAGGCATCCCAGTTCCCTTCAAACCCTTTCCTCGACTCCTTAACAGCCCTCTAGTGACGTATAGACTGCAAACAGTAATTTTGACTAATGCCATCTGTACTTGCCAACTGCAATTAGCGAGGCAAACGAATTCAAACCGTTGCTAGCACAAATGCGGGTAAATGGACTTATTGTGTTTGGGACCATGAAAGCGGGATTAGTTCGCTAATGGGCGGGGTTTGTTTTGTTGTTAACAGATTTTGAGGTCGTGAGATAATTACTTGTGTGGAAGCTTGGAATCATCACTCACTATGTATGGCTGTTAGTAGTTTAATGTAAGTTTCATCTGATAGCCTTACCCAATGTGAACTTTCGTTACTAACTCTTTGTAGCAGTAATAGGTACTTGGAATTCAATTTGTCCATTACATAACCCTTGATTTTACCGGAAGTCTCCCTTAGACCGGAAGTGCCCTATTTTAAAGGTAAAATACAGTAAATGAATCGAACATTAGACGAATAAACATCGTCACATAGTATTGTATTCATAAACTAGAATACAAAATTGTGTATTTACTCGTAGAATGACCAGAGGTGACCCAAATCCAAGTACACATATATTATTAACATACATCTGTATTCCCAGAAAAAGGCCATGTAACTTTTCCCAAATCCCAAACCATCTGATTCAAACAGGACCTTAAGGAAAAGATACACCAATGCACCATTAAGGGCCCTACAAAAGTAAACACCCTTGGAAGTGCTCAATGGGCCCAACATTCAATTTTGAGTGTAAGCGTTTGCCTGTAAAGACTTTGAAGCCATCTTCTTGGTAATGGGGGTTCATTAGGCACAATTTATGGTCTCAGGGTTAGAAATGAAGTCTGTTAAACGCCGCTGCTTGTGGTTATCTTTATTGGATGTTTATCTTAATGTCGACCTTTGCAGATCTGTGGGAATTTGGAGTTATTGCACTGGAAAGACGGAAGTGTTGAAAATATATACAAACATGCACATCATCATTGATTTTTCTATGTAGAGAACTTTTGTGACATAATGTGTTAGACTTTAATATTCCTATCTAGGTATGATAGCAACGATGTTGTAGTAATGATAATAGGTTACTGTACTATTTACCATTAAACTTGTGAAATGGTAAAATGAAGACCAGGATGTAATTTACATACGTAGGTAATATTGTACATGTACCAATAGATATCCCACATAACATAACATACGCTTCATACTCTCTTTTTTATTGTGTAGGAGTAGTCAGAGGCTTGAGTGTCATGCTCAGAAATTTCGAAGACAGGATAAGGAAGGGCCTATCGTAGCCCGCGTTTCACTTGTTAGACCGCGTCCAACGTGATAGGCGGTGAACCTTATCGCCCTATGAAGGCACTGGCTATTACCTATCTCAAGGTGTAGGTAGGTTTCCTAATGATGTTTACCTTAACCGTTAGCTAACTGTAATTTATGTACCTAAATGAAAAACATCCCCTTTTTCTTAGAACTTACTGAAATAACTCCTAGTGAAAATCTAAATCCATTTCTAAGCAACTGTACAACAGAACAATGAACAAAGGCGACAAGACAATAAACACTCCAAAAAGGTAACAACAAAAGAGGTCCAATTAGATCGAAACCTCCTTCGTTTAAGTGAAGATGTCGGCACGAGCCATTCGAGAAATTGTAAGAAAACAATTTAACAGACGCGGACAATAAATGAAGGAACTGTCGCAAGTGAGAGAAATGGGACGGTTATTTTGCTTTATAAGTATTTTTCTCTGTATGAGGTGTATGGATGCTTATGAAGCGAAAGTGGATCCGTAATGACAGTAAATCGGTAATGATGATGTACTTTACAATAAGTACGTATGTATATGTATGTTTGGAAGATGAATCAATCTTTTGTCCCTCATAATTAGCTTATGTCAGCAATATTTGGTCATTGGTCATAATATGCATTCTCTATTGCCATATTCAGAAAATTAAAATCTGATAATCGCAATTCTATCTCTTTAATTCACCGAATACAATTTTTATCATATATTGCCTCGCTATTACGATATAACATTAAAACCAAGATATTAAATTAAAAAATTACCTACATTAAAAAATCTCTCGTACTCTCATTAAAACTCAACAGTATGTAACAAAACCTCTCAGGCTAGGATCCTGGACCACATTACACGGTTTACGAGCGAGAGCTTTGCCTCTATGTCATAATTAGGTAGCTAAGAGCATTTCGCGAACTACCTTCATGTTTTAGCAAGTGAAATGAGGGTATTTGAACAAAACGGCCTTTCCTAACTTTGTTAATTATGAGATATGGCCCCTAGGGACGTAACTCGGTAGTAACACTATGGCTGAGTATTTACTCGCTCAGTATAGTGTGGGGTTTGCGTTATACCACGTGTGATTATGTGCTTTGATAGCGGAATGGGGTTAAGCTCCGAAGTATCTACTTTGAGGTTATGGATTTGATTTCTTAAAGAACCATTTTATTTTCTATATGTCATCTTTTAGGCTCTGTTTTGAGCCCTAGACTATGAACTGGCACTATCTCATTTAACTCTCTCAATAGTCTGAGTGCGATAATAAACATGAGCCTTACAAAATATTTATTTAGTTATTTATTATATAGGATATACAGAAGATAACCACACATGTTTACAATCACAATTAACTTACAGGTGTACAACAAAATACTGTCAACTTTTCCATACTTACACAAAAGGCAGCTGATTAAGTTCTTTGAAGCCCACACTAGCACAAAAACAAAAAGGCTCCAAATAAAGACAGCCCAACTCCCACCCACCAAAATTCACGACATCATCAAACATCACAGCACAAGCGCAAAGCGAGTAAGTCACAACGACGTTTTGTGACACCCATAAACTTTTATCAGCGTGTCACAACTTGAAGCGTCAGTGTCGCGAATGACAGACCCGCCATAAAAGCTCCGCAGACTTGCACCACGTCACTTGACGGGAAGAAAAATTGTTTACAACCTTCAGGGGTGACGTCATAAAAAACCCTAATTTCCGGCAACCCTTCATTTATAACCGGGCAATCTGGGGCCGACACCCTGATATTTATGACCCTGGGCAGCCTTGATAGGCGACGAGAATCGGTAATGATCCCGCCTGCCTCTATGGCTAGTAAACAAGGAATGTGGGCTGCGCGGAATAGGTAATGGGGGCCCGGCCGAATGTTTCAGATAAAATGTCATCAGCCACTTGATAGTTGATTAGGTTTGTTAATACGTGTATATACAAACACTGATTTTAATCAGAATTTTTGCTATATTGTTATTGAGTTAATTGTCTACATTTATGAATCGGTTTAAGTCTTTATTTTAATCGATGACTTGAATAGTACCTTATTACCAACAGTCGGAAAATGTAACAAATTAAATAGGTTTTATTTTATCAGCCACTTTTCCACCAAAATTCTCAATAAAACCAAAAATAGGACCTGAGTTTTACCTGCAGGTAATTCATAAACATTCATTCTAACCATTCGAGAATAATGGACGTGAAACGAATATCTATCCACGTAGACGTCATATTCAATTCTCTTACAAGAAATCCAGAGTTCGTACTCATTACGAACAACCGTGCCCTTAATTCGGGTAGTTCGTCAACAAATTCATTATTCCTTCAAAGTTCGCAGCCGCTGCTCGAGATTTCAGTTAGAATGACGCTCTAACATTCATAATCGGGACCTGAACCCCAACTCGCTTGCATAACATTTACATTTGTTATTCTAGTTGGAAACTTCCTAAGTTCGTTTCGGCAAAACGCTAACTGTAGCCGAGTGAAACTCAACTGTAACTGAACTTGTACTTACAAGGTAGTATAGCTGAAAACGTATATACGTTCGAGTAAACAGCAGGAGTAGCTCAGTGTATATGGAAAAAGTTTTCTAAGCTATCAATTCTAGATTATATTTTACTAATCGTGCGATATAACAATAATACAATACGTGACATACAGTCGCTCAAGCATATGCTTTCACGTGTTTTAATGCCTCTTGGGTGGACAAAACCTCGGAGATCCTGGGTCACTTTTTAGCATGAATATTGGAGTTGCGATGTCATAATGGAAGTCCCATCGCCTACTACAACAAGCTGGAGAGAACAGCAGCTAGTTAGCATTATTTTTACGTGCTAGACTATCACAGGACAGTCGCTGAACCTTCCTACAATATTATACGGTTTCTCAAGCCTCTTTCTTTCCCGCACAGTTATCCTGAAGCACATTTATAGTATTAGTAAACCAAATAGCCAAAAACGGTCGTCACTGCGATCCATTAGTTGCAGAGCTGCCAGTGATGGGCGCAGGAAATTCAATTTCCGATACGATACGATTCGCTAAGAGATTGTTGGAACGCGATATCGCCATTCCAGGGAAACAGACACTACTCGCCACGAATCACTTGATCGATATTTAGGAAACTCGATAGAGCACAATGAGACTGTTATCTAAGAGGTAGGCAGAGATTTAATCAGTTTCACTTGATAGTTAGTACAATGTGACAGGTATTGTAGTGTTTCTTAAAGGCAAGCAGTGATGCTTATTCCGAAGAATAGTAATTGATAATTTGCGAAAATAAACCGTATTTTTATTATACTAGAAACTTCCATTCCTAGTGGAGACAGAGAAACGAATCCGGTACCTTTAGTTCCCAAATCTTGTCTTTACCATACCCTCTTCTATTTAAATTAAAGAAAACAATAACAGAAGTTATTTAAAACGGATTTTATAAAACCAAATCACTAAAACTGCCCACAAAATCCACTATACAACACTCCGTTCAACCAATCTCATCATTAAGGCAACAGATTCCGCAACTTATGCATACATAGGCTCCAAAAAGTTTTGCGATTCTGTGCACTGGGACAAGGGGTTAACTTCTTTTTTACTATACATTCATGGTCTCCATCATTACTCATTTCTAGGCTGCTTGTTGAAGGATAATGTTTGCTTGGTTTTCGGTAATATTTACTTTTTGAGCGGAATCCCTTGCTTCGCGCGAGGTATTCTTTGCTTCTAGAACGGTATTCTTTGCTTCTTGAACGGTATTCTTTGCTTGGTGGTCGGTATTCTTTGCTTGGTTGGCCGTATTCTTTGCTTGGTTGGCAGTATTCTTTGCTTGTTGGGCGGTATTCTTTACTAGGTTGGCAGTATTCTTTGCTTGGTTGACAGTATTCTTTGCTTGGTTGGCAGTATTCTTTGCTGGGTTGGCGGTGTTCTTTGCTTGGTGGGCGTAATTCAGTGCTTACTGCTCTATAAAAGCTGGGTGGAGTGTAATGCCGGGAACGGTAGGTTATAGGGCATCTGTTGCGTCTAGATATTAGGTGTTTAGGTCTCCCTGTGTAGGCGTGGTTGACGCCTCTCAGGAGTGGTCGCCTTTTAGTCACATCTTGGGAGTAGCAAAAGCAAGTGCAAGGACATTGACACTGCCTTGTCATTATTCGGTTTGGCTAAAACAAAGGTGGTAGATAGTTAAAGAGGAAGAATGAAAATATTTTTATTATCAACAGTAATTCCTATGGTTTGTCACGAGTGCAACTGTGCATCATCGTAGGTAAGTCAAATATTCCATGCCATTCCAGAAAAACAGAAACATACAAACGTAAATAAGAAAAAGAAGAAAAAGAATGTTTATATACGATGAAAATCCATGACATTTAGTACCCCAGAGGGAAGAAACAGAAGAAAACCCTATATCTGCCTGGTCTATAAGTATGAGAGGGTATGGATGTCAATGAAGCGAAAGTATTTTGCCTGCATCGAAAAAAAAATTGGTATCCGTGATCTCTACGGATATGGGTATGTATGTAGGTATAACATGTATGTTACAAACGAACTTTACCTTATTTATGAGTGTCCTTTTCTTTATTTTAAAATCATGTAAGAATATCCAAACAGTGGCCCAAAGGTGACATTTGATCACTTATTAAAACAATTTGATCCGAGTTTCTTGCGAGAATGGTCATCGCATTGAAATAAAGGCTCCAGTTTTAGATAACTTATTTTTTTACTAAAAGAACACCAATTTTTTAGATTTACAACAATATTTTTTAGGAGACAAAATTTTATATCAAATAAATGTTTGTGTCAAAGACAATGCTGTTGATAAGATGCAAGACCATGGTATTGATAAATATTTGTTTATGATAAATCATTGTAGAATAGTAAACTTCAATATAATACAATATATTATTTTCTTTCCAAACAGCCTAACCATGTACAATTAGAAATATAATATCTTCTAATGTAGAAATATAAAATAAATAACATCCTCAAATGTAAAATAAATATATAAATACCCCATTTATCTAAAATTTTGTAATCAATTGACTTACAGGTATAGAGGATGTTATACCAAAACAATTTTATTAATCACCATTTCTTTCGCATGTAATTTCAGCTTACATAATCTATATTCAATAAAATGTTAACCAATTATAACAAACCAGATGTTTGTATGTATATGAACTTCAAAAGAATACTGACCAATGACAAATGAACTAGATGTTTGCATTATATAGGAACAACATACAAAGAATACTTACATGCAACCTGCACAACTTTTATATCACCCTAGGGGTGCGCAAGTGAAAAGTTATTTAATTTGGTGCTACACCTGTTTGTAATGTTTCTCAATTAGGTTCGTTAGGCGACCGAGAGGGGGCGCTTTACAACTGCAACTCTTGTCTTGGGAGGCTATTGGGGTGGTACTATGAACTACGACATAAAAGTACAAAGACAAACATATTCACGACTATTAAACACTTGCGGAGTAGTCAGAGATTCAGGTGTCCATCTCCACAATTGCGAAGGTAGTAACTCTATGGCCACCTAGAACCCACGTGTTTAATGTGACAGGCGGTAAGCCATGTCGTCATTTACAAGGATTAACTACTACCTTTTCGGTGAACAGGTATGTTTCTTCACGATGTTTTCCCACAGCGTAGTATTCGGTGCATTTCGCAATTTTATTTTATTAAGAAATGTACTAAGATATTACACATAACATACGCCTTTACCTTTCTTCTGTATTTTTATGATTATTAATCTATCTCTGTAATTGCGAAATAATCATATCATATTAAGCTACATGGATTTTGAATGTAAATAATTATAACAAGGACTATGTCTTCTATTAGACTTCTGTGGGTGTTATAAGGTAATAATTAATGAGTTACACAGACACAAAACCAATTATTATTGGCTGTTACACCCACCTATACCTGAAATTTATTGAGTAACACAATGTCGTAAAGTTTTTCTGTATAATAAGATTTGTTTTCCTCAACGGATCGGATTAATCTATGAGCATTATGCTGCAACAAAAAATTCTGATGATTGCTCTTTATACAACCACTTTTCACGTCAAAGCAAATTTTCTCCAATAGTCTCAGTTTCACGAAATCATGCACCTTTTTCTTTCTCTATTCACATGCACACTAGAGAACAATATTATTTATTTCACAAGAAAAACGGGACTTATCGCGTCATTTTAAAAACAAAATATTTCCTTTATTACCCGACGTTGACCCGTGACCAAAGCCATTACAACATGGTCATGAATAATAGCGAATCTCTCAAAACTGTTTCTCATATACCGTTGACTTTTAAAACCATGGTAGCCCTCCAGTCTGCAGCAGTGGTTATGCTGCTAAATTCATATCCAGCTGAGCTGGAGTACCGCAACGCCGCTGGAAGGACGGGCTATTCTGGAGCATTAAGCCAATTTATATAACAGGCTTATTCACAGGATGCAATTTAGCTTGACATCGCAACGGTGTTTAGCATTATGGCGTATTTTATTTCCTTCAGTGACTAGCCTATCGTTGCTATAGAATCTTTGGTAGTAGAAAAAGTGATGGACTGAGAATCTGTATGTGAAAACGTGGAACACATTCTAATGCAGTTATTTAAAGTCCTTAAAGATAACTGAAGTATCTAACTTCATGATGGGGAAGAAACTAACCCTACTTCGTCTGCAATCTTTAGTTAAATTAACTTACATATTAATGAATTTTATAACCATATCGGCACGAATCAAAATAAGACACAGGGAACGGGTGTACGTAGCGCGAAGAATAGAAGAGCATGTAGGGTAATGGGTGTTCGGGATCGTTCCAGGAGGCTATCGATAGTCTCTGTCTATCCCCTTAGGAACTAGGAAGCGTGAATTAATATGTATATGAATTATATGCTTGGATGTAGTTATACATTTTACTTTAGTAATCTTTAAAAACATGCGTATACTAAGCATATGACGGTTATACACTAGTACCAATAAACTGAATCACCGTTATTTTCGGTGAAGTAAAATCAAAGAGACATAGGTATTGAATAAAAATCTCTCTGAAATATCTGTACCACAGTGAAACTTGAAAAGGTACAAACAGAATAACGGATGCCTGTGGCAGTTGAGGCTTAGCAATTCCAACTGAATCCAACGCTCAACAATATTGTGTTGTCAGTGTTCTATTTTTGAAAAAAATTGAATATGGCCGCGGGATTGGCTTCTCTAGAGATCCCGCCACATAAATTGGCAGTAGCCAAACTTGGAACTAAATTTGACGTTTCCGCCATTGCGTGTTATTTTGTATGAAAGGTAAATTTAGTATTACCAGCGTTGTGTTGTTTGTTAAGGGTGATTATAATAAATTGATTTCCGGAGTTTCTTGTTAGTTCTTCTCCAAGATCTCCAAGGTCTCCGCTGATCTAACCTCGGTAAAAAATATGTAAAGACAATGCTCAGTGCCATGTTTGAAATAATAGTTTTAAGAGATTCGCGATTTATACTCATGATATAAGGAATATAAGGGTGTGTATAAGATTGATTGCAGCTGTGGGAAAGCCTACGTTGGACAGACTAAACGGTCTATTGCGGACAGAGTTAAGGAAAACATAATATATGTAATATATAATAAGAAGGATAAGTCCCGTTAATTATTAATCATGTTTGAAATAGTTTTTTTAATTTACACTTAGATCATAAGATAACTTTCAAAGAGAGCTTGTGATATTTATAATTTTGCTCTGCAACCAAAGACCGTTACAAATGAAACCTATAATGTATCGAGCCGTATGGCACAGTGAGTGCTAGTTTTGGCGTGTTTACTGGTAACACTGAATTACGCGACTGTGGCGACGCCCCCAACTGCCAATTTATATGGCGGGATCTCTATTTGAATTGGTGTCCTAAAAATTCTGTTTCAATTTATAGGATTTTGGATGAAAAAGGCAATACTTATTTCAAATGATATTCATTTATGTTAGCCTTTTTATAACAAAATGATACATATTGATTAAATGAGTACGTTATGAGTAAAATTGTTAATAGCTGCAAATTTTTGATGTTACTCAAATTATTATTTTGGCCCTAGTGACGGGTTAACCAAATTGGGAAATCTCTTCTCTTCTCTACAATGATTATCCAACAAAACAACAGATATTTTTACACCCCGAGATATAAAGTTTAAAAATAATGTAAGTTACAAATTCCAAGTAAGTTTCGCGTGGACATGTGGTATATCCCAATGGGTCGTTTATCTTGTTGCATCGCAATGCAATGGAATGGGCCCCTGTGGGCCACTTTTACCCAATCCACACTATGTGGTGGGAAATAGCAGACAATTTAATGAAAACAACGGAAAATTAAAAACGGGAATAGAAAATAACAGATTTCGTTTGAAAATTACATTAATATGAATTTGAAATACACATGTACAAATTAACAAACGCTTTGTTAGTGACTGATTGTTTTAGAGTGTTTTATTTCAATGTTTTTGATTCCATTCTTAATTATCTGCAACTAAAGACAAGGTATTACGAATTTACGTACGTCGTTATTCTTACGAATCCTCGTGACTCTAAAACAATGATTTTTTTGTTATCTAAACACCAGGTAATATATCCAACGCGAATAAAGACTCAAAACGTGATTAAATACATAACATATAAACATAAACAATTCAGACAATGCTTCATAGAAAGAAAGAAAAATTCATCTGTACAAAAACGTTATATTTCATACCCATATAACAATATTTTCATTCAATTCCCGTACCCCGTTCACTATACCTCTCAATCAGTCTCGGCAACCTTCAACTGCACTAAAAAGAGTCTAAATGAAATGCAGCGGTCGGACGTGCCCAAGAAATTAATTTGAACCTAAGTCCCCGCGGATACCCCTTTCATTTGAATGCTACGAACGGAACAAAGCTCCCTCTTTTGGATTTTTAAGGAAATTTATATTTTATGACTTCGACTTCATTGTCGATGTTTAATTGGCTAATGCCTAATTAAGATTAATGGGCAGTACGGCTAGATACATCTGTTAGGATCGTTCAAGGTGGAGATCTATACTCTCGGCCTATTCGGACGTGTACTAGAGGCCCTTAACAAATTCAGTCATCTTATTTACTTGTCAAGTCATTAGTTTTGTTGAATTTGTGAAGGTTTCAGTAGGATGTACCTTAGCGATTTGGATGTGAACTAAACAATAATAAAGAAGCAAACTTACGCTTCGTAACAATAACCTAATTTTATATTAGTATACAATTCTTATATCTGGGCCATTACTAAACTTTTAATACACTCTTTATAACTTTTCGGCCGTCACATAAACAACAATTGATCAGTAATTAAAGTAACCGTCTCTGGAATAAATTATTTTGCGGCAAATCTGGAACAAAGTCGAGAACTCAATAAAAACATTTGCGAAACATTCCCAAACACATTTACTGAGTCGTCTTATAGGCGTACAAAAGTTTGTTAGCGTTTTCTTTTGGCAAAATTAACTTTTCACACAGTTTTTCTCGCTCGTGCTTAAATAACATTATAAAGAAATTATCTTTTGTATTTTGTAATAAAATGAAAATAAAAACCAAGGCCACCTAAAATGTTAATCATACGTACATGTCTTTTAATACACGCCGGGGTCGACAGAACTTAGAAGATACAATATATTTTAGGTCATTTTAAGCTTAATACTGGGGTAGTGATGTCATATAGAACATTAGTGACTAGTTGATAGACTACTGCTCAATTAATTAATTAATTAATTCCATTTACTCCTAGTTCCATAGTCGCCTTTTACAACATGCTGGATATATCGGCAGCTAGTTAACACATGGATGGATGGAAGAACGAGAGCTAGTAACCATTATTTTCATATCCCAGGATAGCACGGGTTAGTAATAGTTATTAGTTGACGTATACCACTCGATGAGACAATTTCATCGATAGAGATTTGGGGCTGCAATCACCTATAAATTAAAAATCTTCTATTTCTTAGCAGCTTTTTTCATACATTACCAATAAAAAAAGAACTAGAATCTATCCATATTTGAGCTTGTCGACTTACTTACCGACATAAAAGCCTCTGGTTTCATTCCATTCACGTCTTCTACCAGATTTGTTCTAAAGATCGGATAAAGCAAAATAGCTTCTTAAAGACATGCAAATATTAATAAAGGCACCTCATTAGGAGCATGCTAAACATTACCTTTAACGGCTACAGCCTTAACAAGGATTAGTTCGTAAAGTAACCGCCAGGGGGCGTCTTAATTAAATGGCGTATCGGAAGGTAACGCTCAAATTGTATATTAAAATCCGGTTTAATTAAACTATGTAGTTATATCGTTCTTATATCTTTCAAATTGGATAGAACCTAGAAATATGAGAGATTGTATCGGTAACCATAACTGCCGATATGACTATAAAATATTAGTCACATTTTATCTATCAACCTTCAGTATCTACCCTTTTACAGCAAGTAGGGGGAAAAGTCAACTAGTCAGCATTATATTTATCTTCCAATCTAATTAGCAAATAGCAAAGACTAGCGAGGATTAATAAATACATTTTATACCTTTGGCTGTGTTAATCGGACACGTAAAAAGAATGTTTACTAGCTGCCTTTGTTCTCGGCATGTTGTATATGTAAAGGCTCGGAGTTAATGAAATCTATTAGGCAATGGGCTAGCCACCCGCCACCAATGTTCCATTTATGCCATGATAACCCAAAATTTACGGAAACTAGTGATCTAGGAGACATCATGCTTTCTCTGAGGTGTTATCCAACCTGAAAGGGATTAAAGGACGTGAATGTAAAGTTATATATATATATATATATATATATATATATAGTGTGTGTATGTATGTACAACATTGTCGTCATCTTACGTGTGACATGACATAACAGCTAATGTACTCAACTCAAATGAGCACTCAACTTAACCTGCATTCGCATAATCGAATTATCCACTCGCAACTAAGTGCTAAGTGAAGCAAGTGATAGAATTAACTTATTGCAACAAGTTGTAGGTAAGCGGAGGTTAGAATTACTACCTCCACAATTACGGAGATGGAAAGCCGAACCTTTGACTACCCAGCTAGGCTTAGTTGTAAAAGTGTTTGCCTTTTTTTCGTAAGCTATGGTTAGGACATATTATGCGGATGAATGTTTATAAAATAATTAATATATGTATTAATGAATATATGTATTTGGTCGAGGTGGAAGGGCGGTTATGTAGCGATTGACACAGTAAGATGTTGTCAATCAAAAATACGACATACTGAAAAAGTGATAAAAATACATATAATCATCGAGTATGTCTGAAGAGCTTTAGGAATGTCAAGGAAACTAAAGCGTTTAGGCAGCATCATGTTAAAACGGGTATCCGTGATAACTGTCTACCCATCTGTAGGCAAATAGAGCTATAGTGTGGCATTATAAATATCGCTAAGTAAATTATAACATTGCGAAGATACCAGATATTCAATGCCCTATTCATATTAAAATATACTCCTTAAGCCCATAAATAACCCACCACGAAGTCTTCTACAACCTATTTATGACAAACGACCACTGAGAATTTAAATATCGGCACCGACATATTTCTTAGGCATACAATATGCCATAAGCGACGGCCGTAAATCTATATTGTGACAGAGCGTGAATAAAATACGGAAGACCGAAAATACGAAAGGTCCCAGGGCGGAAAAGTGCGTGGATGTCGGGAAAGCCATAAATATTGTTAGATAAATATTGTATCATTGGCCAAATGTCACGGCACGGGCTACCGCTAGATGGCGCTGTTCATGAGAAAAGTTATGGAACGTGTGATAGTTTCGTAAGGAAAGATTTATGCATACTGTTATGAATGTAGTTTCTGTATAAAGGTTTGTTACGTTCCATTTTAACAGAACTAGTTGTTAGTAGTTTTACATACTAAATAGTAGCTCAGATAATATAATAGTAAGTGATCGTTTGCCTTCTAAAATGTGTTACAGTTAGATTATTTCATTACTACTGTAATCTAGTTATGGATCCGCTTTTACCTCTATTTTTATGCCAAACGTAACCAGTAAATATATAGCTTATAAAATTAACAACCAGACTGAAAAGCAGAAGAAAAACGTAGTTCTTAACTCTGCTTCCACCGGGAATCAAACCCGGGACCTCACAAGCATTCAGGTGATTAACCAATCGCGCAACGGAGGTCGTCAGAAAAATCTCATGATGACGTCACTATTTACTTAATGCGAATATAGTATAGTTATGTAGCTCTTCTTAAATAATGTATTTAGTCCTAAACTATCGATATCGCCAATTCTCAATTCCTATAGTATCCTAAACACCCCGTTCAAAGCAATACATGGCGTGTCCCATACCTTATCTAAGGGATAGCGAATGATCAAGGGTTGTAGGGTTGGGCACTCGTCACACACAAATTTGTCCCATGACGAGATTTTATCAAATCCTACCCATTGGACAAAATATATGGGCACAGATTCAGTGGTACAGTTACGTTGTAGAGCAAACGCTGGTATTGTAAATATTGAATACATTTTAATACTATGCACATTATCCGTACTTCTATCCTGTCAGACCATTATACTGATCATAAATTAAAACCTAACTTATATATTAATAAAAGTCATACCGGTCAAAAATTGTTTATAAACAACGATAAAAGGCTACAGTTTAGAAACAACACTTCGTGCTATTGTAGACACTTCGAAATTTATACTATACAGGTTAATGTGATTAATTGTGATACTAAGCGGGTTAATGTGATCCATTCTTCAATATGATGATATGAGCTCTGTATTCCACAGGCTCAGTCCACCACATAAAAAGTAGAAAACTACTAGTAATATGAATGTTTGCACCTTTTTAGAGTAAATGTTACTACAGGTGTTCTGTACTTTCGTTTCATCTGTGCCAACTGAGTGAAGGAGGCAATAGCGCGATCAGTGGAGCCGTTTATCAAATATGGAAAGGGTCGTAGTAAGGAATTGCGGACCTTTTTTAAAGGATGACTCCGTGAGGATATTAGAGGGAAGTGTGCAATGGAGGAACGCCCACTCGCCATCAATTCCTGCGCCTAAGAGGCACTTATTGGGAATGGCGTGAACGGGTCTTAGTACTCTTATAAATTGGGACCTATTGCGACGGATTGTAGCTTTTGTACAATCTTTTTTCAATAGATGGAGTGAGGGTTCAAATAATATGTGATATAGGCTTGAAAACTATAACTTTTTATATCATATTGAAAACATTTTTCATGAAATGGTGACACAATCACAATTACATCTAAAAGAGTGGTTTCCTTATGATATATTTCACAGAAAAACTGCATTAAGTATAAAGATAAACATACATTTACGTCCTGTAATCCCTAACAGGATGGACAGAAACTAGGAAAACACCTCCCTTGTCACTTTTTAGCATAATTTTTGGAGTTGTAATGTCATATGGAACAATAGTAACTGGTTGCTAGCCCATGGCTTAAAATAAATATAGATAATATTGCTAAATATTTATTGATCTCGGAATCTTCGGCTTCCGAATCCTTTATCTAAAACGTCGCTCCATTTTCTTTCCCATTTATGTTGTGCTTTATGAAAGTATCCTCGCATGTCCATATCATACGTAAACATGAATCCTAACACCACAGGTCAATTTATTCAGCAAAACATAGCCAGGGACTCACCGCTCCCAGAACTAATAACGCTGTCATTTCCAGACATAACTTCAACTCTATTCATGGGTGTTAGTCCGGATTAAAATTGTAGCTCTAACGAAACGTGGTTAAGGTGAATTTTCAAAATTGCATTTCGCACTTTACGAGCGAAGCACGTGGGCTGCTGCCATGTTTTTTAGCTTAATTTGTGAAACCCGTGGGAACACTCACGTAGGTATTACGACCTGTTCCCGAATGCGCTTTCTTAGCTGTTTGCTGTTCTGGCGAATGAAAAGTTCGGGAGAGGGGTTAAGGTGTTTGTAATGTGATTAATTCACTATATAGATTATTACGACAAATTTGATAAATAAGTGTCGATAAAATTGTAACTATAAAGAGCATAGAAAATAGATATTTCAAGCTGGAATCTTCAATATTTGTTCGCACGAGTTCGAAGTATGTATTGTTAAATAATTTATAACAAAACAAATGACTATTTTTATACCCTTCATACACAACAAGCATGCACCCATTCCATATTTGTAAAACTACTCAATGATCCCGAATTACTATAACTCTATCGTGTGATTCAGAACACAAAAAAGCCATTACACAACCGCGTACTAAGTATATTTTTCAGAAAAATAAAGATTTTCCATTTCACATTTCAAGTTATTGCCCACAATTCTTAAACTGAAGAATAATAGCCCAAGCGCGGAGCCCTAATCCCTTGCAATGTATAAAATAAAAATTTCAACTCAACATCTGTTGCATTTTATGATCGCTACAACCATTTTCCATATTACAATTGAAAATAAAATGGCTCTGCAAAAATGGTAACTTACTTTTTTTGGCGTCGGTTTCGTAAGTTTTTATTAATAAATAAGATGTGCCTGTGCTAATTATTTAAAATAGACATTTACGTCTATTATCCCTAAAGAGAATAAAAAAAAACATATAGACCCTCATCGTCTATAAAAGCAGAATAAAAAAGGATATTAAAGGCTACCCTGTCGCACCAAAATACAAACGTAAACCGAATCTATCATGTACAATATATTCATAATTGATACTATAATTTATTAATTGAAAATACCTATCTTTACAGGCACGCTTAATGCTACTCTCCTAACATACAAGCATAGTACAGTATAGTAAAATGATAGTAATTTTTCATAGCACCATTATTAGTTAAGTACGACATCTGGCAAACATAAACCCAAGTAGGCTTTTGCGAAGAAACAAGTGAAGGAAGACAAAACACGTGAGCACTGCCATTTGTACTCATGAGACGCGAAAAGTAATTGAATGTTTCCTCACATGAATTTTATCGTATTGCGGATATATTGTCTAGTATTTAATATTGGGCTTTTATTTATATTTTTTATTACGACATATCTTTTGGGTTAGAAGAAAAGATATTAATTTTCCATGTTAATCTCACCACAATCCCATTAGATACTAAATACTATGCAAACTAGGTCTCTGAGGTTTTATCCATTAAATGACGTAAATAGCTTAGAATATTGCGTACACATTCACAATCATCAACAAGGAACATAGAAGAAAAGTACTGCATCGTTTTATTAGGAAAACGACAAAAATAATTATAGTTGTAGTAGTTATCCACGCAAAAATGCCCAAAAAACCACATTTCATTGTTCCCTTATTGACATGAAATAGAAACCAGCTATAAAAAATTATATAATATTAATAATTATAGTTACATTCTATCTAAACTCTAGACTGGAACAGAAATGGCAAATTCCCGATAAAATGAGCTACGAGGCGAGAACATGGCGTCTCACAAATAAGAGCAAAACCCACCAGCCACAAGTGACAAATGGATAACTCTCCCGGGCTTACTTCGACTATACTATACCCGCAGGTAAATACTGGTGGGTATATGATGGATGAACGACTAGTCTGGTAGCTTGTATGCGTTTACTTTTTAAGAGATAGGGTTAGCGTATATATTTAAGTTTGTGTTTATTTATGTATTTGTTTTATGATCTGTCTATCTAGTGATACGCGGGCTTCGAATGACCCATACCTAACATGCCTTCGAAATTTCGGAGATGGGCATTTAAGCCCCTGACTACCCCGCCTTAATAAAAAAGGGAGTGTGTATACACAAGTCGTGAAGCGTATGTATGTTTATGTGTTTTATGATCAGTAATATTTTATATCGGCAGAGACTATCGATCGCCACATGATCCTGACAAATCTCTCTTGCTGCACTATCACCCATTAACCTTATGAATTATTAAGAAGAATGATACTTTATGATCTATGTATTTTCAAATAAATTTTCTTAAATTACCAAATTTTCAAATAAAATCTTTTCCGAATAGATTATACCTTCGATCCAAAACTACTTCGTTGATCATTTCTAATATAAATATATTGGACCAGTAATGGCATTGACTCGAAATATTCGTGACAGGATCGGTCATACCATTTACCCCTAAACCTTAATGATCTCCTACATACATACACACACACATCACGCCTGATTCCCTGTAGAGGGGTGGGCAGAGATCACGGATCCCCATTCATTCCGATCCTGACATACCACTTTCGCTTCATTGACATTCATACATCTTCTCATACACTCTCGGCGGTTATAGGGAGTACCTTTTTAACCTTCTAACGTCACCTTTTTTCAATATAGCGTCTATCTGACTGTTATGTCTTATCTGACTGTCATATGTCTTATCTCCTACATTTAGAGAAGAAAGGCAGCTAGTTAGCATTCAATTTACGTCCCAGCTCTAACTGGCAGGAATCTCCATTGAATCGCAATGCACCAAGCGTCGTCAGCCGAGGGAATACATTTATTGAATTCAGCGCGGTGTCGCTGCACTTAAGCCAAATAAAACAGGACCCGATTGGGTTGTCTTGACACTATTGCGACTAGGATTTAAGCTTGTTGCCACCGTTTTTGCTTTTCTGGAACAGC
This sequence comes from Leucoptera coffeella, assembly GCA_030578115.1. NCBI lineage: Eukaryota > Metazoa > Arthropoda > Insecta > Lepidoptera > Lyonetiidae > Leucoptera > Leucoptera coffeella. Next base: position 24,176 of record JAMBLF010000168.1, read on the forward strand.
TTTAGATTTTAAGGAAGATGGTTTTTTAGTTAATATTAATATATGTTAATACCTAGTTGTTTCTCGTACATATGATGCAGATTGGGTTTTTTTACGTAACTAATTAACGCAGTTGACGCCATAGATTCAGGTATTAAAGATGTATATCAGTATACTTCTACAGTGAAAAGCAAAACCTTTTATGCACGGTAATGGTGTAACTAACATGTCATTTAAGAAGCTGATTGTCAAAAAATAGGATAAATGTGGTCTTATCTCATGGTTCTCGCATAAGATCAGCGCAGTGATAGTACTTCAATCATTGTATATATATGCTGGGACCATTTCACTGGGCAATGACATGCACATGTAGGATTTAATAACTTTCTTGTATAAACTCCTTTTCTCTTTTTTTTAATTTCCTGTTTGTGTATGTCAATGTGTTTGTATGAATAAAGCTTATTATTATTATCTTACTCTGCAACATCCAAGATAATCATAACATCATCATCAGCGTATATAAGAATACTATTCTAGTACCTCACTAACAAATACGACACATGTTTGTCCATCACCGAAAACAAATACTCACTGTTATAAATTTAAGCTATAGCAATATTACCTAACATAATTTATCTTATTCGTCCAGCACACATCACACTATACCATCTAAGTTCATTTTAACCCATTCAACGGACAAAGGCGACACGCCATCTCAATCCGAGGAGCAGCAATGAGACAAGTCACTCGACGTATCTTGTTGCAACTTTGCCATGTACAAATAACAGGAGCTAGCACGTTGTTGCAGTTGGGAACTCAGGTGGCAGTTACCTTCTCGACGGTGCACGGGTTAATGTACAGTCGTAATCGAAAAGGTAAAAGCGAATTAGGTTTTTAGTTTACTATGGAGTTAGTTTTGGAATTGGGTTTTAGTTTAGTCTAGCAAATTATTTACGGTTTATTGACAGCTATGTATATATGTACATCATCATATAGGTAGATAATCAATGATGTGTTGAGGCAATTGATAGTATCTTCCTTTCTCGAATGGTAAGTAAAGGCGTTAATATATGAATGTCTTCTTCTTCTTCTTCTCAGCCACTCTCGACCAATTTGGTGTAGGCCTTCTTCAGTTTGCGCCACTTAACACGGTTCTGGGCCACGTGCATCCAGTTTGACCCCCCTATCTTTTGGATGTAATATATGAATGTACGTGTATTTAAATTATACCAGAAACACATCTACACAATTCGAGATATCTTAGATAGAGACTAAATTAAGAGGAACGAATACAATGTGTGAAACTAGTATGACATAATATACATCTTCTATCTGATCAATGGTCTATAAATACACAGCAATTAATATAATAGCCTTATAAAAAGACCTATCTCCCGCTGTACTGGTATCGGCGAAAGTTTATTATTGTTTCAACTTGCCACATAATAGCGCATTGTTTGGACATTCGATACCCACAAAACATTTCTAGGAAGTAGTTGCTAAACAAAAGTTATTTTCCATAGAATTAATCATTGCAGCATTGATTTTGAGAGAAGGCTCTTGATCAGGGATTGTTAAGTAAAATAATTCAAAATTTACTACTAAATATGCATATACAGAAGAATGTATGTCCTATTACATACATTCACACTATCATCTCTTATCATCACAGTGTTAAATAGAGTAGAAGGTTGTAAATAACATTGCATCTCACTAAACTCTATTTCTTGACAAAAGTAATACATATATTAATAATTATTTTTCTCCCTAACAACCTCTAGAGATCCCTTAGTCGTCTTTTAAAATATGTCGAATCAGCTGGTCAGTAATCAGAGCACTTTTTACGACTAGATTATCTGACTGTTTGAAATAGCACACATTGAGAAATTATTAATTGAAGTTTCCGAACAATAACTCAAAGAGGCGAATTATCGGTGCCCTAAATTATGCCGCAATTAGGTGTGGAGAATCCTTAATTACGAGGGTCGACCTAGAAAAAGGCTTTGCCTCTATTCCATAGATTTATTGCTCTAGGATTATTCTAAGCACGAGTGCCTCTGACTATTCTGGTTAGAGATAAAGATATCCCGCTTTAGAACGGAAATTCAGTTGAATTTACTTCCTTGTTCTTGGAATAGTGTAAAAGACGAGTGGGGAAAAGGGTTATTTTTATTTACAAGTAAATATTGAAATAAGTGATTGTAAATACAAGTTATACATACATACATACACATCACGCCTGATTCCCTGTAGAGGGGTAGGCAGAGATCACGGATCCCCATTTGTCCCGATCCTGACAGACCGGCCTAATAAGACATATAACAGTCAGATAGACGCTATATTGAAAAAAGGTGACGTTAGGAGTACCTATAACCGCCGAGAGTGTATGAGAGGATGTATGAATGTCAATGAAGCGAAAGTGGTTTGTCAGGATCGGAACAAGTTATAATCGAACGTAAATGAAGAGATTTAGAATCATGTATTCTATTTACATTATCTGTACAATAAGGTCAAGAATATGACTTGGGATCTGTCTCCTGGTAGTTATAAGCCAATCTTAGTCTTTGGTAATTGATATAAAGGGTCTGGTATAAGGTATCGGGCTGAGGTATCAATTTCCATCGATATCCGTGAGAAAGTCAGTGGTATAGGGTTGCACCGATTTGACCTTAATAAAGATAGTTCAATATAGTATATAAATATGGTTCAGTACACCACCGGTATGCAGAGATATATTAAATAGTGTTAATTAGTGTTTTTTAATCGGAAAATATAGGGTAATGTTCCTTGATATCTGTATATTGCTCTATATAAGTCATACATACAGTATATGTTATACTAAAAGCGGTTTTTCTAAGTCTCATTGATGAACACATAAAATAGAATAAGACGTTTGAATATTTCCGATATCAGCAGCCCAATAAGAGTTTAAATTACTCTAAAATTTTTACAACTAGACATGCAAACAATAAACAACATAACACGGCCCGAATACCTAAAATATTCCATCTGAATTTACGCTTGAACTACTTACTGTTTACGCTCATACACCTCCGAGAATCGCATAATTGTTTAACTGAATAAAAGATGCACCGGTAATTATTTCCACGGTTCATTTGCTTCGTATTAGCTGTTTGTTCCAAGCTGCGGTTAGGAGCGGCACATAGTTGGTCGGAGTTATTGACCCTGCAGCGAGCTAACACCTGCCTAGAATAGGACTTAGTTATCTATTCTTTTGTAAATCCAACTATTAGGTTGTTCGTGTTAAAACTGTGATAGTTATTACACAATTAGGTTGCACCTGGCATTGAACTAGTTTAGATTTAATTATGAATAAGCATTTTTAAGCTTACGTACGGGTACATTCATACATTATCATCATCATAGTTATTATAAGAATATTGTTGCCAAACTATCAGTAAAGCAATGTCACACATAATTGCTTTAAAACCCCTAGTCCCTTATGATGTGCTGCTACAAAGAATGTTGGTGACATTCTCTTTAAATTGCAGACAGGACATTGAACAATTCCGATAACAGTAGAATCACACAAAGCAAGTAAAAGAATTAAACACTTAAAATATAGCGCTTGTATTTATCACGATTTAAAAGCTAAATTTCATATGTCTTGCTGCACATTTGTCGCCCTAAGCTTCTTTGTCTGTTTGGGCTTCGGGAAACCTGATACTTTACGTTTCCTTGATTTACAGATAGGTTGTACAAGAAGTTCCTCCTTGATATAGTAATCACCGTTCACCGCTGGAGTTAATATAGCAAATTTGATTCCTTTGGAAAAACCTTCCAGCATTTGATTTCTTAGCGTCTCATTCTCTTTAATAGAATCCTTGGCGCCTTGGCACAGGATTTTAAGGCTCTTCTTGCCAATCTGCGTCATTCCAGCAATGGCCACAACTGTTTCATTCCGAAATTCATCTATGCTGACTTCAATAGTCTTTTTGTTCTCCGGCGGAGGATGTATTACCCTGTGAAGAGTGAATCTTTTCCGACCTCGCGCGATTAGGAAGGCGCATCTTACGTCTGTGAGCTCAGATATAGCCCCGTTAATCCATTGGGAATTGGTCTTGAGGAAATCGAGGACGAAAGTGATGAAATCATTCGCGTCATTCTGGGAAGTGAGAGTGGCGAAGGCAGCAAGAGCTACTTCCATCTTTTCGCTCTTCTTCAAATTTACCATTGTACTTTCTCCCTTGCATTTATTGCATCGAAAACCAAGAAAATAATATGAAAGACTGAATAAAACGGTTCACGTCAATAACATTATACAAAACTTTATTTACAATTACTCTTTGAGTCAAAATATGAGCTTGACACTTTATATGTCTTCTATATATTGGTAAACCATAGTGAAATTCATAGGATACCTTAAGCCGATTTATAATACTTATTACATACTGTAGTAGTGCAAGTAAAACAATACGTGTTTACCAGTAAATAGTGATTACATAAGCTTCATGACTTCATAACAATGCACTCCCTTTTTATTGTAGCATGATAGTCAGAGGCTTGAGTGCCCATCTCCGAAATTACTAAGGTATATATTTATAATGTGATGCATTTTCGTAATGACTTCACTACAGCAATATTTACTAAATGTTAACATATTTCTAACGTCTCTTGTATTGTCTTATGTTTAATAGAAAACTTTTATAGCTTAAATGATCGTTTATGACATGATAACTTCTTTAATTAAATTAAACTGATCCTGATATATTAACTTTCAACTTCTTCATTCCACTTTACTGATATTCATACATACTTGTACATTAGATACAGTATTAAAAAACGGTTACAATATTTAAAAATTAAAAATGTTCCCATTCATACAAAATCCAGTTTATTCCTTTCTTATAAACCCCTGTCGTGTTTCAAAAGACCCCTTCGTCATTTCGTTCAAAAGACTTCAATCTCATGAACAGTACCAAATTGAATATAATGTTTCACGAATGTAGTAGTATTAATACAATTATGGTTCAACAGGATTAAGAAAGATAGGGATTCGTGATGTCTGCATACATACATGATATTAGGACATTTATGTACATTTAGGAGATAGGTTACCCATCAGTCCTGTGATGTATGCATTTGCTTCACGAACATTGTCCCTTTATGGGTAGACTGAGGTTTGAGTGACACAACATCGACAAACCGTATTTTAATATGCCAAATAGACAGATAGTTTGTAAGATTTTACTACAAATTACTGACCATCTGTTTAGGGATGACAAACGTGATGTATATGCATGTTATGAATACAATTACCGCTTATTATTTATGGCGATATATTAATGGCAAGGTTAAGAACGTATTTAAGATCTACGCTTCATGTTAATAATATCTAATTATATATCTGTTATAATATACATATGAATATGTACTATTTCGAATAATTAAAGTATGCTTAGATGAATATTTGGCTAAACTGGTTTTAATTATAAATAGTACGAATAGTCACTTACGTTCATCCACATCACGTTAATCGTCGAAAAGTAGGACAGTTAAAGAATGTATGTAAAAAGGTTCATATGTACAAAAAAACTAATATTTGTCCTATAAAAGATTATTGCGGATATATGTAACTAGTATACCTACCATAAAATGATTTTGAATTATAAGTAAAACTAAGTCTATATATTAAACTTAATAATAATTGAACATATTTTAATGTATCCAAGATTCTATTCCTTCCAAATAGATAAACGGTCGTGACTTTATGTATGTATGTATAATTTAAGTAATACATCGTCAAGTGTATACAATTTATAAGAGTGTGTATACACAAGACGTGAATCGTATGTATGTTTATTATAACTATACCATTAACCATAGCACGGTAATACAAACCAATACTAACAAACTAATACATCAGGAAAAGAAAGTAAACACTTTCCTATGTCAAATAAGCGCGTAGCTCGCAAAAATGCAAATAGCTTGGTTTCTACGAGCAGTGAACCATGGAGGTCCGTAACGAGGTCAAACTCCTTGGTTGGGCACGCGTTTATAGGTTAGGAATAATAGTAACAAACATTTCAATACTCACCCCGCATTGCATTCACATTTCGCTGGCTAGATTTCGCAGTGCAACTCACGACTGTCAAAACCTTGTCGAGTTACGCACACATGGAAACGTTGTAAACGTCACTTGCCAGGTTTACGGGCTTTTTTACGCCAAATAAAGCGAATTTTACACTTTTTTCACACAAATTTCGGTAGTAGCACTTGAACTTTACACTAAGAAGGCGTTTTGAGGTCCACAGACACGCGGGAGCATTTAAAAATGGACATTTTACGCGAAACAAGGCTCGATCGCCGCTTCTTTGCTAGCACTGTTTTCCGATGATAGTAGTGCGAAACAGCTGCGGTGGCTTTCAAAACAAGACTGTTAGTGACATCTATGTTTAACGTTGCATCAACTAAACTCACTGTTAACTAACACAAGATTGATGTTAACTTTCCTGTATAATGGATAGATGCCGTATGTTATTGAACTATGAGTTATTATTAGGTTAATATCAAATACGTATAATTTTATTAATAAACAATCTGTATTTTGCGGCATATAATGCAGAAACATAAAATAAACTAAAAACGGTAACATTAAATTAAGTGCTGCCACCTATGTTTAATCGCATAGACCTATTGTAATAAACCTCGCAATTCACCCAAAGTACACATTTGATTTTAAAATATTAATATGTAAAATATTATATAATTTAGCTGTTTATTTTGTTTTTACAAAAATCAATTAGCTTGCTTTGTCATGAAAAAATAAAAATATATGTTTGTCATCGCAACTTTATTGTAACTGTAACTCATAATGAAAATATTCCGCTCAGAATTATATTAAAAAAGAAAAACAAAAAAAAAATTAAAAGAAAAACTCAAAAAGAGAACTCCGCCGTAACAGTGTTATACACTGCCGTGACCAGGATTCGAACCTGGGTTACTACGGCCACAACGTAGGGTCCTAACCACTAGACGATCACGGCTATCGGAGTAGATGTTGGAGGAGGCGAAAACATTAACCAGTTTGTAAGATATGTTGAAATATGCATTACGTGACGTAATAAGCGTTTGTCAATTTATGATCGATATTAATCATATCGAAATAAAATTCAATATTCAATTCATTTTCAACCAACTATAGCAAAATAAAAGATTTTATAATGAAAATAATTGAATTAAATTAAAATGTGACGTTAGAAGTACTAAAACCGCCGAGTGTGTATGTATGAGTGTCAATGAAGCGAAAGTGGTCCTCCACAGGGAATCAGGCGTGATGTGTATGTAATGTAAAATAATTAACTACTTTCTCTTCAGATACATCAGATGTATGGGCTTATAAAAACAAAAAACAAATTGTAAACAATACTTAGGTCTTGTACTTGTAGGAGACTTGTATTGGCAATCTTTAATAAGTTTCATCATCCCTGCGATTGCTGCTTACAGTCATATAACCCCTGAAGGGATGGAGGGAAGATCAAGTGTCAATCTCTAATACAGTGGATTTTTTATGGTCACCTTACTAACATACTAACCAGGGACTAATGTTCATTAATGCTTTTTAAAAATATCAGTTCAATATCAGACTTCAACTTCCGTGCGAAGTTCTTTATGGAAAAGCAAATGTCAAATTTTTAAGGCGATTTCTTTCACTTTTGTTAATTTACTAGCAACATCAGTCTATTATTGAAGTGATATTGAACTACGAATGTGCTAAAACGCATAAGCAGACTTGGGCCCCAGATAGCACGAAACGTGGAAAGTGCTATAATGTTTGTACCTTCAAATTTTATTGGTGGCAAAAGAAATAATTAGGGAAAATAAAATTCCAGAAGTATGATTACTATCGTTTATTGATTTAAAATACAAAACTTAGTGACATAAAGCTCTATCCTTTTATTGTTACAGTGCCTGCAAACTGACAATCTGATAGAAAATAAACATTCTTCGGCGAACGGTCTTAGGACTTACACTTGCGCAATATACAATATCTTGTGGCCTTGCAACGTTGACAAAAGGTTTCAACCGCTCCTTAGATAGATTAGAACACATTAACAAGAGTTAAAAGAGAAAGAGAGAGAAGACTATTGCAAAGACTGCGGTTGTTACTCAAACATACAACTAGTCGAGAATTCGTTGACTACTATAAAATGTAGGCTCATTTAAAGTAAGTTTAGTCACTGATTAGATCGTCTTTAAACTGAAGGAACTTTGAAACCTTTTATCAATAACTTTGTACTGCAGACAACACCCAAGCTAATACATTAGGGCCAAAACTTGAGTCAATATATAATTTTGCTCAAACAGCGATCAATTTAACAATAAATTTTGAAATCTTCTCTCAATGACATTAAAAGAATATTGGCGCGTAAATAATACCATTTTATCATTATTTAAGGATATATTTTTGAATTTTGTATACGCTTACATGTACAAACATAATATTTGAAAGCCAGAATATTATTTACAGACGTCATTAACTATTTGTGTACCATTTACGCGCCTACATTTCCATAACAGTTCATACCAATTAGTTACAATTTAATTTTGTACAAAAATGACAAATTTATTTATTTATATTGGACTTGTCCTTACGCAAGTCAACGCAGATTGACCGATTCATTTCCAACTTAGTTCGCAATGTCAAAATCAATTCACATTTACATATTAGCATCCATTACAAAATTGTCACTTAGCTGGGGGGCACATGCACAGAATGCGGGCCAATGGTGTCAAATATCTGTCAGATGGCTCCAACACATGTGAATGCGCCCCTTAATTGGCCACTCCGACTCAGTTTCAAAATGTAACTTAGAGAAAAAAGGTAAAAATAAAACACAATTTCACTTATTCAATATTACATTACATACATTTACAATTCTATGCCGAGTCGGAGTGGTATTCTTGATTGTGAACCGACCACAGGAGTACCATCGCTATGCTGAACATATTTACAATCATAAAACATCATATCACCACAATATGGTCTATGCATGGTGGGAAAACGTAGCAGTACCTCTTTAACTGTAAAATTATCTATTTGTATCATTTTAATTTGAATAAAGATCACACTTACTTAAAGGAAAACTTAAATTTAATCTGTCCAAAATTTACATGTAACCTTTATTATTTCCATAACTTTTAGTAAGGAAACAATATCTCAAGTCTTTATTCCTGTATCAAACAGTTCAATAGTTACCTATCTGATACATAGGCATTTTACCATAGTATAGGAAGTGGTACTGCTTGTGTGCACTTATGTTAAACCATTACATAATAAAAGGAACGAAAACTCAGTTTCACTTATTACTCTAATGAACAAACTTTAGCTTCCTGAAGCAAACGTTGGAAACTATGCACCTGATATTCAGGTACAAGTCATTTCAGTTTTATCAAGCTTCATACACATTGAGTTACTCGATCAACCAGAAAGACTGCGGGTTCGAGTATTACAAAGACAATGTGTATAAATCTTAAGAAACAAGAGATTGCAGCAAACAGATGTTGAGCCTTATAAAACTACGGTTTAAAATTGTGTACAAAAATAAATAGGAACATAAACCGCTGTCTATTCTACAATTATAGTAAAAACATAGAGTTCTCGTGTGGTCCGGTCACAATCATAATCTAATTTAATTTCCGGCACATTACGGCAGTGAGACGTGTTAATCTATACAAAATATCATTATCAATACGTTTCAAACCAGTCTGTGTATGAGGTTAATCTATTGTAAGATTCAAATCCAAAATGTTAGTCTCGGTTGAGTCTGTTTCGTGTTCCACTTAAATGACAATTTACCTAATCTGGTTAATAATAAGGTTCAGTTTCACAACAATTAGGCTGACAAGTCAATAGTCCAGGACTGAGTACAAATGATACAAACTTACGCGCCTTGGGCATACGTCAAAGGAAAATACACATTACACAATAACATTTTTGGCATAACAGACTCATCGAGTATTATTTTTGACAATTGTAACAGTTTCATTATATCGTTCAATTACCGTTTAGACTTAAAACTATGAAAAATGAACCAAATTGTGTGAACGGAATCGTTTCATGGGATTCCTCTCCAGATTACTCCTTGCAGTTGAGAATTTAGCATACTTCAGTCAAGCGAGTAAAATTATAAGACTAATTCACTAGAATTGCGAGGGCGTCGATTGATCAGCTCATTCTCTACACTGGAATGGCTTAACAGTACGGGGTCGGTAAACAAACTAAGAATGTTGGCCCAAATTCAGTCATCAGTTGCCCACACTTGTCATATAGATAAATACAATTATGTAGTATAAAGCTTGCGTTAATAAAAGTGAATGAAAGTCTAACTAGCAAAATTTTATTACAAGTAACTAAACTAATTACCAGTTCGTGTTTGCAGTCGATCGGCGTTATTCATTTTCAATTATCATACATAATATAGAATAATATTTATTTACTATCAATATTGCGTTCCTGATATGCATTGCGTAACAATAAAAAAAACTTAGCTTTTATGCCCTTAGTAACGCGTCAATGTGTAGGGAACACGTCCTTAGTATTGTGGGTACACCGGAACATTCTAAGTACTGTCTTGTGAAGGATCATTCCTTTTCTAGTATTAATACGAGCAAACGATACAAATTGCAATGTTACAACGTAACAAATCGTCAGTTTTATATTTACTTCTCTTTACAGTCAGACTTATAGCATTAAATAAAAATATAGTATTAATTATAAATACGGTATCAGTCCAAGGGTTGAGCCGTCGTACTAGTCGTCTAGTATCACTGTGCGGCCGCCGCTTGTCACAGTTCAGATGCGCCGCCACTGTCCTGCCTCACGCAGCTCACGGCGCCATCTGGCGAAATTAACTAAAACGCGATAGTACACTTAGCACATGGTTCCGCGAGGTGGCGCTGTACGCGAATTCAACTAAAACACACTTTAACACGACACACAACCATTCACACTGTTTTTGGAGTCGTTTGAGCACTGTTTTGGTAATTTGGCTAGAGTTTTTGGGTCGTTAGTGTATCGCGACCGGGCTGTGCTGCAGCTGGGCGCAGACGGGCGCCGGCAGCATGGGCTCGTCCTCGCGCCGCGGGTTGCTCTCCACCTCCATGCGCTCGCTGGGGCCTGTCGACGGCATGCCGCTCCACAGCCGCGCACCGCCGCTCACTGCGCAATACAACACTCACAGTTACTTCAAATATAAACATAAATCACATAATATCACAAATTATCTAACAATAGGGGTACTTTATCGCTACCTATCAAGGATTATACTACTTTGTGGAATCTGCATAATAATATTGATCTACAAGTTTGGTATCACCTAAAAGTTCGCTTGCAAAGAAGTCATATCATGCACAATCGTGCGCATATATGAGTAAGAAATAAGTTTTCAAAGAAAGCAAAGCAGGGTTTTACTGAAGGAAAATATATTTCATGCATTCGAGAAGACTAAATGTAAGTTTCTATGTTGCTATAAATATTATATGGAATTATGAGGGTCATGCAAGTAGATATGATAATATGGGATAAGCTTTAATGTTGTGTGTGATTTTTATGATAATTTAGTAACATTACAAATGGGCTTTAATGGAAACGGTTTTAGTGATGACAGATTCATATGTAAGCCATTTTTAGCATATTTTAAGACAATATTAAAGGCAATATAATAAAATATATTTGTATGCCTTCATATCTTAAAAGTTGTGTCATATATTTGTCATTTCATTTAGAATATATTTCAATCAACAAAGCAAAGTATATAATACACTTTACAACCTTATAATGTGTATCACAAATACAACCACACACAACAGCGTACAGAAGGGGGGGTTGGGTTCATTCGTATTCTTTAAAGTTAGTATGAAGTCCAGACCTGGCGTATTATTATTAAGTCTCTACGCCCCGTCATTAGCGTGTTGTCGGATGTCATCGAGGCTCCAGCGAGGGCCCTGTCGCGTGAAATTCATAGACACACACATACATATAAAATGAATGATAGTAATGTTAATATGGACTATTACACTGGTGAATATTCACTATAGACACAAGTTCTAAGTCACTATAAATCGCTTTTTCTCGTACTTATAAATATGAAATAAAGGTATCTTTCTCTTCCAGTGTAATAGTTATAGCACACAGTGTTATATTACTCTGAGGCAAACACACACACGCTCATCGTATGTGTTAAGTTATGAGGCGAAATATTAAATCGATCCTTCTAATTGTCATATTGGAACTAATAGATAAGAGCTAAGATATTATGTATACAGAAATCTTTATCCTGAAAAGGTGTAGCTCAAAAACGATCAGTTTTTTAGGAACGATGACAATTAGTAGGACTAACACACAATGGAATAAAAGTGAGAAATGTTAGTGTGAAGTTGAATTAATAAAGTATGACCCCACATTGAAGCAAAGCAAAGTATGAAAACAACACCTATAGACATTATATAAAATACAATATTATTCCTAGTTTAATTTGAAGCAGCATTGATTTTAATGTTGATAAATGTTTTTAATTACAGAGTTACTATTTTGGAAGGCTGCTTTAACACAATTCTATTTATCTCTATATGATACACCTCATGTATTTCGTCATGATTATTAACCTCTAGGGTGAAGCTATAAAGTAGTCAGAGAGCTAGGCGCTTCACTAACAGTCTTTGACTCTAATTTACTTTAACCCACTATAAGAAATAATCGTTAGCACCCAAATAACCATAGTACTTTACAGTATTTGTTGTGACTTTATTGACACCTAGTAATATGTATGTACTCGCATGTTCGTCTATCGCCTCTCGCTGTCAATCTGACAGCTGTCACCGTTCTGTCAAGTGCTCTGTGGCCTCACCGTGCTGATGGTGCGACTGCGCCTGCGCCTGCTGCGTGTTCGTCGCCTCGTCCGACGTCCTCTTGAAGAAGTTGTGCTGCAACGCGTGGTACGGCGTCACCCGCTTTTTTGGTTCGTATTCTAGCATACGCAGAATCAGGTCCTGGAATACACGAGCAAATTGTGTGAAAAAGGACGTCTTCAACAAATTGTATCTATACTAAGAGACTAGGTTATTACTTAATTTTATTCAATAATAATTTGTTGGACAATAGGATATCGATGTAAAATTGAATTAAATATTACATAAAAGTGTACAAGGTTGGTCAGGTGCTCAATAATATTTAACATACTTCTGTTTTAACTACCCTTATAACTTACTTTGCCCTACAATTACGACATAAAATAGCTCTTACAGCGCCACACCAAATCAGACACCTCTTAAGCAGAATCCAACCAAGTTTGACACTAGTCTAAGTACCATAACATACCTTAAACTTAAGATAATCAGAGAGACTGTGGCCGGGCTCCCCCCGCCGCCTCATCGCGGGCCCCACGCCGTCCACGCCGAGGATATCGTGTAGCTTCCGCGCACCCGGCGGCTTGTACTTTTTCACGCTGTGGAATAAAGTTCATGTTATTATACTGATATAGTTAAACCGAAAAGAGAAAGTACTACTACTTGTGACTGCAGAAAATGTAGAATGGCCGGGAGTTAATGCATATGTTATCTATGTATTCATATACTGGAGAATTTGAGGCCATGAAGTCCTTAGACAACATTAACACCAACGAATAAAACGTTGTTTTGGCGGATTAAATGAAGATTGACTTGCATTTTTATTAAGACAACAATGTTACATTGTAAAGAAGATTGTTTATATGCTGTCAGCTCTGGTAACAATATAAACATAGATAAGTATAATATGCTTGTTATAAAAGAAATGAGAATCAACGAAACAGGACAAGCCGTATAGAATGTCTTAAGGGCGTCAAAAGAATTACTTAGCGTATGCTCGAATGGGCAAATTCCACTATTATCCGTTTTGTATTACGTCCTTAACCTCAACTCCGTAAACCAATTAAGGGTCGATAATTAATGCCATGGGATTATTTTACTTCACCACCTGCCAATATATTAGAGCGAATTTCTACAATGACTGTCTGTATACACATAAAACCAGTGTATTTCCCAATGTTGTTTCTAGATAAATATACGCCCTTTGAAGTATAATCTAATTATGAGTTCCGCTGTATTGCAATCTAAGCTATAAAGCAATATACTTACGTTCCGTCTTTGTTGTGTACTTTTTTCAAAACATATACACCTCCTTCTGTTTTGTCAAAGAATTTCCTAGTTTTATGGGCCTGAAAAAATAAATTTAAACCAATTAATAAGGTAGCCGCTATTTGTTGGATGAGGGTCACGAGTGATAGTATTTTTGGCATACACTTCAGAAAGCCTGTGATTAGCTTTGGACAGTTATATACTGATTGAAATAAGGCTTTCATTTAATCTAATCTAGGATACGTTAAAATGTTTAAAGTAAGCTTGCTATTGGTCTATTCACCATTAAATTATTTGAAACTTATCTTTGAGTAATTTAAAATACCATAATATAAAATAATTTCATTACGACAATAATTTTTAATTACGACACAAATTTTTGCTATTCTTCATACGGACAATACGGATATCTTAAATCACACAATTCACATACACAGTCAAGCAGTATTGCTTATACACCACCTCAAACATGACATCCATACACAAATTAACAAACGATAATATACTTACATGATCAAGTATATGATCGGGTGGCATGCCCAGCACCTCCACGATCTTATTCATTTGATCTATCTCGTGGGTCCCGCTGAAGAGCGGCTCTCCCGTGTGCATTTCAACTAGAATACAGCCCAGCGACCACATGTCTATCGACAGGTCGTAAGGGATACCTAATAGGACTTCGGGCGACCGGTAAAACCTCGACTGGATGTACTGGTATATCTGTAAGGAACGCATATAAATGGATTAGGAAAAATTTTATTGGTTTTTTATGTTAAATATTGTAGTGAAAATAGTGTTCTTTGTGTGCCTATTCATTTTTATTCAGAACAAGTTCTTTTATTAACTACGGTAGCTAATCAAAATAAATTAATCTTTAATTTTAGACTAATTCAGAAGTCGTTGAATTTGAGTATTTATCAATCATATTTACAATATTTTTTAACTATAAATCCCAAAACTCCTAACTACCAATACCAAAAACTCTATTACAATAGCACATTAAACGAAGAAAGGCCGATAAGAAATTCGGGCCCCAAACGGACATATCCGTATATAATGTCACTCGATAACAGCAACAATAGATAGTAACCTCGGGAGCTAGCTCAAATAATTTATTAAGACGCAATTCCAGATAACCCCTGACATTGTGCCCGGGCTGAATCACTCTGGCGTCGTGTGATTTATCGGACACTATTTACTTTCCTTAATTACCACTCCATTCAACATTACGATCGCACGTTACTTGTACGATTTATCAAACTGTAGCCATGCTGCTATTTGTTTTGTTGCAGTTTGTTTTCTTGTTTACCAACGATAAGCGGTTATTAATATTCATAATAATTACACTCATTATTGATACGTAGTTCATTACGGATATAAACTGTGGTATACTTTCATACAAACTAATTCTTGAATGGACAAATTCTTTATAGTGACGAAGTTATTAAATTACTATCTTACACATTATAAGTTAGTATTTTAATAAAACCGTTCAACAACTCGTGTTTAATACACCCAAAACCCGACTAAAACTCACTAAATTTTCCGCCACTACATGCTAAAATCACGTGACATTCCGGCAACTCGGTCCCGTTCCGAAACTACGAGCCGCTACTCAAATATAATGAACCAATTAGACTATGGGTCGCCTTAAGCCATCAAGTATTTAAGTGAAGCCCGTAAGCATATTAGAAAGACGTAGTGGGCTTAGCCTATTAGCATAAATCGCACCCACCACTAAGCGAGTGCAGTTACCCAAGCCGGAATAATGCTGCTGCCATTCAATAAGATTCACTAGCATTTTAGATGGAAATGCTACGAACATTTTATGCTTTCTCAGTACAGCATTTGACATTTACTTTCATACAGACTGACGTCTCTTTTTGAGTACTTATACTATCATATGCAACTGTGATATAGATGTACATCATATAGTTTTCAACAAGTTCTTAGAATGTAAACTATAACTTTTACAACTTTTGTATTTTTCTTTGAATTCTTTAAACACTAAAATTAACTTCGAGTCCTATTAAATGAAACCTTTTTTAAAACACTCCATTAAAAGTCCCTTCTACGAACATATTTTCTACGTAGTCTATACAAGACTAAGTACTGTTGCCAATATACAATAATTGCAAAACGTTTTCAATATAGTAATAATTTCTAGAAGAATACGCCTCATAAGTATTATTAGTAAATAGTACTCACCCGCTGTCCAAGCTGACACGAGCTGCCAAAGTCGACGATCTTGATCGCTGACCTCTTAGGATTACATAGGAGGATGTTCTCCGGTTTCAGATCACAGTGTATTATATTTAGTTCTGGAAACAGATAACATTTTCCCCTTTATTGAAGACTCTAGATAGATGACGAGAGCAATTGAGATAATAATTATAAAGTATGAATGTCTGATGGTTTTACGTAGTAGGATCTAGTCGCAAAATAGTAAAGTATAAAGTTAAATTCGGACTTCATTAGACATTAACATACGTATTCACTTCTAATAAATCCTTTCGAGTTGGACAGACACCGAAGACATTATAATATAAACTCGAAAACTCCACCTCGGCTAACCTACCAGTTATACTAAAAGACTAGAGGATTTAGGAATAATTTCATTACAGAGCTCTCGGAGAATTATGTGTTATCCATCATATACATAGAAAATTCAGTTCACTTACCAGGTTGGCTTAAAAACAATAGTGCTGTACATAGTTGCTGCGCGAACTTGCGTGTTAGGTTGAGCGAAACGCCACGGAAGTTGGTGTTTCGCAACAGGTCATACAGATTGTATGACAGCAACTCGAACACTAGACAAAGGTGGTTCCGCCACATGAAGTGCCGTTTCAGTCTCACTGGAAGAAAAAGGGCGAAAATTAATATATAACAACATAACCAAATTAAAACATACGAAGATTTAACCCTGTATTAATAGACCAATATAAACTATAAAATGTGTTATGTGTTTTAACAGATCTACTACTTCAGTTGGTAAACGATGGTACCGAAAAAAATACATAGTCAACCCAACAAGCAACGATTTAAAGAGAGAAGACTATTGATTTGTTAAAATAAAATGACATTGATATTTTACGGTAAATAAAACATGTATCCCAATTATTAAAGAACTCAACTTGCTCCATTCCTTACAATGCGCTAGTCGATAAAATATAGAAAAGAATCATTGATAACATTCCATCGGCTATGCATCGTATAATTAGGTCCAACGAGAACTAACTTTCACTATGAAATCATGCAACTTAAGTGAGACTTACCTATGTAATACTTATTATCAGAATCCGCTCGGTTCATCATTTCTAATAATTTGACCTCTATTTGTGCCTGGTTTAGGAAAGGTTTCTTATTCTTAATTATTTTTATTGCTACATGACACATCTCCTCGTGGTCGTACGCTTTGACAACCTGAAAATACACAAATAAATACATAGAAAAACAGTCAAATAGAACTTGTATTATTAAATAAATCTGTAAGCATAATACTACAGCTGCTCCTCTCTAGAACCCGTATACCATAAATCTCCAGAATTTACAGTTACTAGTGATTGAACACAAATATCTACTGTAACTGTTAATATACAAAATACAATAAAATAACATTGACAACATAATTTATAACAGTAACAAAAGCCAGAGCAAATATGCCTTGTAAGGATAAATCATAATTATTTATGTCCCAATTTGTTTCATTCGACACAAAGCTGGCTTCACAAAGCTCAACTTTTCCTGTAGAGCGGAATTCTTCCGGCCACTTATGTTTATGCAACTAAGGCGAACCGCAATAAATAACTTATTCGCCAGTTACCCGCCCATTCGCGACAATAGTTTGAAAAGGTTTGCAAACGACGCGAGTAAACATTAAATCCTGCTAAAACGTCGTTAGTGTCATCTCAATTGTATAAAGGATGAATCGGGGAAAAGTTATTATGAGGAGCCGAGGCCGCAAACTTCCCGTCGAGGAAATATAAACATTCAACTCATGTTACACAAATAGGCCCAAGCGTCCTGTTGATGGGGCCCAACGACATCATCCGGATCCGATCTTGGGTACACTCGCCGATTCATCCTCCAATTAAATGTTGCTATTTAGGAAATATCTTTGTGGTTTGTTATTATAGAAGTAAAGGTACTCGAGAAAATCATTGTCTACGATCTTAGTTTACATACCATTGTATGTTGAGATACTCATGTTGTAAGTATTAGTAAACACCTAAAATTGCATTTAAATATAGTTATACCTAAATAGGCGAGTACTCATTCTAATGAGAGTGTATGAGAGGATGAATGAATGTCAATGAAGCGAAAGTGGTCTGTCAGGATCGAGACAAATGGGGATCCCTGATCTCTGCCTACCCCTCTACAGGGAATCAGTCGTGATGTGTATGTATGTCATTCCAATCCAAATATCCAGTCTTCTCTATTACCAAATGGCATCTAACTATCAAACCTTCAAAACTTATTATAGGCAAATACCTACTTAGTACAATATTTATACTTTTTTGAGAGTATCTGAGGTGTACAAGTGTCAATGTAGCAAAAGCGATTTGTCACGATCGGGACAAATGGGGATCCTCTCTGTCTCTACATGTATGTATAGTACTTGTTCGGTCTACAGTTACCTGTCCGAAGGAGCCCTTGCCGATGGGCGAGGAGATCTCGTACCGGTCCAGGAACTTCTCTCCCTGCTTGATGATGTAATCGTGGTTGTCATCGTCATAGCCGTCGTTGTACAGCTTTCGCTCCTTCTTGTGAGTGTTGCCATCTTCTCCTAGGTACTGCTGCGCCCGACGCTTCTTCTTCGCGTAGTATACCTGCAGCAATGAAATGGGTTTGGTTAGTATGTATATAAAAAGTATGACTACAATAGTTGTGTTCTTGGATAAATTAAAACACTTGGTTTTTGAATGTGGAATGGGTTGAGTGTTGACTATTTGATGGCTTCACAGATACGATGATCCAAACTCATGCCTATGAGGAGTCAAATAAACACAACGCGTTCACGACTATTAACCCTTGCAGGGTGGTCAGAGGTTCAGGTTTCCATCTCCACATATGCGAAGGTAGTAATTCTATGGACACCTCGAACCCATGTGTTGACCAGATAGTCAGTAGTCAATGTGACAGGCGGTAAGCCATGTCGCCATTTACAGGCTTGCATGAGGGTTCCTAAATGGTTAATTAGCGAGTGATAAGAAATTTACAAGAATAGTATATCAGCCAGATAATATTTTGCATAACACCACTCTAATTTAATGATTCTATTTCTTAACAGCCTACATAAAAAATCAAGTCGATTAAATTGTTCAACTCGGCAAACACGAGGGTGAAAGCTGGGGTAAAGTAGATAACACCTAAAACGAGGCCCGTATAAAAATGAAAACAGTTACATCGCATCAATTTATTATCCACGGAGCGGCGGCTCGCGACGATTCAGATAAAATCATAATTGGCGACAATCCGAGAGAGTAACGATGAGATATGCGAAAAATTGTAATCCACACATTTAAAACGTTATTAATTTTATTACATTCGCAATATACGAGAGCTATTTGCATGAGCTGACCGTACACGTACGTTTTTATTACGTTTCATTTAGTTATGCCGCTACATTACAATTTCAACCCTTCAACTTTATGAAGTACATGGAATTCACCACCGATATATCAATCAAAGTTTAATAAGTCAAACTCCGTGTCCAAGAAAAACTTCAACTATTCAATTCACTTGGAAAAAAACTTTCATATAGCAACAATATTTCAATCAACTAGAAATCAGCCCATCAATTCTAGTGAATACCAATGCAATTGCATCATGCAGTGTATTGATACATTACCGTCGTATGTATATTTATTTAGTGAGTGTTATGAAAAGGTCGATAGGATCAATGGGGGGGCGACGCGACGCGGCGGGGCGCGGGAGGGGAGGCATTTTCGTCGCCTCCTTTGGGTCGGTGGAACGTTGACCCACATTTCACCCATTTGACATTGATCGAATGCATGCCCATGGGGACACCACATATGCATACACCGTGCACCCTTATCAAAGCCTCCTTTGTCATGATAACGTTATTTCTACGTCTAATTAATAACCAACATGTTTTGACGTTTTTTTGAATAGTAGATATTCTTCGAAGAGTGTTTGGAAGAAGAATCCATGAAATAGCGACGAAAACTATATTACTTTTACAAAATACTATAAATGATTTACTTCGGTCTCCCAAAATATGCTCAGCAATATTAAGCTAAATAATAAATATCAGAAGAACATACGACAATAAATTAATATACCGGAACTTGTATTACGGATAGATTGTATTGCTGCCATAACACTTCCAAGGTCAACTCCACACAAGCTCCATCTACAAGATCAGCTAGAAACCAAACTCAGGATTCTTAATGTCTCACTCAAATCAACCCTTCAAACCTTACACCTCAAGTCAGAACAGCGACATGCAAAATCAATTAGCACGATGAACAGCGTGCTGCATACAAGTGGCTGTTACTTACAAAGGGCAGGCGACACGGAACCGTTTTCCTATCGCGATGCTATGAAACGTTAACCCAAATCCGGCGGGTGCCGACCTACATATTACGACGAGACGGTTGCTACCTGAATTTCACGGGCCAATTGACGACCGATCTGTATCCGGTCGAGAATGCCCTGGCAACAGACGCAACGCTGCTTCATTGTGGCACGATTAAAACACTAGCGAATCCAAACCTTTGGAGTGCTGTAGAAACTATTTCTACTTGGATTTAATGAAGGATATTTCAAAGAGTACCAATTAATTCTAAGAAATTACTTGTAAATTAATTTCAAGTTATCTCCTAAAAGGTTTACTACGAATTACTTACATATCGATGTGAAATGATTAACTATATTAAACTTTACCCAGCTACGCAGTTACTACGTAGTTACTTAATAAACAAGCATCTATTAAATCTGATGTTTTTAATATAACACTGACATTGGATTTGGATTATGTCCCACTGTATGCTCAGTACAAGGCCTTAATACAATTATGGTTATGTCGAGTGTATTATAAATGTCCAGCCAGCCCCGCGGATAATGTCAACAAGAAAATGAAAGGGCCCAGCATCCCATTCAGGAGCACATGCAAAGTAAAAGCGCGTGTGTGCGGTCAGATAAAAAATTACACGAGTCAACTTTCAAGATCAACAATCGTTTAACCTTGTCCTTTTGTGAGCTCACTCTTTTATCACTGGGGCGTCGCAACAACTTTGTTTGAGGGGAAAAAAGTTAAATACGGACTTTATTTAACGTGCCCCTTCACAAACTTAGCGGTCTTCTTTAATTAAGGCTAATTAGTGAATCAATTATGCTACAAAATATGCTAATGCTGAATGTCACCGGCGCAGGCGGTTCGTGCCGTGCTGTCATGTTTACAGTTCTCGGCTGATTTATGAACGGAGTCGGCTCATTTGTTGCTTTCTTCCGTTTGTGCAGGACTCTGGTGGCGTCGCCTCGGAGGGCCCATTGCGGTCCAGCGCTGAACTTGGCGAGGGGCGTGGGCGAGGCTAGTGCCGCCGCAGTGTGCGTGTGCATACAGATGCAGCGGCGTAGGCCGATGACCGCGGCACGTGGTGGCCGCGAGATGAAACGCGTTGAGAGAGCGGCGCGCGGCGGACGATGTCATTGATTTTCCACCCCCTGCTATTCCACCCGCGGCTCCCACAGTCTCACCCGCCCGATAACGAGGTTAACGGGCGACGTGAGCGTCTCCTAAACTTTAATTACACCCGCGTATACTGAACGTGCATGCTAACCCCGTGCTCAGTTTTCTTTGCACCACCTGATTATCAAAGTTTATTAATTGGAGCTCATTCTTCGCTGATCTCTCGTCTACCCACGTGTTGGACGTCGCAATGCTAACAGTAGATCGCAAACTTCTATTGAAGCCCGTGGGAGTTTATATTGAAAGTATTACTATCATTAAAAGTTCAAAATAATCAATATTTTCATTCGTTATTATAGGAAAAACTGTTTTAAGGGTACACTCTGTGTAACATAAAACCTGTAAATATCATATGTAATCTGCCAAATAAAAGTGTAGCCATGCAGAAAACATTGACCAAAACGTCATACTACGAAATATAGAGAAACTGCAGCGTCCCGATACAAGCGAGAGGGAATATTGGAAGTGTTCATAAATCATTACAGAGCACGTGTTTCGTGTAAACAAATAATAAAAAATGTGACGTCGACGTGAAATAAACCGCTCCATTTTGCAAAGTGGCCGGCGCTGTGTGGGGCGAGTTTGAAAAGATAATTGAGAAAACTATTTCCTCGAGAAATAGGGGGAAACTTTTGAGGGATACTTTGGAAATTGCTCTTTTATTTGAGTCGTATCTACAAGTTCAGGCGTTGGAGCCATTATTTCGTTTCATTTCGCGCGAAATGTGGCCGAGAGATAGGCGTGCCCACGCATCTGTTTCAAATACATTTTCTTATTACAACTTCGTAACAAGACCTATTAATAAAAATGTTATGCGAATTTTGTAATTTCACGTTTATTTTCGCTATCACTGTAACAATTCTATTTTCAGGCTAGATTATTGAACGATGTTATGCTTTGGTAATATTCCACTACAATGTAGCAATAAACCTATTCGTTTGTAATGCATTCATCAATTATAATGAAAATTCATTACATTATCATTAACTAAAATATTTAAAGAACTTCTAAACAAAGTGTTCTAGTCTTCAAGTATATCATTTACTAATCCACATACAAATCCACGTGAATAGAACCTTACGAGTACACACTTCAATGATCATCATATCCTTAAAATTATTTTAAAATAGACTAACTATTCATTGCTATAGAATCTTCTATACAATCAACAACATTGCGGTCCAAGTTAATCAAGTTCTAACCAAAGTGTTCCTGTTACATCATAGCTCAAGGAATCTGTGTCGCCCGTTCGACCTGTCTGGCTGGTCGCAGATTCTCGTAGGCAATAGTTAACATAACATAAATGTATTAGAATAAATATGTACCCCGCAGCAGTTCTAAAAAATATACGACTGACAAGTGACAACAATAATAACGAAATTCAAATATAAGGTCCCGTCAAATAGGTGAATAGCTAGGAAATCTAATCTCAAATTTTATTGAAACATTAACAATTATTTTCAATTTTTATACCTATAAACAAGTAAAATTACTCTATTATCAAACGACCATTAAATAAGCACACAAAAATATAGCCTTTTTGAAGGCTGATCATCTCAAGTATTCGTCCAAAAGTTGCAGTTTTCACCAGCTATTTACAGCAAGTTAGAATTGGATACAATAATTAAAATCTCTTTACTTCTTATTTTTATACTGAGATCCACCTTCTTTTCCTTGTTTTAGCAAACAGAATATTGCCCTAACGAGAATCGGCTACATCTTGTTACAGATGTGGGCGTCGCAGACTGAGAACTAGTTACAGCGGATCAAATGCCTAACCGGAGTTCACATTCCAAGACTCAATCGTGGTTTACCGAGCGAAAATTCAGCCGCTGCATACTCATCTCGAATAACAATCTGTTTAAGTGATAAACTTATACATAAGGCTCAGCTGTGATTGCTTTCGTAGCTTCGTAGCTTGACCAGAGTTGACGAATGGAATGAAAGCTAAGTTTTTACTTCTTAATCAGTACTTTGTATAAATTAAGTCACAGGATAGGGATTAGATCTGATTAGCGAAAGATTAACTATTCTAAAAGAGACCTGTGATGAGACACATCATTTAACTATTAATCAGAGAATTACCGATAAAGGTATTCAAACTGTTTATTCAGTAAATAAAACCGTTATTCTAATCCCTAAGTTGAAAGCATCTAAAACACAGCGAATGCGCCGCATGCGTGCTACGAGAGCAATAAAATGATGTCACCGCATTAAAAGTGCTTTATTTACGAAGTGTGGCGTATAATAAAGCCGAAAATATTTTTATCACCGTTTTCTCAGACTGTACGGGCATTGTTGGCATAGATACAACTGGGGTGTAAAGTGTACATGCAACGGAACAAATTATTATGAGCGTCGTGCTATTTTGGCAGACGACTGCGATTTGATTTGTGGTCGGCGAGATGTGTCTCCGAGTTGCCTCGTAAGGATACTTCATTGTGGCGACGAAAGTGTTTCTTACGACACAACAAGATTTAATATACCGTACACAATTGAGTTTCAACCGCTCGTATGTTGATTCGCGTACTACGGTCCCTTTATAGACGTTCTGTGAAATTATGAATAGAGAGATCTAAACTGAACTCTAATGTATATTTTCAGAAAAGAATTCCAAAGCGGACGAGCTAAAACAGAAATAGTTCGGGGGCCCTAAGTGTAACCGACAGACAGAGAAATCCACTTCATATGACGTATGCATTTATAGATGTGGGTATGACGTCACCCTCGCGCCGTCTGATGTGTTTTGATGTTATTATAGTAACAACAGCGATTCCTGGGAATGATAATTCTACAATCGCAATACATTTAACAATTGATGTACAACCCTTCGTTCCGTGATTCAAATCAAGTTTCAAATACACAAATCTCATCACGTAGGGATTTGAATTTAAATAATGCCGCGATGGTAGGCAATGTTTGTATATCCCAGTATAGTAAGATATTCGAACACGGAAAATCGACGGTGTTTCTTGTATTACAACGAATATTACATGAATTGAAAATATTTCATTATCGAAGTAAAAAGAACACAATAATCATTAAAGTGCAACTAATTAATATACAAGTAACAAATTAATTCAACGAAGTGAAAAAAGAAGCTTAGCATGCATTTATACAATAAAATTATGCATTAAAATGTATAGTGACATTGATTCTTAATGAGATGGAAATTTGGGATATCTTAAACATTGCTGCATAAGCTGTAAGTTATAACAACAGTTATATCCATCATGCCATAAGCCACGTACCAACACAAGAAAGTTTACAAATAAATCCATTACCAATCGACAAATTATACTACCAAATCTGTATATGGAGGATTAGGTTCTATTAGCAAATACAAGCCTTACAGAGTACATGTCATCGTCGTGTGTGGTAACGTTTTAATATTGATGAGGCGTTGCGATCGCCACCATATTGTGCCTTCATAAACGCCTACTTGCTTCCCTCGTAACGGCTGTCGCGGACATTCGCCGACATCGCATTGTCTCATCGACAAATCAAGAGACTATAAACAATCATTTGAAAATACTTATAATTTATGAAGTGTATGTATTATTGTAATATAGGTCTATATTATCTATATGATTATATCTGTTTTCAAAACGTCGACTGTTATGATGTGCAGATAAATTGTATATGATATCTTCCAATGAATTCCGCAACAACACGAGAATTAGCCACTTTTTAATCAAACAAACGGATGATTAGTTGCAGTAGTTAAACACAGTCCTTTTTAGACAACCTCATTTCGCAATTAGAAGCGTTCTCCATAAACAGCGTCTGCCTCTTCCCGTTTCCGGAGCACAACAGGCATTCGGAACTTATCGCGACAGTCGCAACAGAATATCAATTAGCAGGCGTCCGTACAACTTTACATCATTAACGCCGTAAAAAGACAGTTATTGCGAGGGAATTTCAGCAATCAATTAGGAGTTTTAAGAGGCTGCGGTGCATGTGTGCGGCCGGAGTGCAGCGGGGGTGGCGGCGCGCGCAACTGTGTGCATTCGACATATTTACCCCGATAGGATAGTGGGTGGAAGGGTTCACTGACCCGACCTAATGCGAGCGGTGCGTAGCCGGGCCCGTGCGTCTCCAGTGCGTGCCACGCGCCACGCTATGCACTTGGACGGTGTAGGGGTTGAGATAGATGCTCAACAGTATCGGCTCAAGATGGGGAGGTACTAACAGTTCTGTTGAACTGCCTTCGTCATTGGTTTTAGAGGTGGTAATGTAAACTAGGAATTGTTGTCATATAGTGAAGGACAAACAAAATGTAACTACTCTGGTCTCAGATTGAATAAGTACAGATAGTTTAACAATGCAAAGGCTAATGACAAGCATACACAACTCAGGAACCACTAACTAAAATTATTCCTTATTAACATGCAATGAAAAATAATATTAGCTACAACAGAAATAGGGTTTTAATAAGTCATTAGCATCCTATTAAGAGAGTCGATGTCAAAGTTAGGTCACGCTCTAGGTCAGATGAAAAGACAGACATTCCGACCTATCCCGCCATCGCGCTGCCATATCGATCCTCTATAGTGGCGTGTTTATTTCCAACTTACTCGTAGGCACTACTCTCCGATAACTAATTAAACATTTATATCCACAGCCACTCGATGCAAACCTTCCGTAAATCGCCATCACCTGATCTATCAAATCCCTATACAGTAACAAAATTACCAGCACCAATATCAGGGCTTTAGAATAAAGCCGCGTAGACACAATGTCGCCTAGCTTTCTCTGGCGTATGTCCGCAAAGGCTTGTAAACACAGCGTGCATTTAGGCCGGGTGCATCGCACACGACCCACCACAGGCTCCCCCTGTTGACATAGGTCCAGGTAGACGCACTCAGCCGCCGACAACTGCGTTCATAACTCTGCCGTGTTTGTCCTCACTTTTTAATCTCAATATTGTTGTGCTATTGGTTCATCGTGAACGACGCTTGCCTCCCTTGTTTTTCCTACAGTGAAGTTTGTAATGAGTTAATCTGGGTTTTTCTACGTTTACGTAAACTATTGTAATTTGCCTAACATATACTGTAAAATACAGAGACAGAATATGATAAAATTGTAAGAGGGAATATTCTGGCGAAAGAAACCCTAATTATATTTTTATTATTAATTCTATATTATGTTTACAATTAATAGATTATTCATAATTATATATTAACTGTTATTGAAAGAAATAAATTGTAAATGATAATAATAATTTTAAAACATATTTATTACAGAGAAACATTTCTCTATATCAATTACACGAGACCAGTACAACATTCTACTCAAGCTAACTGCCATAACTATTGAAAATAAGAAGGAGCAATATCAATTCGCTTAACTTCTTTCCAGAGTACAAAAGATTGCAGGCAAATGGGTAAAGTTGTGCTTTTCATAATGATATCTCCACCAACAGTGACATTAAGTGGAAACTCCTTATAAATTAGCTTCTTGCATCACTATTCGTAGGCATGTCTGTGTTATTTAAGCTAAGTAAGTAATGCCTTATATTTAGTAGATATGGTAGGCGTATATTCACGGTTTACTAAACGTATTATTGTAGGTTTGAAGCATGATTTATATTCAGAAAAATAACTGACGGAAGTATGTTTTCTACATATCAATAGTCTTTTCGTACACGTTAATTATGCAATCCATGAATCACGGAGTTTTAAGAAAGTCATAAACAACAATAATAAAACCTGCCTACCCCATGTTGATGCAAATATTCATACACTGTATTCACAGACTTCGAGTTAACGAAAATTAAAATATAATAGGAGTTAAGAACCTCGTATTAGATGTCTTTCATTCGTAGTACGCTGTTGCTATGGGGATATTTTACCAGATATTTGATTTGTAAATGAAACATAAATACCACGCATGTTAAGTTACATCGTTGAACAATATTGTTATTGTTTTGTAAACAATCGTTCATTGTAACTTAACATTTGAAAGCAATTTATTTTACTACATTACCATATGGTTTATATCATTAAAAATATTAGTTAGCCGTCAATAGATACGATTATAGGTAAATAAATGATAGTGCGATTGCGTTTGGAATTTGGACCGAGTGACTTTGGCTGAAAGGGTTCATTAGAGGTCGTAGCAAGGCATAGGCGCGGGAGAAGGCTCCGGAGGTCGCGGATGCTGCGAGGCGGAGGGAGGGAAAATCGATAACGTCGGGCGTCGGGCGGCGCGCGACGTCTTCATACCCCGCCCCTCTAATGAATGGCACCGGCTCATCTCGCCGACGACGCCGCCAATGCATCTCGAGTTGACATGGTCAGTTGCCGCACCGCAACTGTCAATCACATCGATACTCGATACCCGATCGATCGTCACTAGCTGCGAGCTCTTTATTGCGTACGAATATATTAAATTTTCACTTCATGAGTATTGTAGCTATCAGAT
This sequence comes from Leucoptera coffeella, assembly GCA_030578115.1. Lineage (NCBI taxonomy): Eukaryota > Metazoa > Arthropoda > Insecta > Lepidoptera > Lyonetiidae > Leucoptera > Leucoptera coffeella. The sequence continues at coordinate 52,431 of JAMBLF010000168.1, forward strand.
GATTGTTTGTTTATAAGCAAGAATTTATGAGAAAAGTAAACATAAACAAGCGAGTAATACTAAATATAGGCTTGATGGGTGATAATCGTGTGTCACCATGAAATCGACACGAATCCCTTGAAACATACAGTATCTAGTAATAAATAGTATGTACAACGACGGTCTGAAACGTAATCAGGAACACGTACTCCCGTATATAAACCGTTCGACACGAGTGCGCCTTGTGAAAAATGTAAAAGAAATTCGCAACCCGAAACTCTTATTGTACAATAAGAGAAAAAATACAGAGTCGTGATCTGTTTTTATAGGCGACAAGAGAAAAAGCTCGGCACGAAAAAAGCTACTTTTGATTATGTCACCGGCAAAATACGTTAGTCTTGAGCATTTACACAGGTAATTTGGGCTCACATACCGACGACGGTATTTACGCAGAATATTCCGAAAATACCGCCAATGTGACGCATTACCTTTTTATTTAGGAATTACTCGTCTTCGAACACCAATGACAGCAGACAACGTTAAAGGCCTAAGCAAAACGTACATAAGTGCCGATTTAGATTTTCGGTACATGGAGCGAACAAATAAAATAAAATGAACAGATTTCGTGGTCAGTTAGCTTTGGCGGGCATCCACCAATCTCATTTCTGGCAAATCGGGCCAGACAAGCGCCTGCCGCGTTCCGATTCCGCCTGACGACAGACTTTATAGAACTGCGCACTACGTATATACTACAGACATTTATGGAGCCGCTTTAGGGCCTTATAGATAGATTACTTTCTTTATTAGACTTTATATGGTTCAATGCACATTACATACTATTACAGTAACATATAATGCATAAGAATTAATCCTGTTATGAAATAATATATTACAACAATGTATAGCGAAGCACATGGTATGCGATTTCAGCTTCTACATTATTTCATGATACATATATATGTATCACTAGAAAATACACATACAAAAATACCATAAAACCTATTTTATCACTTGAAACAAAAGCTTATAATAAGAAGCAAAGCGGCCAGTGAAATCAGACAGACGAGATACAATAAAAAGCAACGCAAGCTACGAGGGGAAGGAGCGAATTAGATTTACTCGTTAGACACAAGAGGGATGATGTACGTAAAGAAAACGTCTAAACGAAATTAGGTAGCTCTAGATCTAGTTGGGCTGAAGTAGGTCAACCGAGGCGGCGTCTGGTGCAGCTACATACTCATAAATACGCGCAAACAGACCCATAGCAACAGATAATATGCCCGCAAAGCGTAAACAAACTCGCCCAATTTGTACAGCGGATGCCTGCATTCGTCTTGACCTGATTGTGCTCTGATCATAGTGTGTATCATCAGATTATGTTATGTAATTGTTATGTAGAGTGACAATTATGTTGTGATTGCCAGTAAAATTATACTTGTGTAATGTAAACATAGCTTTTAATTTATAGCGCGACTGAAATTCTCTTTATCTAACATCATTGAAATAATTCTTTCAAGAATGAGTGATTTATATGAAAACACAATATAAACAATAATAGCAGTAAGAAAAAGTTACATCATTACAATAAATACCTACATCTTTTTAATTCTTTGTTTATATTATAAGATATTATAGTTTTAAAATCACAGCAGCCACCTAAGTAACGATAACTTATTTTAGCCGCATATTTCAAAGATCAATTGACACTAACATTCCAAATCAACATTGCACCTAACATAAAAGCGCATTACCGCATCTTAACCCTAATAGGCACTAGACATATCTGCTCGCAGGTGGACGGTAGCAAGACAATGAACCGTTAACCTTCCTTCCTATTACACGTCAGTCAATTAGCACTTACGTCTCTTAGAGCGCGGGGCCATCGTTGCCGGAGCGCGTCTGCCAAAGCCCTGAACGGTTCTAGAAGCGAAGCCTCCCCTTCGAAGCCCATCTCTACGTCACGGTCTACCAACTAGGCTGTTTCTTGCTATACAAACCAACGCCGTCTGATGACCCGATATCGCACCAAACAAAACAAAGTTGTAAACAAAAGCGATTCCGTTCGCATCGACCGCGATAATCGAATGCGTGGAGGAGACTGGCTTGTTAGTTATCGCTTTATTATATTACTGCATCCCATTAAGCAGATTAAGCGTGTGAATGGAACACACGTGACTGCTTCCGAGATTCACAACAGACGCGTCCCGGTTCCATTTTGGTCGCCCCGTTTGTTGTATAATTGGGGCGGGCATGAAATACGGAACCAGAAATCTAGTTTGCTGAATCAAATGTGCGCGGAAATATTAACTATTGAACCTTACCTACTGTCGATGTTACAATGTAAACGTTACGTAAAATGGATAGGTCGATTAATCGAATCAAGATCCTGATTATTAATTTACGTGTCCATATACGAGTACATATATACAATTGCAGGTTGGTAGGAATTGAACACATGTTTTTTTTAGGTTAGATTTTTGTATATTAAGAATCCATCGATACGCACCTTAATAAAAGTAACAAGGGAGGATCATAGGACCCTTTTCCTAGCCTGATAGGGCTGGCCAATATCTTTCACCAAAACAGAAACCAATAAAACAAAAGCGAGACAATCACATCGGTATGCCTGCGAAATTTTTGCTGTGTCGCGGCGGAAACTATTTCCACATTCCAAGATAAAAGCATGCAGTCTAGAATTTCATAAGGGGCGTAGATTAAACGGAATCCAATTTTGTCGCGGACGTCATTTGCTGAATTAATTCTGTCTAAACCGATTCAATTATATGTAAAAAAACATTCGATTAAATGTTATGAATACACTATTAAATTAAACTATATTATATGTTCGTTTATAGTAGACGTAAATTTTATAAAAAAATATTTGTATGCATTATTGAATTTGTAGTTCATAATTATCTAAAAAACTGCGTATGACTAAGCATTGCGAATACAAGTAGGTTTACAAACGAGACCCAAATTAATGTTTGTAATGACTAAGTCACGCATTAAAGACTAAGCTCGGTAAACAGAATTGATACAAAAAGCCGCCTTGTAATCTGTTTAAATTAGAATAAGCACGAAAATTTACAGCAGCCATTAGCCTTAGAGAAAAAGTAGGCGTCTGAAATTTTATAGACTTTGCCTTATTCATTATAAGTAACACATTAACAAAAGAAACTGAAAAATGATTGGTTATCAAAATTGTATCGTTCAAATACCTTTCCACGTCGGGCATCGCGTGAAAGATTGGCGTGTGTGTTTTAGAGCGATTTACCTTTCTGGTTGCTTGTACATATCGATACAAAGTTCCATTATTGGCGGCTAATTAAGTTTGATAAACTTTATTAGGCTGCAGCATGAATGGCAAGCTATAATGCTCCGTGCCTCGCCGTTTATGCAATACGCATTGCAATTTGCACGGACATGGAAATAATTGTTTATTAAACGTCATCGTATCCATTACTTTGCTGTTGATAGAACCAACAAAGTTAAGCTATTAAGCGCTCCCCGCTGTTTGTTTGGGGATTATCTAAAATCTAACATTTTTGTTCGCCGGTATCGCAGACTCGATCTGAGGCAAAGATTTCGGTGATCATTAACAAAAGCACGTTGTTTTAGGCTTTAAACGGGGCTGCTTGATATTTTTCCAAGGGGCATAAATAAGGTGGCAGTAAACCGACTGTTATTAGTCATTAAAGGGGTCTAGGGCTCGCAGACTAACGACCGGTTCCATTTACATCAACTTTCACCGTGTAACCCGTCATCACCGGGCCAATTAAGTGATTACGCGTCATAGCAGCCAGCACCTACACAAACACACACGGGGCGGGCGCTCGTTCATTCACAACGGCTGCCTTGTAAATAAAGCACACAAACCAATCATTACCAGGTCATTTATTCGTCAAATTGCCTCCGTCGGCGGCGGTTTCCCATTATTTCCATTAGATGGCGGAGTGAGCCCCGGGCTGCGGTGACGAGACACTCCAGTATCGCTGCGCCCTCGGCCCCCGATCACGCGACAGTTCGCGATACGGATCTTATTCTTTCTTAATAGAGTTCTTCCTTACCGTTCGACGGTTCCATTTCATGTCTGGAACACGCGTCTGCTCCGATGAAAATACGATCTCGCGAAAAAACGTTCTAACGGGTTCTATAAGGTATTTCTACAATTGGGCAATTCTAGTACGAAAAGGGCACGCTTCTATCACTACTATGACTAATTCTAATCATGTCAGTGTATTGTAATTGTCTTTATGCATACGTCATGCTGAATGGCGATGCGATGATCCAATAGATGTTAATCGTGTCCGGCTTAGATGTTTAATTGAGTGACGCATGGGGCTTTGTCATACCTCGGGTTCGACGTGCGCGGATATCAATCAAGCCGAGAGGTTAGGCTGCGACATATCGGTCAATAAACCATTCCGCAGTGTCCTATTCCGTGTTCAGCAGAGCTAGTGATTCCTATTATAGGGTGAATTGACACTCTGGTCACGGTTAGGGGCGGGGGTCGTGGAGCCAGCCGCCAATTCTAGACTATCTAGGACATAATCAGATTCCAACTACTACATAGACTAAAATTGGCAATACTGTATAAAATTAGAAAAGAATTCCATTAGAAAAAATATATGTAAGTATATATAAGCTGTATAATTTTATTAATTCAAAACTAACTTGAAAACGCATAACTATGGGATAAGAAAGATCAAAAAATATCAATGATCTAACCCAAACATATGTACTATAATTAACCAATAATTAACTAGCATTTACTATATCCGACACCTTGACAACAAATTCATAAATACGAGAACGAACAAAAACTCGATTATGCACAAATGAAATAAATATATTTGACCTTTATTCAAGTACATTTTAACGAATTAGTGTGCAAAGAATTTCTTTACATTCGCGCGTACAGACAAACAAACATCACTCATGTCGTGTGTGCGTTTCTTTGTCACTATTTAATTATTTTATCAGTCTACGTAACAATCACAACACCTGCAATGATATTTTTATTTTTCCGACACTTGACAGGGGTTTTAAGATGTCACTATAAAAGAATAACAGGTTTATTACACTAACTCCGGCGTAAACAAAGACGTTAAATGCGCTTTTTAAACAGATTTTTATCTAAATATAATTTAAACTCGTAAAACTTATGAGATTAGTAGAACTTTAGACCACTTCCCAAAACAGTCGTAAAAAGTTTTAGATTCACTTCATATTTTTAAGTGCATACAGAAACTTGAAACGGTCCGAAAAACTACATTACATGACATTCCAAAGAAATAGTATATCTTGTCCATGTATTTATTAGCATGGTGATAAATGAATACTATTAAATTCGATTTGAATATGTATTTGATTTTTAACTATAGGTGGGTTATGTTTTGTTCATACTCCTATCATGTCCTTAATAACCGCAATCTAATATTAGATGGACAGAAACTTAGGAGACACGTTATTGGTGATTGACTCCAGACCCTATCCTTCCGCGCCTACTACATAGCTAGTCCCTTAATAGCCTCCTACACGCCGGAAAAAAAACGAAAAAAGTAATATATTTACAACTCAGTCATGGACCAAAAATTTTATCAAGGATATATCTTATTATAAAACGGGTAATTGACACTTAACCATTAAATCACCATCTATCTACTAGCACCTAAGCACCCATATACCTATGTACCGTCAAACGGAATGCTAATGTCGACGTCCTATGTGCGGTCACATTGGCATCGCAACTGGTTAACATTACGAACGGTGACGTGTTGCAGAGAGGCCGTGTGACGCGCACCTAGTCAGCTATGATAAGCCGATAACGTGTTGCGGAGGAAAAGAGCGTATTTACATTTGTGACGGGCGCAAACGGCGCTAAGTTTACTTGTAAACAGGGGTAAACCCTCGAGACAATGTGTTTGGGCCGCGGTATGAAGTAATTGCTTGTAAGAGATACATGTCTTATTGGTCCTTACGTATTTATAAAAAATTGCTGATGGAGATATCATAACAACTAAAGAGCCTAAATCAACAAATTTGCAATTGCATAAAAAAATATTTACGAAACAATACTCTTTTGCTACATTGATCTCGGAATATCAAAAGCCAATAGAAGCCTCTAAGAATAATTATTTAACCGACATTTTAACAAGATATTTATTTAGTATGTTTAGTAGCTCTTGCAAGTAAAAGAATATTATAACCCAACATGAAACAACCAATCATACTAAAATTAATAATAAATATTGCTTACACACGCCCGTTATCATATCATCAAATTCATGCCACTCAAACAATAGCAACGTTTGCAAACACACTCATGTATGCAAGCTTAGTATACCATACGCAAACATCTTTACTTAATACAAAAAAACATCAAACAATCGAATCGAGTATTGTAACTGTAATTTAGTACTATCGGCTCCATCTACATTTGTATGGGTAGGTACAAAGGCGCCTGATAAATGCGCCGCACGAGTAATTCAAACGTCTATTGACGTATATTTGCGTTTTGTTATTCCGTGTGTACATGTTACTATGCCAATTAGTAATAGTGCCGCCGAGTATAAAACTACCCAGTCCTTCGGCGATACTTTGATGTAAAATGCTTTTATGGTTGGCGTAAATTACTATGATTCGAGTTGTAAATCCCTACTCGTATTAAAAGGTACAGAGCCGTTACACAAGAATGGTTTATGTACCAAAACAGAATTCTATTTTTAGTTAAATGAAGGCATTTAGATTTACTTGAAGGAATTATTCGTCAAACAATTTCTTGCTTTTACCTCTATATACAATATATTTGACGTTTATTATATACAGTTAACCCAATAAATCCCTAAATAAGTAGCTCAAAACCACACTAACTCAACGAAAGTATAACTTTTCTAGTGGCAACTAAAAAAGGCGAAGAAGCTAAACGTATTTCTCGATATTTATTTCAGCTTCCCCGGCCAGATAAGATTGAAATGGATGGTGAAAGTTTCCTGTTTCCTGTACAACTTGGCATGTGCCATTCCCATAGATTTAATGACCTAGACCTTTTTGTCATCATTCTAGCTCAGATTAAAGTTATATTTATCACAAAAATATTTTTTATGAGAATATTTTTATGTTAAGATTCGTACGAAATAGTTATCGCAAGACCAGAGAAGCAAACTTAATGTAAATTCAATCAGAACTGATTTACATGAACCAATTCAATGTTTACTTTGTCCAAAGAAGCCTGTTTTCGCAACTCAAGTGGCGAGACACGATGGTGGATTCACAGAGTGTGACATTGATATAATAATACCCTGAATAACTGGAGCATTCAGGCGCCAGCGTGTTACACCGACCATCTGAGTTTATTCCGCTTGCGGCACATCCACTATACAACTTGAAAAGATAGGCAAGCTGTTTTAAAGGACATGGAAGGTCGGAGATAGAATTTTTTCCAAGCCTCCACAAAAACACGCATTTGTTTTGTCAATTAATATATATGTAAACAAAATTAACTACATATATAATATAACACGTCAATGCAGACTAGCTGGCGGGATTAAATCATAAATGTTGTATTCTTTTCTTTTTAATAGACTTTGATATTGTAAACAATATGCAATAGAAAATGTTATTAAATATAAACGGCATCTTAGCATACCTATCAATGTTACATTAGAAGCATGACGCATATATGAATTTATATTCATATATGCGCAGAGGCATCATACGGGAAAAGCTATCTTCCATCAGCCTAAGCCAACATTGTTTAGAACAAAAACACCGCAACACGAGTATTCACCATGTAACGAACTAAAAGACTTTTTCATCTTAATTGATCCATAATTATCAATGTATAATTAATTAGCTATCCCCTTTCTTTGACCGGGTGGTCTACCTGACAAGAATTTCCGTAATGCCCATCAAGTAATGTCAAGATAACTCAAGTGTGAAATGTAATTTTTATGCAAATACTGTAGACTTTGTTACGGGAATCCGGTACGGGATTGATACGCGAAATTGCACTTTTTATATAGTGGAAAATGTGTGTTTTTATAGCGAAATAAGCCTGTATCGGTCACGCTTCTGGAGGGCCCTAGTTGGACATAAAATTGCGGGTGTAAAGGGAGGCATAAAAATCCCGTAGCACATAAAGTCACATTACATGATTGAGTCCAGCGTGGCGCGACCGGCTACGGCCGGGGGCGTGCTTGCTACATCAAACAGATCTCTTTCTCGATAAGACACCTACGCCCGGCTTCATTCTCTATCGTGTCCTAACTACGAGTTTCCTCTTGGAATTCAGAATAAATGCAAATAAACCGGTGTAACGAAGTTTCTTTGAGGTTGTCCCGAAATTTTAAATGTGAAATCAGATCGTGTTAATTACAACTTATTGCACCGACAGAAAGATGTCAATGACACTTACAAATTATGCATAATTAGGCTTGTAATAAAAACGATAACGACTTAACGACAATCTCTAAGAAAAGGGCCTCCGCAGTGGAAACAGTGCACGGATCAATAAACATTCAATTACAAAGTGGAGTAATGTAATGTTTCGACACAATCTGTGGCTGGTGAAAATCGATTTCATGCCGCTCCAAAAAAGCGAACCCTTGGTCGTTGGGCCGGGAGAGCAATATCACAAGCGTGGCCGGCTAAGCCGCGGCTTTAATATCATCGTGTTGCTTCTTGCATATCATGGTATTACGCCATCAATCTCCGGGGCCGAGATAATCGGGGAGCCGTCAACGCAACAGTTCCTTGACCGGACGAACGAAATTATATTTAATACACCCCCGACCACGTCACTTTACGGGCGACGGAAATAGAATAGCGGCGGCTGTGAGGATGTAACGACCTAATTTACTATTGTGGAAAGCGTACGAGAATAAATGGATTGTCTACAATTGGCTGTTTTACGATATAGAAACAACTAAGGGTATTCCTTAACTTACGGCACAGCATGCGGTTTAAGTTACCTGAAACAAAAACAAACAAATCGTCAGCACACCATATCGATGTCAATGGAAGTATTTAAGGGGCATAACTTAAGCAAAATAACAGCAATGCTCAGGTCGCTGTCCTGACAAGATCAATACAGATTGAATAAAAAAAGTATTGTGCAAGTCACCGAGGTTATCAACACACCGCGCGGCTTGTTTTGATACCGTCTAACCATCCTTGAGTTGTATATCGTTTTGCTTCGAGCGACTTGATAACATACCGACATATGTTATAATTGAACTTATTAATTCGTATTAAAAACATTAATAGGCAATAATTATTTATCTCGTAAAAGGGGTGAACACACAAAGGTAGTAATATTATTTAATACGTTTGTACAACTGGCTCGTCGAATGCACACAACCCTCATGGTTCTAGCAAAGGATCAGCGCAGTGATTGTACTTCAATCATTGTATATATGCTGAGCTGTGACCATTTCTCTGGGCAATGACATGCACATGTAGGATTTAATAACTTACTTGTATAAACTCTTTTTCTCTTTTATTTTAATTTCCTGTCTGTATATGTTAATGTGTTTTTGTGAATAAAGCTAATTATTATTATTAATAATCTCAATTGTTTTTCATAAACAGATGCGACATATTTGCGGTTCGTCTCTCTGACTATAGGAACTTGTCACTATAACTTAGCGCTCAAAGTAGTAGCAGGTGCTTCAGTTATCAAAGATCCAAAATAACAACATCCAACTCTATTTCTTATCAAATATCAAAATGAATTATTGTACGGAGTTAGTAATTAAATACCTTATCTAGCACCGATCATTCGCTGAATCTCTATTCAATGGCGAAAACGTAATCGTATGACGGTTCGCAGAACCTTTCATTTATAGATCGAATAAATGCGTGAAAAGGGCCCGGACAAAGCTGAATGGCAACAATTTCATTAGCATCAGCGTTCACACCGTAATGAAGGGCAATGTTGTGACGCTTATCAAATTAGGCAACACTGGACGCGTTTCGGGATCGGGGTTTAAGGGTCAAACCTCTCGACAACATCCTCCGAACATGGAATAGCCTGCTGTGAGTTTGTTTACTTATATACAAAATCAAGTAATTAGATTACACTACAAACTTTACACGTACTAGATAGCTATTACATCGAGATATAGAAGGGTTGTTTGAAAAGTGCGCAGGTGTAAAAAAATTAAGCGAAACGTATGCCAGAATCTTACGTTTAACGTATTTATATTTGGTATTGGATAAAAACATCACCTACAAAAAAATTGGCATGCATTCGGCTAAATATTCTGGAAGTTCAATGACTAACATCACGAGACCTTGTCAAGACATCCGCATTCTTCAAAAGACGTCTTTGTGTGTTTTTTTGACTTGTGAAACAATTTGCGAACGGTGCATCAACAATTATCGCGGTGATACATAAGCTTGTCTCGTTGCGAAACAGGTGTAGATATCGCATTAGACCGTCTGCAACTATATTCGTCGTCTCCATGTAGAAAATAGACACATCTGCAGTCTCAGTACCGACACTGTTCCGAGCCGATATATTTCGAGAGTCGAGATTGTAGCAAGCCGCGACGTCCCCCGATCTAAATTTAAAAATGCACTACCTTAGGTACGCTCGTGCATTATTTACAACTATAGGGTGATCTGTTGTTATTTTATTCAGGGAAGAAGCATGCTGGGTGAATGAGAATGTAAGGCGTTTTATACTTTTAAAGATGGTTGAACTTCAAATATAATGTTATGTAATTAACATTAATTTACATTATATAGGTAAGTTAAACATTCTGTCTCCCATACCTTTTCTATGTTTCCAACAAAATATCTAGTTGCATAAGAATACAAATTTTACTGTAGTAGGGGACAATTATTAGTCACAGAAGTTACTATACCTCAAAATTGCCTATCTTCTACCAGCGAAAAAATCCGTAAGTTCAATAAAAGTCTCAGATCAAATCAATATTAACTACTCGATTCCTGTTGAAAAACACTTCAATTCTTCCGAACAATCAGGAAGTCTAAATACAGAGTCCCAAATCAAAGGAATGACCTGATTAAAATAGCAGAATCAGTTAAGTGGAGTCCGGATCTATAAGCTGACCTGTCCCGGTTATTTATAGCGGCCAAATTATGTCCAAGGTTGTTCGGAGGGCCCGTCTGATGGGAGCCGCGTGTCTGCGGGACATTTACCTTGGCTCCATGTTCCGCCACAATCACTTTCCCACTCATAATTGGATGGGACCGGACCGATTTACAAGATCTTGACACACAGATTAGCCACGATTGATATCTTGTTAATTATATCGTTAATCAAGGCTCGCCGCTGAAGGATACTTCGGTTTTGTGAAACATCATCATATCAATTTGCTACGGACTAACTTACAGCGAGAGTTTTGTACCATGACTATTTTATGCACATATAAAAGTTGTGAGAATTCTTTTTTCAGAAAATAAAATTTTAATAAGTACATTTTCATACAAATTAATTAGTCCTTCATGAATCATGGGAAGCCCACGTAGAGTCCAGAACGTCAATACATGGCGACACCAACGCCGATGTCGCCACTTACTTACCGATGCATCGGGACCAGGTAAGTGAAATGTAACAATACCCATCCGATGCATTAGCGTAATTAACCATACGTTGTACATTATATGTACTGGTATGCAACCCGTCGACAAACAAAGCTGAGTGAGTTGAGTCGGACCATTTTCATAATAACTTTCTCATTTTGTAAACATCGTGCGACGTTATTTCAACCCCAAATATCCATACACGGAGAGATATTCACATAAAAGCATTTCGGTATTATTGTACCCAGTAAGTAACCCCTTATTAATGATACCATATAAATCTTCATGCATAAATATTTGAGCATAAGATAATGGACACGCATACTCCGACCACGCAATATGAGGAAAATTATTATCAAAACGTTTCTCTTCGTACATAGAGGTGGGTACTTTACTTTGCAGTTATTACGTACCAATGACGTATGGTTATCTACGGCTTTTGATAAGTGGAGTACTAAAAACGTTGATGAAAAGTCCTAGTAGAGACTAGCCGGCCGTAGCTTAGACAAGAGAGGTTATTGCAACAAAGAAGTCGGTATAAGCACGTTTGAAAATAAAAGAGTCCAGAAATCTAGGAGCGTTTTAAAAAGCGCATTACAAAAGGTGGAAAATCACGAGACAACGGCGAAAAGCCGTTTGTGAGGTAGAACAACGATGCAGCAACAAATTAGCACTTTCTTCAAATGTCACGTAAAATTCACGTTGCAACACTGACTACGGACGGAGCGAAATCATGCTACGCCTGTTTTAAAATATTGTCACTTCAATTGGAGTAAAATGTTGAATATCTCGGTAGGGTTACCATCAAATTAATTTACTGTGTTATGATCGTTGCAAGCGTGTCCAAAGGTCAGCATATATCCTATATATAGAAACTAGACAAATACATCAACAAGCCAATGCACCGACCATGTTGTTTGTTATTGATGTGCAATATCGGTTGATGACACAGTTAAAGTAATTTATCGGCAAAAACTAAATTGTTGTCGTAATTAAAATTCCTCAAGCCAAATACAGTGTTCAAAGAATAAGTGGATTCCAATGAACTAGAAAATCTCTTACAAAAACTGAAGTTTAAGACTAAAATGCAATTAAACGGATTAGCTGCCTGATCCTAGTATGGGTGGAAAAAAATACTAAAGTACTGCGAACCACTTCTAAAGATGTTCAAGCAAAAGTTTAATGTAAATATTTGTGCTATAATTTGATTAGAAAGTCTAAGTTTGGGTATTTCATGCGCACAGTCATCTTCACGAGATTTGGGAGAAACCAAGAATTTCAGACTATATGTTAGTCCATAGGTAATCCCGCATTCAATGAACAATTATAGCACCAATAATATACCGTGATTGTTAAGAAATCATAATGTGTAGGTGCATAAAAATACCGCTCATTTTCGCGTAACGTCGGGTTAAAGAAACCACTTTGCAATAAGTATCCAGACACGTCTTGCTAGTGGGTCAGAATACTGGGGAACTTTTAATTTGATAGGATCAAGTAAGGGGTTTTATGACGGTGCTCGCGGGTAACTGAACAGCAATACTATTGCTGTCTAGATATTACACTGGGTTTTACGATTGAAACGTTCGCCTTTGTATTAGATTAGCCGAGCTTTCTTCCAACCTCAAGAAGCACACATGTTTCGGGGTAAAGTATAGTAACAGTAAAAAAAAATTACTATATTTATGTGTGGAATGTAATATTGTAAGATACATTTATAAAAGAATAAACATAGATATATCGATTATGTGAAAGGCTGCATGTCACCTACGAAAACACCCTGAGGTTCTATTCACCACCAAAGGAATAGAAAGAATATAACTAGTAGGTTACTCAAACTTACAAAAACGATGTCGCGATAATATGGTCAAAATAGTATTCTATAAAACAACTAAAACGAGTTTATTTCCACACAAGTAGTCGGTCGTGAAGTGTGCCACGTATGAAGAATCAATACAGAAACGTTAGGAGAGCGGATCCGAGCTTAACTTTTTATTTATGACGTTTCCAGCGGCACACGCACCTGTTCGGTAATTTGCGATTGTGCCTGTATTAGCTGTGTCGCATATATTTTACAAAAGGCTTTCGAATATTTCTTCAAAGTGGCTCGAGTAGCAGTCTTGGGCCCCTTTCTTTGTGAACCTCAGGAGCCGGTGTTTTATCACTGCCGCCTAAGCTTAATCTAAGGCTGAGCGGCGCTCTTGAAAAATACGCAGCTCTCGACGAGGCTTCCTTATATTAATTTTCAAAAGAAATTAACTGCCAGGCCAGAGTTCTTTTTAACCGTTGACATTTTGTTTGTTAACGCTTCAAAAACAAGTTCAAAGGCGGGAAAAAGCATTGTACTCTTTTTGTTCTTATTAAAAACGTATCCTCTATTAACAAGGCAAAAGATAATAAAATATTGAGTAATTCTATATTGAAAAAGTAAGCAACACGAGGTACGTGTTCCCCATATTAATCCGGGGAGGGCTGATCGGAAAAGCATTTTTATTGATCTGCTTAGCCGTATCATCAAAAAGTGTTTCGCTTGGTAAAAAATGTAAGTGGACGGCCATAAAGTAGACTATAAACATTGGGCCAACGCGGCATCGGCAACACACTGGCTACCCGACCGTTACAGTTTCTTTACGTTACTTTTTATAACGCGATACGAGAACTTCCTCGTTCTTGGTATTTCTATGCATAAAGGGGACTACGGCTTTTTGCTAAGCTATGGATTAACATTTATTAATATTTACGTTATTAGATTCATACGTAGGCATTAAACCGATTGAGTGTTAGCTCCGATAACTGAATAATTAACATACAAATAAATATCACTTTTTATCAGTCTAGCTATAAATAAACCTAGCAACGTTCTTCTACGTCTACATTCTAGATAAAGGTTATTAGGATTATTAAGGATACATGAAAATACAACGTACGACAAACTATCCACAACCATATAAACGTACTCAGCCTCGGTATCTGAATTTCATTTCTATTATTGTCAAACCATCAAAACCGTGAGAATGTTCACACAGCGAGCGACAAAGTGGGACAACAACCACCCAAACGTTTTCCCATAGAGCCCAACTCACGCCAAATCAAATGCAATTGAGCACGCATGCGATAACCAGATATGAGCAGATGGAGTATGCAGACTAACCGAACACCGTTACACTATATGATTACTTACAAAGTCGAATGACTGGGAATCTGGTTGAGAATTTACAGTATCCTTGTTTTCTACAAGGCAAAAATGTAGAATGAATAAGTCATTCATCCATACTGGAACCAAATTGAAACGATACTATCAAATAACCAACAACTTCGCCTACATAACAATCACGATTCGCCTAAACCACCTCCAGATCACCTAGAAAAAGTATGTGTAGAATAGGCGTCTTCGAATCAGTCTTCCCTACACGTCCTGCACATTTTTTTCGCCATATTTATGAAAAGTCGCGGCGGATTCGAGACGCCGATGGCCGCGGCCGGGTGTCGGCGCGATCCCCATGAATAATGCCGCTCTCATGTTCAAGATGCTAATAATGCCAACTACCCGCTCGTTCGCATTTTTCATCTACGTGACGAATTTCCCTTTAACCGCCATCTTACAAGGGCGTCACTTAATAAAGCCTCCTGCCCTGGGTCGATATAAAAAATGCTATTCGGAGTGCTGTCTAAAGTAAACGTCAGTTACTTTCTGCCTGGCTTCTTAGGTAGATACTTTGACCAATCTAAGTGACATGGGCGAAAGTACTTTGGGTAATAGAATGGTGCTCCACAAATACTTAACTACTTGTGTAAAAGTTTTATTAACTGTTTATGTATATTAACAGAAACATTTACTCCAATAAAACTGAGATAAAATAGTTCTTTCACTCCTAGTTTTATGGAGAAATCGATATAGTCGGTTTAAATCCAATATAATGGCATGGGTGTCGTCGATTCGCCAAAGAAGGCACGAGGCAACAGATTCCTATTCCATTAGATGTCGCCCTCTCCGTGAGCAATTTGCAAATGACTGCCAATACAAACTTATTGAAATTCTTTCAAGAGCTGTACGCGCCCGAGGCATCCACAATTACGTCTAAGGCTAACTGCTGGTGGCCACGCATGATAGACACACAGCCGAGATCATAAGCAATAAAAATTTGCCGAAACACAGCAAAATAAGCAGGTCGAGCCGATAAACAGTTGGCGATAATGGCGGCCCACCGCCGGAAGGAATTTAAAACGGTCCGCGGCATATCATAAAAAGGAAAACGAATTATTGGACGGCTGATGATAAGTTGCTAAAGAAATGTGTAATATTACTCCATCATGTGAGACACACGGACCGCAACGAGGCGGTACGAAATAAAAGACCTGCACCAATCACGATGGTATTTTGCATACATTACCCGCTCACTGTACGGTAACAGGCAGCGGGCTGACTTTCTCAAAATTAACCATAAACTAAACGGAAACATAACGAACTACCTACTAAATCACCTTTACCGCGGCCGTACAAGAAGAAAGTAACAAGAAAAATCTATCACGTCCTATCTTAGTTGGATTGAGTTTCCCTTCACTATCGCGCAAGTTCCTGCACGTAGCTTAGGGGCGAAAGCTAACTACAGAACTAATTATGTGCCATTACAACATAAGGCGAAATATCGGGCCCGGAGCGTAAAGCCGCGTTAATTAGCCGAATGTGGAGGCCGGTGCGTCTAGACGGCGACGGCCGCCTAACCACGCCGCGGCCTTCACGTGCCTGCTGTATCGGTTTGATTTAATGCCTCGGACCACCCCGTAACCAAGGGTTGGTGTCGATCCCCGCGATAACTAACCGCTGTTTAGCACCTCTGCAACCGCAAAAAGATTCAGCGAAATAAATCACAGCCGGCCCCACATATGAACTAATTTGAAGGTTATTATTTGGCTATTAAGGAAATACTCTACTCGGATGATAACTGCGCAATAAAAACGCAATGCAGAGGTTATTTATTGTGTGCATAGAACGCAAAAGGATGCTAAGATAAGCCCTTCAACAAATATATCCTATATTCACTATCTGTCGTATTTATTTGTGTCTATCTTAAATATCAATTAACTAATGAGTATGTATACGAGCCTGATCAAATTACAGTTAATGCGATAAGTCATTGGTTTGCGCGGTTTATACGCCCATCTCGAATTTGACGTATGACAATTTGGTAAACCATATTAGTCTTTACTATTTGCGTTGACATAAAAATTAGGTTTATAACTTAGTACCGAAATAGAAGTACGATATCGTATTAGGCGCATTGCGGAAGCTTTATACATACATCGGTAGGTGTATTTACAGGAGGTCCCTTGAAACAACACGTCATCCGCTGAAAATCGATTATATCGTATGGTTATAACGAAGCTCGCGGGTCACGGAACAATAATAAATTGATTAGCCATAAAACGAGCTATAGGGCATACTCCAAGTTACTCTTTTCGCGAGAATCGATCAAATATTACTTCGTCGACGGGGTGGCTTGTAAAACCTTGCTAGGGCTAAAGCGACATTTATGAGATGGCAATTTGCTCTATCGCCAACGCATCACGTGAGAAAAGACGTCAAGTGACTCTTACTGCATTTCGAAACCTATGGCTGTGATTGACTACATTTTGATAAGATTTCTAAAGAAATGAAGATTGTTTGAAGTGTGAAGAAATATCAGAAATTTATCCTCAAAGTGACGAAACGGTTCTAAGGCAATTTATTATAATCACATTAACTTTTTCTGTAATAAACTTAGAACTTAAACAATATTAAGTTTATACACGAACCTCTATTACCTGCAATATAATGTAATGAAAAAGCCTTACACGGCCTAAATATATCACATCACACAAAGGCCCCAACAAAGTTAACTAAGACAAATTAATACAGATTTCACGTACGCGTTAATATTCCTTCACCTAATAACATTTTACGAGACAATCCCAAACAAACAAGACGTCTCAGCATTTACTCTCAACTTACTCCAACAATGGCTTTAATTAGTTTCACATGCCGAATTTTCATGAAGATACGAGTACAGGCCCTACGTGTTATGTAAACCGCCTTAAATTTGCTTACAATTTATGGTTGCGGAGCACAATTATGGAGAACAATAGAGTAATAATTAACAGCTTTATATTACCGAGAGTGAGCAACTTTTACGATTCTTATGAAACTGTTAAGATTTTGCTGATATATGTAGAGACGATTATTCCTTCCTGATACGTCATTTAATAACACTGAACACATTACTTAGTTCTCGATATCTGTTCTAAGAAAATATCGAACTTCACGGATTCTATTTATATGTAAGTTCTTTTTTTATTTTCAACGCATTCTAGACCATGAACTTGGAACCGAAGCAGAATAGTTCCGTAGCATTTTTTGTCTATAATTAAGAAAGATTTATATGTTCACGCCGTGAAATCGTGATGGGTTGCGCAACGGACAGTTTTTATGACACGCTCGGCAATCGAAGCCAAATCGTTCTAACATTTTCCATTCAAACAACCAAATTAACAGGCAGTATTCATTGTGTTTTCCGCCAGCTTTAGCTATTAACACAACACTATCACGGAATTCATTCATCCTTATTGTCCTACAGTGGAAACCCGTAAACTACTGCAATTTCATTTAATTGGCTCTAACTAGGGATTAGAATTAAACATTAGAACCGTTTCCTTCCCATTAAATGAGCGAATACATTTCAAAACGGCTTTATTTGTACAAAACACAACTAGCTTATGCATTCAAAACCACCAATAAAAGGTATTATTCACATTGTAAACATCGCTTTTTAACCGCCATTCAATAAAAAAGAGAGAAGTGTAGTGTGAACATACTCTTATTGTTGGCTTATTTTGGCGGGTATCTGCGAGGCGCTTTATGCTGAGGCTAACCGCGCACGCCATACACACAGTTATTGTAAAGAATGCTTTAGGGCGGCGGAGGCAAGAATTGCGTGTGCAAGGGCCACCTCCCCACAAGGCGCCGGCGTCAACGACCTCTCGAAGTCAAGGACGTCCCCCCGTCAGTCGCATCAACGCAACGCGACAACTTTTTTCATTAAGCACTCTATGCTCATATCGGCTGGGACTGCGCGAATTTATAACTGTTATGACATATAAATTAAATATGTTTAACTAATAGTTGGATTTATCTAGTAGTTGAACGTCGAGAAGATTTTATTTAAGCCAAAATGCTAAAAGAAATTCTTCGTATTAGGAATTTTATGCATGAAATTCAAGAATGAGAAAGATGCCACATAATTTAAGCTTAATATAAAATTCCAGGTAAAATTCAATTCGCATTAATATGAAAAAACATTAAGCTAATCAATTTCACATTACAAAATTATTAATTGAGAATCAATTCACAGCCGCCAGCGGATGGGCGCATAAATAAATGGAAACTGGCAACCGGTTCTGATGTTTGCTGACCACATTCTTAGAATTTAGTTGTCAATGTACCCGTTCCGAGAAGGAAAATAATTATGAGTATGATGAGAAAATTGAATCGGAACTGTGTTTACGCTGGCACTCAAGAGGAAACGGCACACTGCAATATAGGCCAGCGGCAATTCAGCAGCGCGAGATTAAATTAAAAGTTTGTCGTGCCCGTTCAATTAGGAAGTTTTGAGGGCGTCAAAATATGTTAGGTTTTTGTGTGGCCGAATAAAAAGGGCGATCACGCACCGAAACTTTGCGGCTCCGAATAGAATGACAACCCTAGCAAAAAAGGCAACCACTCGACTAGATCTAATTGGCCCAATGAGGGGGGAAGCGATACACTTTTTTGCAAGTCACGCGAGCACACACTTCGGGTGTGACATGTTAGCTATTTGGGCCGCACAACTACTTTCGCCCTGCCACAACGAACCTCCTTTGTATTGTTCCAACGCGGTCGCTACAAAGGTACAAGAGTCGAAAATCAAACATCTAGGTACGCCCGAGGATAAGTTTGAGGTGTAGATGCATATTATTCTAATTAAGCAGTTTATACAATGGGGATACGACGGCGGCGAACGAGCGAAGTGTGAAAACGGAAGACGCTCAGAAGCGCTTCTGAGTAAATTTAATCATGACGCCAATCAAAGCGAGTCATAATAGTGTTACTATAGACGCATTATTCCCCGCGCATTGATAGCAGAGGGCTTATAACACTGTTTTTCCTTAAAAGCTAAGCCGAGTCGACTTTATTCTTGATCTATCCTTAGACATTTGTCGGAAGGGATTTATTCATTGTCTCGGGGGCAATATTTCTGATTATATCGGATAAGGCTGTCGTTTTTCACGAGGTGAGCCATTTTTTCGTCACGTTTTCATTCGCCCTTTCAAATGTTTCGACACAGCCGTCTGACAGACCCTCTTAATTGAATCACTTTGCCTTATATTTTTAGGATTCGGACAGCCTACAGGGTATATATTTTACATATCGGTTCCATTAAATCATCGTTTAACGCGTGTAACGAAGAATGAATGTTTGTCTTTTTCAACGTATCAACATACATAATAATCGGGCTTAGTGGCACGTGTTTTATTAGGGCATACATTGTTCTGTATTTGCAATATACATTCACATATATGTACTAAGATTGCAAAATATTTAGATTCAATATTTTGCAATCTTAGTACATTATGGGTATTACGTAACAGAGTTTAATACAAATTAGGCCACACACGGCCATACCATCATGAACACCACAATATGTTGTGCAGTGGAGAGTCGCCAAACCAAAACTGGGCCAGAATTGTGTACTAAATTGTACTAAACAAAACTGTACCAATGAAAACATTAGCGATAGTTACTGGAATCTTTTTAGGACAGTAAACTTTAGTAGCTGCTGCATATTTTCAGTTTGTCATTTAGTTAAAAGCAACTATAAACTGATGAACAGACACGTGGTTCGTGAAAAAATCAAATAATACACACACGTGGCAACGAAACCTTTTTGGAGCAATGCACTATTAGTACTCATAACCAATTACAAATAACTAACTTTAGGTTATTGGCCTATACCAGAAACTCTTGATCCAGGCTAACAAACAAAAGGAATGCCAATGGGGCAAATTGCATATCGCGGCAATAACGACGCCATAGGGTATTCCCAGCGTAACACGTGCTGTTATTCTGCGCTGTGCGGAATTACTACTAAATTATATTTACATGACCACACACGAGTGCAGCCGCGAACAACAGCTTTATCGGGACCTTATTGTTTACGTATTTGAACTACGGTTTAACCTTAAATATGTACCTGTGAGTAACCTACAACTCTCTTCTGCCTCCCTACTACTACTGTTATATATAAGGAAAAAGATATGTCTAAATACATAATGCGTAAAATTTATGTTAAAATCCGTTTAAAAACTAAAATAAAGAAGCTGTTTTAATTTTACTTATTAATTACGGCAAATCTTTCGAATCCAAATAGGAAAACATCAACAAAGTCGTCTACAGCACTCAAATAAGTCAAACCTAGATTCTAGGCTCTAGAATGTAATAACCCAAATACCCGAATGCAAACTATTTAAGCCGCACCCTTGTACGAACAAGGCTCGAAAGAAACCGTCCCCGAATAACAAAACACTTCACGCAGCAACCCGTATTACGGGACCCTATCCGTAAGACAAAGGATACGGCGGCCATTCCCGTAATTGCACCAATCGAGGACAGTTTATACAATAAAAGGTAAGAATGAAATCTTGCGGTTACTTGGTACAAGATTGCCTTAAGAGGAAAGTCGGAAAAATGAGTTTTGTCAAGATTAATGCTTTGGTAATTACGAAAAGCATCCGTCTACGAGATATTTAATATTAGTCAATTTATATCTAGATGTGATTCACGATTGAAATTTATATATTAACTAATGAGCATAATTTCATTTCTTTTGTGTCACGCGGATTTTTATTCGGCTATCTCTTATAGGGACATTAGAAATTAACTATTTTGAATATGTAAGAAATATGAAGTAAATGCATACTTCTAAAACTAATTACCATATATAACGCACATTAACGTATATTTAGAAGTACTATATAAAACAATTCTCTTCTTACTGTAGTCTATCTCTTAGATAAATTACTGTATGACTAAAATTAGGCCTCACAAACCCACACCACAATCTAAGGGCGACGAAGGGATACAGGACAAAATCCGTGCAAATCCTAATAATCCTAATCAGGGATCCCACCGTCGACAGAGCGGCGATAGATAATGATTAAGTGGCTTGAGCTGAATCAAATCCCACGAAATACACGAACTTAATGAATACCTACATTGTTTTATGTGCCTTATAACCGGTGGTAGAAAAATGTATATTGATACAGGATGAAATTGAATTATTTGATACGATAGTATCGTTACACGAGATGACTAGGAATCAATAATTATTGATAAGGAAAAGTACTTTGTATATGTTGTATATCAATCCGGGACAAAACTAAATGATACTTCTACAAATTTGAATGAAACACATACATTTCATTTATGCAAATACCATACGCATATCTTAAGAGGCATAGGCAGCTAGCACGCCCTTTAAAGGGCACAAAAAATAATCTTCAATAACAAAACCATGCATAATGTACAAGAACAAATAAATTATATCCATAAACGAACTTTTCCTAGCAACCTGCATCGCAAGAAAAAGGAAGCAAACTGTGAGAACGAAAATAAAATAAAACGCGATCCTTTTTCAAGTACACCGAATAACACATCGGGGTCAAGTGACCGTGTAACATGGGGCCTTAACACTGTATTAATTAGGACCGAATTCGTAAACGAGCAAAGCAACAAGGTCCGCTGAGAGCGCTTAACAATAAACCTGTTTTCACAGAAACAGGTGTCCTGCGAGACAACTTGATAGCCCTAGGATTTTATCACACATCGACGGCCAACTGCCGCTAAGTAGGCACTCAATTAACGAATTAGTCTCTCACTAGAATTGGAAATCTAGCTTAGACTAGTACAAATAATATGACGATGTATCATTGCTCATTTTTCTTTGATAATATTGAAACATGTGCTTTTAAACCAAACTTACGGTGAAAATTTAATTATTGACAGAAAGAAAGAAAGCATCGGTTTTAAAAATTCCAGACAGACTAATCACGCTCATAATAATCAGAACAAGAATAGAAAAGCAGAGAATAAGAGAATTTAAGTCACTTTTAAAATAATATCTGTAAATCCCTGTGAGCTACGTGACACCGTGCGCCTTTGTGGGGGCGTCGAGTGTGATATTAAATTAATTATATGTACTAGACGGAGCTTACTTAATGTCAAAGCGCCGGCTAATTTCCCCGGGGCTGGCTGTATGAGCAGGCAATCTCGGACGCGCTAAGAACTATAAGTATTTTATTACATTGCAAACATGTGTCTATTCACACGATTGCATTGTACAGATTCGCATGCACGATAACATGTGATTTTCTAGGAAATAATGCGACCGAGTCAGTGTTTAAGCGCGTCAATTGTTAGGTTGCACAAATAATTTCAGTAATCATTGTGGTGTTTAACTAAAACAACATTAACCGAAATTGCCGTGGGTGATTGATTCTACACTTATACATTGTTGTTAGCGGTCTTTTGTGTATAGCTTAACAACGCATTTAATTTAGTTATTAGAAATTACTAGAAGCATTTATGAAATTATTGGAATTCAATAAATTTACTGTGGAATTTTCACTGAAATTACAGTAGGTACTTCACGTTTAACCCTTCAAGAGAATCAATTGAAAATAGTTAGTGGTACAAAATACATACAGATAAAACTTGATTATAGATAAACGTATTCTAGAATTGTACCATTTAAAAAGGATTCCCTCATGTTATCCAGACACAATGAGAGGCAACCGTCTGCCGAGCTACTTTTGTAAGCTAATGCAATCTGGGCGCTGCATACACAGCCGCTGCACCGCGTCACTGCACTCGTGTAGGGGTGGAGACCGTTTGAAGTAAACGCATCAAGTGTTTACGTTACTAAGATGAAAACGTCATTATAGCCAGACAAACTGGGGTTAGGTTTAACCTGAATAGGGTTTAACATATCCTAGACTCTAGAGTATGCTGAGCCGAATATAACAGTAGAGAGAAAGAGACTATTAATTTAAAAATATATCGTGAATTTTTGGTAAAATTAAAGTGCAATGCTCTGACTGTTCAAATAAAAAAAATCTGCCTCAGAAACGAGTTATAATCGAATGACGCAGTGCTGCGATTAGAATCAAAAACAAAATACGCGTGTATATCGTGCCCAGTCGTCACGTGTGATGAAAATATTACCTTCGCAGGACCATAATAATGTGAGCCGCGGTTTCTATGCAATCCGTATACACGGCGTGGATGCACATTTTTTGTCTGCGATACTGTACAAGTTTTGTTCCAATTTCCATGCTTGATTAGATATTTTTGGCGCCGTCTATGGCTGATATCAACAGTGATAACTGTGTTGGTTTGTGTCCAACAAACATTATCGAAGGTCAATTAGGGTGCAAACTAGGGCGTGTTATAAAGAACTACCTCAATATAAATCAATAAACGACTTTTACAACTACAAATAATGTGAAATACCTCAATTGACATAGTAACAAAGTTTGTAGTCGATAAAATCCTTCAACAATACGATGGGTTTTAATTTAGTAACTCCGAGTATTTCTTGAAACGCTCTACCTCGTTCCTACGATGTACTGAACCTACATTGTTATAATTATATTATAATATTAATCGTATTACTATTTTGCTAAATGATCAATCTAGAACATTGCCCATACATTGTATGGCGTTCGATGACCGTCCATTGACTATTCCGACGATGACTCAGTATGTGTGTATCAATGTTTCTTATCTGTTGCTTACCACTGATTAAATTCCGAAACCGCTTACACGATTAACAATGATCCGGTTAAGTATTTTCGCTTACCTGCCAACAAAGAAATAAAAAATTGTAAACACAAATCAAGAGATAAAACAAACCGTAACAGGAAAAACAGTTAATTATTTATTAAATTCACAGAATTTTAGCGGCTTAGTACAGCTTTGATAATGCTAAGGAGTTTATGTGCTCCGTAATATTAGTCGATTTACATAAGTTATTAGTTCGTACACAGAAGCTTGTAAGATACATTACGGGATCACAAACAATACATCTTATGATACATTATTAACAACAAAGCATACATTATTAGAAAGTCCTTTTTATAAATCAAAGAAAAAGGAAATCCTTCGAAAGATTTAATAGATGGTAAGTAGCTTGTAAGAAAGCATACGACTTAACTCGTCTTAGCAATATTCCCACACAAGATACGTCGTATTTTATTTATAACTTTCGCTTTTATATAACTTTCTCAGAAAGTATCTGCTTTAATTGAAACATTTTCAATTTATTTACTTTGAAAATGCACTTATTATTTGGAACTGTTAATAATAAAAATGGTTGTAAATCGATATTAATTAAATCAGTAGCACCTTACACTGATTAGAAGGTGGTACTTATAATTAGGTAAGCAATAACCAACTGAGTCTGGTTTCAAAACAATGCGTTCAAGTTCATTTCAAAATATCACAAAATGGCGGAACCATACGCTATTTGCGGAAGCTAACGAAACAAAATACCCCAGTTCATTAAAATGTATACTTTTTTGTTGTACGGGTTACCGGGTGATAAAAAATGCAGCGGCCAGAGGTTTTGGGTTCAGGGGCTACGCTCTCCACGGGGCCATGAACGCTTTTCGTCCTTTAATGTTGTCCGCATTAATTATTCTTATATCCAAGGGTCACATTACGCATATGCTTCTAATAGGAGTTGCGTTTAAAGATACAAATTGTTCCCGATTTATCATTCAGGTCAAACAGTCAAGAGCGAGTCAGAATATTTTTTTGAAATATCTTTTCCATTTGAAAAATATGCGTGAATTGCATGTTAACCTATCAATAGATATAAAGGTCTTATGCATATCTACAATCGCCCATCACTATTAAGTCAAACACTAATTCTGAGAACTAGTGCCCGTATCAAAATCACCGGGACGATAAGAAAATAGGACAACGATACAACGAATCAATAGCGAAACAAACGTTAGCCAGAAATATGGTGGGCAAACACTCGAAAAAACTGACAAGAGACAAATAGTTGATAAGCGAACCACGCTTCTGGGAAAAAATATATGGCACAATCAACGAACATTATTGCACGCCTACTTGCACTGCAACGTACAGGCGTCAACGAATGGAAATTTCCACTACATCGTATCGGGACAAGAAAAACAACGTCAAAAGGGGTGCTATACACTACGAAAGTAAGATCACGTGTTTCATAAGTATTTGGTAAATAAAAAAATTCTTCCTCAGTAAATGCTTAAATAATCGTTCTTTATTTCACCTATTTAGCATTGAAAATCATAGCCTTCCTACAACGTATGGGTAAATGATAATACACATGTATTGTAAATGATATAAATAATGATTAAAAAGAACACAGGCGCCAACTGTACAAATCGTGCAAGTACATAGGTCGACTTGAACTGATTTCGATTTTCACGATCGATTCCTGGAAAAAATGTTGCGGTTCACATTTTCCAATAAACAGTTATTAATAACCTTTTACTGTTTGATGGTAGCTCGAATTTTCTGATTAGGGTTCAATTTATGGAAGCCGGCTCAACAACTTGGAAAATATATATCGTTACAATGTTACCTACGCTCGGAGGGTTTATTTTCCAGCCTGTATATGGCAGTTGTGATATTATAACCATACAACAGCAATACCACGGCACTAACGAAAATTTAACACGCCAAGCTATTAGAAGATAAGAATCGGGGCGCCTTTAAATAAAAAGAAAATTGGAAGTTCCCAAAAACGAAAACCACATGAAACTTGTCATCAAACGATTAAATTAATTGATTGCGTACCAATTATGACTCATTTTAATAACAATCGTTACAAAGCTAACTGTGGAACTTAGTAACACCTTAATTGTAGTTTAGTTTTACGAGCAATTTTACATGAATTCATTATACACAAGTTTCCTCGTTTTAAGCCAACGAACCCGTAATTTGAACATATTCCATATAATACCCACCTACGCTCAAAGCAGTGAATTACTTAAAAATAGACAAGTGATATTGTAATATAATTAATTAACGGTACAGTAAAATAAGATCGTAAAACTGAAGCCAGCGAAGACCTGAGGCTCACGATACTCGCATCTCCACCCACGTTTCTGTAGGCAAAACCTCGCTATTTTTACCAAAGGACCAGTTTATTTTGATCGCACGATTGCTCTCGATGCGTGGGCCGGAGGGAACAAACAACCCCCGTTACCCACTCAAAGATACTGCGTCAGGAGTGAACAGTCGATAGGCACTTTGGCCAGGTAAACAAAATTTAGGCGCAGCGTCAAGAGTCAAAGGTTCGGGGAAGGTGAATCCCGATATTGGGGCATTATACGAAGTACTTAAGAGCTGTCTTTGTACTTTTCATTGGTAAGAATAATAAGTTACGTTGGTTTAACTTAAACAGAACCCAGTTGCAATTATGGTTCGCATTTATAACGAAAGTCCAATGTGACGGGAATAAAGATTTTTGCTCTAACCCTGTAGTATTTAATGTGTCAATGAAGTGAAACTATGTAATTAGACAAGTTGGAAAATTGAGAATTCGTAATCACAATAGACCCTCTACTGATACCTATGTATTTCATAAGTTCAAGTAACTACCTAAGAATACAACTAAGTATCGTACCTAATTGAACAGTATACAGCACAGTAGGTAAATGTTACAATACAATACCTTTAGACCTAATTAAAGAGTATTATAACAAAGTTGAAACAACAATGAAGCCAAACACTCAATTGTTGAAAGTACAAATTGCTATCTAATTGAGGCGTCTAAATTATTCTAGGCGTCCCGCTTCAGAATTTGAGTCAACATCGTTTAATCAAGCTACGCAGAAAAGACTTTCATTCGTACTCGAGATACCTTGGCATAATTAAGGTGTTTATAAGGAACTTGTTTTTAATTTCGAAAATGTCTCTCGAAGCACGCAAAAACTGGAGTGAGGATTGAGAACAATCGAGCGAGCGACCACCCAGTTGCGCCGAGTAATTTCGCAATCTAGACCGTCTCCAATAAACCACTCGCACCTACGTGGCACTCAGTCAACGATATTAAAACAACGGGACTCGAAGGATCAACAAGTTTTTGACTACCTGTAAAATTTCATTTTAAATCGCGAAGTCAAATTTCTTTTCCACTGTAGTTATGACACGATAATTATTAAGTGTTTTAGTGGATAAATTTACGAGCGATTTCAACGGTTACTTGTGATCTCTAAAAAGACGCACTCATGCACCAAATAAAAATTCTTTCATTAAACACTTGACGCAAATATTTACCGATGCGTCCAAATAAACAGCACAATGCATGATCAAAAACGTCACATAAATAAATTGAATAACAGATCATTAGTGACCAGTTAGGTCAGCGACGCACATTCTTCGCAGGCCGACGCTCCAAGCGCACCTTTGGCGGCAAAGAAAACTGCGACCTATGCAAAATACCTTACGATCAAAATCGCCTTGCACCGCGGCACAGGCTTTCAGAATGACGTAGTGAGCGTCGGTGCATTTCCAAGAACGTCGTGGTCAACTTAGTAAGCAATAACATCGTTGAAGACGCCGTGAATCCAGAGAGCACTTCGCGATAGGTAGATAAATCACACACGAGGAGCCAACAATGGGGCTTGCGGCTGAATGGGTCCGCTTTTATTGTGCGATAGCGCCTTTCATGTGTAATCCTCGCATAATTCGTAATTTGTGACCAGCGCATCCCACTCAGCGGCTAAGTGTGCTTGGTTTTTCCCCCTAAACTTGTTTTCAACTTTCGAAGAGCTACCGCGAAACCATCCGCCTGACTATTGTCGTTGGTACTTGGTCGTTGTGGGCAAACAATGGAACGTTTTATTATCTACCTACCTCGTTCAGATTACTCTTTCTCGGGAATCCCGCGTGCCATGATAAGCCTTCACTAAAGATGTATAGTGCCCTGTTACGTACGTCTCGATCGCATTGAAGCGTTGAGCCTTTATTCAAAATCTCAGCCGTGCTAACTATCCGAAATTCATTACTTAATACCGTTCTTTTCACGTAATGAATAATTCAGTCTAAGGATTACATTGAGGCACTCTTGCCGATTGTTTGGGTGCCTAATGCTTTTCTAATAAGACGAGAGGCATTTTCGTTTAATCGCACTTGTTCAATACACTGAATACCACTCCCGACACGAACTTAAAGAATTGCTCTTTTTTCACGACTTGGGAACGCTCGTAAAAGCTTTTCTTTTGTCGGCATTTTCTTCACCTAATCCCTAATGTAGTTCCTTTCTCGTATCTATCATACTAAGTGTTTGATTTTCATTGAATTAGGATAGCGTTGTTGAAAGAGGATACTCTTTAAAAATTATCGGTATATTAAAACGATATTCATCCCATAACATTGCCAGTTTTAAACTAAGTCCGCCATGTTTCTATGCAGTGTCTATATTTGCTTAGCATGCTCTAACATATGACATATTTGAAATGCCAACACGATCGTGAACTGCAAGAGTACAGTTAGGAAACCACAGAATGTAACAACCAACATATGCATGTGGTAGCATTGAAGTATATATTAACATGAGAAGACAACATTGACTTGCTGAATTTTCAAAGACAACATGAAAATAATCTTTTAATCAGCACGATACGTCCCACATAAAAATAAACATTATAAAAATAAACTTTAAAACATAAATTAAATAGTAGCGAAGATATGATCCACAGTGTATTGATTGCAACGATGTCTGAGTTTGCGATTAGTACAGACAGTGTCGCCGAGTTGCCTAATAATTAGCACACCGATACAATTCGAGCTGAGAATCTGCACATTGGCAACGGCGGCGGCCGCATCTGAGCGTTGCGTCACCTACGTTACATAAGCACATCACGAGCACCAATCATTCAAGCAGCCGTTTCACAAGCCACTCTTGAGCTGACGTCACGCATTCTTTCAGCCAGCTAGCAACCGCTAGCAAGGAAGCTAAAATTACAACCATGATCTACATCAACAGTTTCGCAACGGTTATACGCCGCCGTCCAAGAATTCAGCGAAACAAGTTCAATATACAACAGGCATGGTTCTAATAACGTCCGACCTCGTGTACTTCAATAGCAGGTGAGAGAACGGAGTTAACGAGTGGCGTCTATTCTAATTCGGAACAAGTAGGAAATTTTACTAAGCTTTCGATGTTTTCATGCATAGATAAGATGTATATCGGCTTAAAAACAGAATCAAATATTCTTTCTTTATTTTACAATCCTCCTCCGTTACAATTAATTATAATGGAACAATACTATAAGTAATCTAAGCTTGCGCTTGTGTGCGCACCCACATTTAGTATACTTCATTCATACCACCTTACACATACAAATAACTATTTGAAACTAGTTTCCCACGCGACTCGATAGTACTTTTTACGATAGCCGACCGGATGTTTGGGCATGCGACCTATTGTTGGGCTAGCTATTCAACATCTACGGAAAACGTGACGATCATTGTAGCCCCTTTGGTGCGAAATCTCCAAAGATATTTTATATTGGAAACGAAAATTCCATCAAGTGTATAAACCACAATAACACCACATAACAACACAAAATTAACGCTATTCTAGATCATTTATTGGAAAGAGGTTATTGTTTACTTCTATTTACATTCATTCAAGGTGTATAAGTGTTTCTTATGTCTACATTTATGGCGCGCTTAGACTAATGTTTCCCAATTTGAAAAGGCGGGTACATTGTTGATAACTCGAACACCTGTTTAAGCCCCCGTTAGATTGTCACATCCGCTGACACCTGAACGGTCTTACAAAACTTCCATCCCGCGACCTGGAAATTTTTAATTTACGTCATCATGTTGTCTTCGCACATCTACGTCAAGCCGAGCCATTGTAATAACTGAAAACCCATTCAACACATATAACGCATTCGACGAATTTATGAATAAAACATCGTGTGCTATATTAGATTTCGCGGAAACTAGCACCATTTTAGCAGACGACCTCTTCGCTCGTCAATATTGTTGTAACTAGTATCTATGTTGCCATGCTAATAACCTGTGCTATGTTCGAAATGTTTTGATCTCATTTAAATAGGTGAGCGATATGCGAATAATTGAAAATCTCAAATAAGCCATCATAGATTACTAACCAAAGTAAAATATATGACGAACGTGTTACATTTTAAAATGCTCAAGGCACTCTCATTACTGCCGGTAAATCAGCAAAATACCGTGGAATTTCATATGGTGAGAGTAAAGGTATAAATCAGGATGAATAGAATGAATCCTTTGATTAGATGCGCACTTATTTTACTTTCAATCGTTTCATAATGAGCTTCGTTCTAGAAGATTTCTGTTTCATCAGAGATTCCAAAATAGAACATTATACATAATGCAATAAACGTATATAGTAGTAATGAGGATATGTGTATATAGTAGTAATGAGGATATGTGTATAAACGAATAACAACCGCGTTATAATGAATAGTTACTAAAACGAAGTTCCCTACAACAAAAAAAAACTCTAGCGAAGTACACCAAAATAAATCTTACAGCCGCAACCAAATCGCCTGTTATTGTTGAAGAACAAAATGCATAAAACAAAAAACACTCATAATGAAGTACAGAACAAAACAGAATTAGCCATGAAGGATAAAGTGCTAATACTTCCAAACCGCGGTCGCGCCACCATGAAAAATTCCAAATGACTTTTGTTGTCTACGAGTTCTTATGGCGCATTTTTTTCTCTAGCGAATTAGCGGAGGCAATCTAAGAACGTCCGAGTGTCAAGTGGGCAATTTGCCGATGAATGGATGTCCGTCACGTCAAGTACGGCGGCGATGACAAGGGCGTGAGAGCGCGCTGCATTCGCGACCTTTCCTTGTTGCTCCGCGCTGACACACTGCGGGTACTTGGCTCACCAAATGACGTAGTTAACCATACAACTGTCGTTTACTTGAGTTTTGTGTTGTTTTGTAGACTAAGTAACTTTTCACAAAATAAATCAATGTTTGTCACTTATCATTTGAAAATTTTGAACTTAATATGAAACTATCAGTCATTGAAGCTCTATAATCAAACAGACGCACTAAAACTCATAGTTAAATATTTCATAAATCTATACTACTATGTTATTGTCGAAATACATGATTTGTCTAGATTGTTCTTTATGAAATAAGTTTGCGTGACGGATGTTCAGTGTCGCCGAAGACTTTACGAGTTACTGTAAAAACTTTAGGTACAAACTATCTTTTGTCATAGAGACACGTCTAGACACCGCTGATTACATACCTACTTACATGACCTCAGACAGGCGAAAACGTGAATCACCTGTGTGTACATATGATCTAATTTCTTAGGCGGCAATGTTGCCAAAACCAGTACAGCGTGCACTAAGTACGAAACAGATGTGCATACATGAGTCATTGTGCTCGTTTCGTGTAGATCACCTACCTAACCTGACTCATTGAACGAAGGTGCAATATCCATTGTTTACAAATTGCAAATCCCTATAAATTATTTTGCACGAGCCCGACTACTGTATAACAATGAGGATTATTCACTGATGACCTTAGAGCACTATTTTTAACACTGATAACTGGCTAAAGAGCGTGCAGCGTCCGCAGAATAAAGGAAATCATGAAAATACGGGGAAAACCCCATAGAGATCTCATAGTTGCTGCAAACAATTACCGCCTATATCACAATGAGTCACAGCAAGCACTCAGGGCCGGTACCTATCATCCAAACAGCTGATTCATTCGATTAAACAGAACGAGCATTTGGTGTCATGATTTTTACACGAACTTCGATCCGCCGATACGTGCCACAAGAATAATATCTATGGCATGCATGACGATATAGTTACGTAGAGACGCCATAGTAAGACGTATGACGACGCGGATAAAGTTATTCGCAACTGATGGGTTTGTATTGAAGAATAAATGTCAACGGAACAAATGTATGCCATGCTTGGTTTTGGTAAAAATACTTAAGCGAACTTGATGATTTATTTGGTGATGATTTAAGGTGTATACCTATGGGTATAAACTACACTTTTTGATGAAATTATTGAGCTCATTTTGGCATTAAATTTACATATTTTAGTTCATTTATACTAAAAGGTCAGATAACTCGGGTTAACAGATATAGAAAAATCATCTAAAATAAATTGATTTATGTCACGAGCAAAATGTCAATGTTTTTCATTCATAACGCGCTTCTTATTTCGCAATCTCGCTCTCCATATTATGTAAATGAAACAAGAATTTAAAACTTTTATCACTATGTCAGCGGTGAGCACTCAATTACTTACGTCAAAGGAATGCTTTATCAACGATAGAATTTGTTGAGTTTTTTTCTTTCGGAAACAAGGTGACATATACGACCGAAAGGTGACCCTGGACAAATCACTATAAAGCGGACGTTGAACCCGGGCCCATGCATACCTACTGTCAGGGAAGTCTCAAAACTAAGCACGCTAATTAACGTTAATTAATGGAAATGAATAAGAACCGATGGGGCGAGCAGCTTGAATTCTGTAATGAGCTACACGGTGCATGGCAACCACTATTTGTTCTGTTACACAATACCGTGGTCGAGGAAAATTTCTGTTAAAACTACGACGATACGTTACGGGCGCCGACAGGTTTTATCTTTTGGGTCGCTTCACTGTTTTGCGATCAAACAATAATGCAACAGAAAGCATTTTAACAAGACATCTAGAATACTTCGAAACTAATTCCCGCTAATAACAGGACGAAACAAATCGAGCAAACTGGCAAGAGGAAAAAATATTTCTTTGAAAAAAGCACCGTCTATTCACCCCTGGCAGTCGGCCCCTGTATAAAGGAAGGGTACTAATTGCAAAGAACTAGATTAACGCTCAGTGCACTGCCACTAAACTGGGATAGCCTCTGTTTACTGCCGCGCGACGCCTTTTTATTCTTTTTAGCGGTGCTTCATTAATAGACTTATTAACGGCGACGGAGAACTCGGATCTTATCGCTTTGGCTTTCAAATAAATTATTATTTTTGCACACCGCCATTCAGAGCCAACTCTTTTCGTGTTAAATTAATATTGCATTCCTGGACTACTTAGCTTCAATGACTTTGTAACAATTGGACTAACAAAGTTTTTTAACACTTTCAACTGTCAGCAAACTCAACAAACATCTTGAATAATCGAAATAATACTAAAGAATACTATTACTAAATGGTTCGACACATGATATCAATTAAACTTTCCCTTAAAAAAATATTTACAATAACGCAGAGATTTAATTCAACTTTCGGCTCTGGTTACTCTGCTTAGATATTTTAATCCCACAAATTAGAGTTTGATCTATTACTGTATGCAGTGTACAAGTACTAATTGTCCAGTAAAAGAGACAACGAGATTATCAGGCTGGCAGGCGCTTGTGCCTCGGTGTGGCCACGGTAGTCTTTTTGCTTAGCCCGACGCAATCCAATTAGGAATGCGGATTGTTGACTTTAAAAATGGTGCCTCTAACACCCTTACTTCTATACGATTAAACTTGAAACGTTTAAACGGATATAAAATGCTATTACGAGCTTATTTTGTCCGCGCAACAATCTAGGAGTGAGCTTTTTATTCAAAACGTATTGTTTTGGGAATTGAAGTCTCAACTATCTAACTGAAGTCTCGTATTTATGTAAAGCTTCAGGTCAACAAAATATTTTACAAGACTTCCTGTAACGGGACTTTATTTTACAAAAAATCTTTGCTAATTGAACAAAAATCTTATAAAAATATTGCCAGAAAAATGTAATATTATAAATAACTTCACTTAGGAAAAAAATAATGACAGTATATTTAAGTAAAAAGGATTTTCTGTTCAAGATAAACGGTATAATTCGAACCGTCTAAAATTAACGAAACTCGATATGTCTTTAAAAACAAAATAGAAAATACGCCAATCCGAAATCAACCAACACTTTAGCAAAGGTATTAATTTAGGAGACGACAAATTACATAATCAGTTCGAGACATAATTTAGGACGCCTTATTCAAATCTGCTTTATTATTTTACAACGACGAAAATACTGTCTGGGCCTACTTATTGTCATGTTAATTTACCCGTGATATTGAGATGTGTCTCGGAGAATTTCACGCAGCTTGCGTTATTATAAGCAAATGATTCTTGTTCTTATATTATGTAGACAGTTTTATTTGAATTTCTTTCCTTGCGATTCTAAAAGAGTACTTATGTATTAAACATTGTAATCATAAATGCCTAAACATCACTTCCATAATTCAGATAAAGCTATACTGAATCTTTAGAAACAACGACAACTTTAAAATCATAAAAAATCTGTAGAAATGGTAATTGTTTTTTATTACGATTAAAGGAATTAATTGATAACTATAACCTACTTAATGTTTTATATCCATAATGGCTATTTTTATGGTGAACCCTAAAATTGAAGAATTTTTTTTATCATATCTGCAGTTTAAGTCTGTGACACACTTTTGAAAAAATGTAAACACCATTAACTGATACGCGGTTTGATATCTTTATAAATTTGTAGGCCAGCCCGTCAAATCTCAAACAAAAATAGACCGGCGCTATTTATAGAAACACGAACCTACATTTTATTCGCCGCTGTCTACATTTTATCGTTCGAATGCCGTAGAATCACTTCAACGTAATCGGCACAAATAATTGACTTAGTTATAAACTTGGTAATCCAATTTATACTATAAATAATATTTATCGATAGTAAAAATAAATTTAAAGTAGCGAACTTAAATATCTTATGCAAAAATCTTATCTTAGTCGAAATCTTTATCTGTCCGTTAAAATCTCTCGATTGTTTAGATTTGAACGCACATAACAACTGATATGCAACAAGCGTTTGTAAATTCGTGGAGTTTTCTAGAAATGTACGAGTATGTTCAAAATTGAGAATTCGGTCGCATACTTGACATGCACATTTAGAATTACCATTAAAATTAACTGTGGCTATATGAAAAGCCATTACAATGGCAACGCGTGCGGGTTAGAAGTGCATTTTGATTTACAATACCCATTACATATGAACAATCCATGCGCCCACCTTGTAATACTTTCGGATTTGTTTGAGTGTCGGCTAAGTAGGCAATTGTGACAAGGTTTCTCGCCGGTTCAGCGTATACGTGGAACTGTGCATTAAGATGATATCCGAAACACGTCAACCGGTCCAAAGGATTACTAATTAAAGGAAAATCGTTTCGTAAGAGGAAACAACACCGCCTAAAACAATCAGTAACTTGAGTCGTCTACTATTTATACAGTTAAATAACAAATAACTCTTATCGTCATTCTTTGATATGATTTTATAATTCTTGTAAATATCGATTTTATCCCCAAAACAAAGAGAGTAAAACATACGTGTACTTGTTCTATTAAATCGCAATCACACGAAAGGCAAAATGACAAACACAGACATTGAGTTGTGAGATAAACAGGGCAAGTTAAGCCATGAAGTTTAATACGCAATTAGTTAAGCGGCTGATACCTTGGCACCAATCGCCAGACATTCAGGGACAATATGCTACTTATTCGCATATCATTTTTATTGTACATTTTCATATTAAAACGTCATTCAATAAAGTATTATTCTGTGAATTTTAACCCCTAATTACATTTGTTTGTATTCTCCGATACAATAATGTCATTGCGGTTATCATGTGGAATTGTTTGTTATTAATGGATCGAATAATTGACTTACATTATCGAAAAATTCGGCCGAGATAACTCTATAAATAAATGCAGGAAAAAGAGCAACTAAATTCCAATTCCGGAACATTTAACTCGATAACGCTGAGTTGTCCCAGGTATTGTTCCTTAACAACAGTTTGGCAACATATTTCGTTTTGGCGCACGCAATTCGCACGTTAGCTTTGTTTCGTGCTCCATGTGACTCGAGCCAACAAAAGACCAACAAACTGTTACTTTTCTATACGTTATCGAATAAAGAAACAATAACATTTCCTCTGGGGGACGCTGAACTGACAAACACATTACGGGAACACAAAACAGGAGTTGGCATTATAGCGTGACAATCAGTTTCCGGTCTCATTAAAAGGGTTGAGTCAAAATTTGCCAGCTCCCTTCCGCACCCTCGAATGGCGGGCCGCCCTAACCGGCTTATAGGTTACGGACTGACCCCGACCCGGCCATAATACTCCGGGTGGCAACGGAGGCGGGCCGCAGACCGTTCGCTGTCACCTTGACTCAGATACACAGACGTTGCATGCATTTTCTAAATGGACAAGCAATCCCCTGCCCATCCAGCCGAGGAAGCGTCCATTTACTCACATCCGGCACAAGATTCACCCATTGACAAACTCCACTAGCTACTCCGTCTGAAGAAAATGGATGGGGTCCATTCTCAAGAGAATTTATGCTACATAATTTTGCCAATCAACTGTCTGGCTACAGCATGCAAGGTCGAGCCGAATTACTTTGTTCTATAGTCCTAACGGATTAGTTGCTAACCTTTAAATATTGAACCTTATGTCCATGATATTGTAAATTGTAGTTTTAAATGTTAAAGCCATGAGTTGAGTGTATTAACTGACTACTATCTCTATAAAATACAAGTAGACACATCATTAATACATAGAGTTTAATTGACCATTGATATTTATAAAATCATTTACTATCGCTAATGTGTTTGACGCTAGTTCAAATATTTACATTTAGTACAATAGTCATTAAATTTGAATGTATCGGTTTCCTAAGTACCGAGAATTAATAGTTAGACAATTCACAGAAATTGTTACCACAGTAACTGCATTAATTAATTGTACAGTCAAATTAGATTTTCGTATCAATCTTTCATGATGCCTAGTAATTAACTGAGTATTTATTTTTAAATTGTGTTTAAAACAGTGCATTGTTTAGGAGGTTATCTTTACAGTCCAATTCAATAGAAGTTTACCATGCCGCAATTTATTATGGAGAACTTGCATTGCTCTGAATACAGTAAAATATATCTGGAAGTATGTACCAGTCGCTCTTATTCGAAGGAGTCAATAAACTAGACAATAATACGATCAGCTGTTGTTCTCAAACCAACAACAAACACGCCAACTTAAGAAAGCGAGACAACAGTGAATCAGATCGCTTTTTCAACCAGCCATTACAAAAGGCAATCATGCATTTCTGCAATAAATTATCTAAATATAGACACGAGATGATATTTTCATTAAATACAGAACCGGAAGTAGAAAACTGGATACACTGCCACAACTTTTAAGTTATATAAAAGTTACGTACTCGTTGAAAATAAAAATAACAATTTCATAGAAAGGAATCACAGTGTCGATCACTTTCGGTTTTGTTCCGCGGAGGTTGTTCTGTTGACATCAATACAAACCGCATGGCTGTTTCAATATCTTTCCTTTCCACTGCAAGTGAGTCAAGGATATCTA
This sequence comes from Leucoptera coffeella, assembly GCA_030578115.1. NCBI lineage: Eukaryota > Metazoa > Arthropoda > Insecta > Lepidoptera > Lyonetiidae > Leucoptera > Leucoptera coffeella. Next base: position 90,506 of record JAMBLF010000168.1, read on the forward strand.
TAAATAAAACATCATTTTTGAGCGCCGCCTTTTGACGTTTCATAAGAGCGCGCGGTGCAGTCTCGTTACAGCTGATTACGGCGCAGTGGCCGGGCCTTTTGACTTGCAAATGGCATTATTGGCAGATTTAACATCTCGATTTCGCTGCGCACACGTAGACGTCTCCTTGGCTCTATTCCGAGAGGCGGGTTGCGACACCGCCGCGCGAAGCCAACGTTAGTCATTGTCACCTACATACTGTATTGCACCCGCTGCAGACCGATTGCCACATAGCGCATAATGCAATTTAAAAACCACCGGCTAAACGGCCGTGTCGCAACTCATTAGTGTTTCTAAACAGACAGACAGTGTTTGCGAGAGAGAAAGAACTCTCAAGGACCGAGGCAAACATAATTCATCAAGTCTCCGAGTAACTGCAACGATAAGGCGAAATGATAAACAAACATCGCCGATGGAATGTCCTAGGCGTGACGCAATTAGGTCATTTGAAACCAATAACTTGGCCAATAAAACCGCAGTGCACTATTTATAGGTTTAGCTACGCAGATATGTAACCGATAGTTAAAAAGATCGATATCTGAATGGACAATCAACTATAATCGCAATTAAAATGAGAGCTTCGTTACACGCGACTTACTAATAAAACGTATCAATATTACAACAAACGTATACCCCAAAGCATTATATTAAAAGTAGCAAAAGCAAATAAGCAAAAATAGAAGTAAATATTAGAGCGAAGTGGGATCAATCCATCATCGCTTTATTGCTGGAGATCAACGTCAATGTGGCGAGCATGAGCCGTGAAAGTTCACTAGCTCTTAAACCAGCCGTCACGCAGGAGGCACTGGCAAGGCGCCATTCGATTGTAAACAAAACACCAAATAGGGCAACGACCATCGAGAAACAAAAAGGGAACGCTATTTTTAAACACGGATCACCTTGGGCAATGAATCGTATGCATGTGTCAACCGGGGCTCGCGTCACAAGTGAAAATATAAAGCGCTTACGTTGGTTCTTAAAAAGTATAGGACGTTTCAATGAGATATTTTTGAAACTAGTCTAGCATGATCTATTGTGTTAGCCCCAAATATGGTTTGTATAATAAAGCTGCACTGATGGTTCGCGAATCTATAATTATTTAATCATTAAACTAGTAAATTTACCGAGGCAGAAGCTGAATTTTAAAAGAATAATAAAAATACGATAGAACTGTGCATATTATTCTGTTCATAACTCAATATCTCCTACCCCGGAAGGGACAGCAGTCACGGAGCATATTATGCATGCATGTATGAACATAATTTTACATAAATCAAATAACAAAATGCAGTAAAAATATATTCGAATACTTATTGGATGTAAACAAGATGAATGCCATACATTTTTTGGGGTTATGGGTAACAATTCCATTAGTTATTCGTATCTGATGGCATGTACCAGGGCGACAGAATCCCCGAGCGCCCGCCGCCTATCAGCGAGATTTCATTGCGATTACACAATGCGAAAAGCCGCGTCACACACGCTTACGTCAACAATAAAAATACGCAAGCAACACCAATTTTACTGTTAAGATCTACAGCGCTATTTTCTATCCAATTCAAAGCTTGCACGACAACAAAGTAACAAACACGCCGGCACGTGTAACTCGGAGGAAAACGATACAATTGCGCAAAAGGTAAGGCCATAATGCACTGTACGCACATACATACGTCCACGTAGGAAAGCTTTATTGCAAAACTATTACGCATACGTTAGCAGAATATTTCGAATGCCTTTGATTGTTGCCGATAACAATTCAACATTTTATCGAAACGTGTATAAACAGTGTCTGCATTAAATTCCAAGTTTAAGTAGAGCATTATTCCTTCAAATACGTGTGGAGCGGTTCAATCAGCACTATATAAGGTCAAACGAGCTAATGCCAAAGCGAAACACGTGTCGGGTGGTAAACAAAGCGGCAGAAACCCAGTGGTATGCAGTTTCACGTTTTATTGCACGTCATCGGCAAGGGCCTTGTGCGGAGAAAACTCTCGTGTGACGCAGCAGACTCCAATTGCGCAGCAAATAATTGTGATGTACTTGCCGTTCGGTTTCCATGCGCCTCGGAACGACCGGCAGCCAGTACCAGTTGCGCGTCTGTTCGGAGAATTTCTTGAGCTAGCACACAATGGCTGCTTTATTGGAAATGTTAATCGCTAAATTGTTTACTACGATAGCCTCGAGTAATTATCAACTGTTCTGATTAGTAGTGACATATGAATGCAGTATCTTTCTAACGAGTAGCCGATAAATGTACACACGAGGATCGACGTTAGAGAAAATTTAATAAAAATTAACGAGTTGCTTATAAAATTGTTGGGCACTCAACGTTACGTTATAATAATATAAAAACGTGGGCTCTGGTAAGCACTATCTGATCTTATTTTACATTAAGTATACATCTGCGTCAGTAATTAGACTCGTGTGGGTGAACTAACACTTTATCTACTTCAGGTAAATTGGTTTTCAGGATCACTACACCCACACAACGCAGGCCACTCGCGAAAAGGTCAAATGTCATGTGAAACATCGTAAACAATGGCACGCTAATATCTCTAGGTCACTTTTAGTTTTGATGGCCGTATAACTAGACAACTACGTTGATATTGAGCTATTATGCTCATTCATGGTTGTTATTCTTCATATTCGTGATTAATGAAAGCTATTGTACTGAACGTTTCAGAATGGTGCTTGTGGCGTCGTATCTGTATTAAGTTTTCATTTAAAATTTGTATTACATTTAGTCATTGGTTACAAACTACGATAAATCGTCATAAATTGGGCGTTATAACACAATGTTATAGCTTTATTATAAAGGGACTACTAAATGTATTTTGTTCCGTTAATTAATTAAGCTATTTACAAACTTGGGCAACGGAAACCTACGCTTTGCCACCCACCATCGTCCTACATAAAGCACTTGTTACTACTTAAATTCCAATCTAGAATAGAAATTTCGAAATATCGTCACGTAAGGTATTTTGTACCGGATATGATGCAATTACAAAACCATATTATTTTAGTTCAATCGTTATTCCAATGCACGTGGAAAGGTTTATAACTATTTTAATAATGCTACACATGAATACGCTATTCCTAATGCTTAGCAAGATGTAATGTTTAGAAGATCGTCACACAGTTACAAAAGATATCTTAATAGTACTATTATGAAAAACTCACCTCGTTTATGTGTTTGTATGTCTTGATGAGGTCCACGCTAAGTTTCCTGAGGGGCGCCGTTGAGGGATCCCGAAAGTGGTGGGGTATCCTCGCCTGCATGGCCTGTAGGAGGAAATCAGCTGTTGAATAGTCATCATTTCTCAAAGGGGATACTATTAAGCACGAACAGTGGATAGAAGCAAAACAAAGGTGGTGCACAAAGAACAAGCAAATTAAAAAACAAATGGAATGATACCTAAAGCTTGCGTAAAAGTATCTATTGTATAAAGAAATTAAATCAATTCACATAAGTATAGCATATTGATATTCGCAAAGCAGCAGCCAACAGAACAGAAACGAGAGCAGAAAATGATAATGATGCGGTGAAGTAGCACGGATGCAAATCAAAATTAAACACACAAAAGCGCTGTAATAGTCCATATAAATTATATAATCTAATAACTACTTTCGTTTAACTAGTTGTTTGTACCTATAAAACACGCAATCATCTAGATCTAGAACATTCGCCGACAGAAACGTGACCCATATAATCAAACTAAAATCACACAATACAATAATATTATATGTTTTCGCTAAACATTCCGCTGACTCGGTATCGAGGCGGCATCTAGGGCAAATACTTGAACAGGTACCGGAATCCTTTGATATTACGTAACGCTTGATTGTTTGGTGTCATCGCAGTTACAGCTTAATCGTTCTAAAAATGCTGAAGCATCGTTTGTGGCAAGTGAAATGATAAAATGGAACTGGGCCTCGTGTTAGCGTCGATCGAACATTCACAATCCAAATGACGTGTGACACTCGATATATCATCGAGTGGGAAAAGGGAGCGTGCCCATTTATAATTAGCACCAGCGAGCATCGGTTGCCGACGGCTAATCTATCTAGTTGGACATCGAACTAGTAACAAAAATAAACGACAGTTGCACCCAAAGAAATCGACTAATCTTTCCAACGAGCAATTACTCTTGTATCGATTCATCTCGGGAGGCGATCTTCGATTCAATGCACGTTGAGATCGCATCGTATAATCGAAATCGGATTCGAGTCGAGAATGTTTCGGAATTTAAACGTTAACCTTGTTGCTCTAGTAATCTAGCATTCCATTTGGCGGTAGAGGTATGTTAGGTGTTGATGTCGGGGTAGGGATGGGGGTGGATGGTTGGTTGTGCACCGCCGTTGCCCTCGTCTCCGCCGCGGCTCGTGTGCATTTACCTGGAGCCGCGATTCAGGGGTCAGGTAGCGGTGGAAAGCCTTTAGGCCGCCGCTCACCTGAATGTCGGAGGGGCCGCTCATGGCCGCCAGCTGCTCCTCGGCCACCAGCCGCCCGTACAGGGGCACGTGGCGGCCGCCGCTGCCCGACGCCGCCTCCGGCATCACCCCGCTCACCGCGCCCACTGCAACAACACACAAAATACTGTTAACATTTATCAATAATAACAACATTATACCTGCCTATCAAATGCAAATGACAATCAGTCACTAACATTACACAAAAAGTAACAATCAAACGACAAAATACCCCTCAAGGGATAAAGTTTCTAAGGCTATTACTCTTATTCCAAATTGCGAGTACAAAGTTATCTATTTTTAATGTTATAAAGTCTTCTTATACTGTGTTAAAGGTTAAGTTTCAATAAATAAAAACTATAACGTGTTTTGAAAACAATTTACTAAGATAAAAATGTTAAGCATAACTGTAACGCAAGATTCTCAAACGAGATGAATTTTCCGCTAAATTCTAATAAAATCATATAAAGAGAAGTATAAAGAATTACACATGTAAGTAGTGTTACAATGTAGTCAATTAGTGCACCGCACTTGATATCAAAACAAACGTCAGCTTCATGTTATGTGATCCATTGCGTGTTCAAGCCCAACGAAGGATTAGTGTAAACGCACGGAGCAGCTTACAGACTACATTGTTGCACCCTCGAGGGTGATTTAGAGTTGTCAGCCGGCAAAAGCGGGTCAGGCGAATCAACATACAGAACATAAATAATCTTCAATCGGAGTCTACTTTCTCGGGTATTGGAGATGTTTTATAAGATTCCTTAATATTTACTAACTATCAGGACTTACATTTAAAAAATTGAACGAGGCACTAAAATGGCATAATAACCTGAATTATGCACTGAAAATGGGAAGTCGCAAAGAATGTATTTCCCAGAAAATAGTTATTTCACTATTGCAGTGAATTCACTAGAAAGGCTATTACTATAAAAGACCTAATACAAAATACGATTCTTGGAGAACTAATATTAAACTGCCTTCACTTCAAGTCACAAATAAATTGAGAGCCTGCTAAGGTTCAAGGTCCAAAGAATTAAAAAAAAATGTTATAAAACTTTGAGCTGATGCAATAACTGCCATCAAAGCCGTCATTGCCATTGTTTGGAAGCCAATTATAGCCAATCCAGCTGTATTTCTGATCGACATGCCATGACCGACACCTGTGGAGCCATGGAGAGGAATTTTATATGGAATGGCAAGAAACATATAATAGCACATCAGAAACTAGGTGTCCAATGCTACAAGGTTCTGGTATATGTGTACAAAATCGAATCGTAATAGTTACTAAACAAAACCTGGGTAAATCACAGGGTAAAAAGTTTTTCTTTTGATCATTCTACGTTAAAAAACTTTTTAATTAAGAAATACGACAATAAATATTTCGTTTGGAAAGAAATATATTAACTATATTAGACAAAGAATAATACAAATGACCAATTATTTAATACGTAAACCTTTAGTGTCACCAACAACCATGAATAACGGTAACAAAAACATTTCCTCGTACTTCTAAAAGCGAGCATCTACCATCACTTTCCATGGCGAATTGAATGAAACTGCCTACTGATATAATCTATGTAAACATCAAGGTATTTAAATAGACACAATACACATAATAGCCGCCTCGCAATAGCGTGGGAACAGCGCAGCCTCTGAATCATCAACACTTCGGATGTCCGCGATTTCGCGTATGTATGTTACCTAATTGAGTGATTGGGCAAAAACTCGACGCGGTTTTTAATACTGCAATATCGGTTGTGCGAAGTTATCTGGAGTTTGATTAAAACTAAACAATTATGTTTGATTAAACTTCGAAATTAAAAAACATTTAGAGATTTTTTTAAATGAAGCAATAGTTTTTTAAGTATCTAGTTACTAAATTTCTTAGAGAAATTTTATATGATGAGTACTTAATTTAAGAGATTCATTAATAAAAAATGTGACCAAGCAAGCAATGCAGTTATAATCAATACTATGACTAAGATGTAAATACTTTAAGTGTTAATTATTGAATTATTATAACAATAGAAACACGAGAGCTGTAGTAGTTATTGCAAAGAAATGTAGCACGTGATGAGGTTTGATAAACAGGGCTGTTTCCATTAATGAGACGAAAATAACTTCCCATAAGATGAAGGTCGGGCCACAAAGTTGCGACAAGGTCAAAGGTTCTCGTCTCCTGGGCCTCAGACGTCTTTATAATCGGAATCCCCCGCGGCCTCAGACGAGAGAATGGGAAACAGCGATAACTCCCAAAATCAGCCTGATAGCTTATTGATCGACTTCAAATACTTCTTTAGTAACGCTCGGATATATCGCAAACTCCGCCTTAGGTATCCTTTGAAAATGTCTGAGGATGATAAAACTTTATCGGGGCATATCTTACAGCTCTTTATTTATACCGACCCAGCCGTCGGTGAGAGATTTTAGAAATTAAGTTTCGCCGGTGTACTGGGAACGTGGGAAAGATAATCTAATTTTATTTTATTCAACTGAAAGGATCTGAGACGAGTTAATTTCGTTTTATTTGTGCACCGTCTGACCAAAAGGTGAATTTTCATAACGAGATGTGAACTTAACATTCTCCTTAATTATTTACTGCTGCACGAAATAAGACGTCTCGTGAGTCCTCTCGCTACGATTCACAAGTTTGTTGAACGTCTGCCGTACTTTCATTTGTCTCATTTGCTTTCATTAAAGCACCCAAATAATTAAACTAAATAAGCACACAACAGATAAAGCCACAACCATGTTATAGTGGGAATTTGTGCAGTGTTAAACATTTGAAACATCCAACTTAGAAACAGTCTTAGTTATAACGAGAAATGTTGCATTCGATCGAATGGATGTACGATATTTCCGGAGTAAAATACAAATACTGGTTTCATAAAAGGTGGATTAAAATTCTGAAGGAAGAGAGCATGAATGAACGAACAAGTATAAAATGAAAAATTTAGCACCGTCCCGGATGCAAAACAACAATTCAACGCAGAAAAGCGGCACGAGGCGAAAGCGCACCGGCACGCGATCTCTCGCCATGGATGATATTACAGTTTGCATTCAAACTGCGCAGTAAGGCGGCCAATGCACGCTGACACACCGATAACAGTGACGGAGGGCACCCAGTGGGCGCACCCGAGGCCCGCGAGAGGTCCCATCCGCTGGCCGGGCGCCGCACCGCCGAACCAAAGACGCGCCGCTACGTCATCAGTTAGCTGCATGCGACGCGACCGTTGGAAACCGGCCGGACACTGGCCTTCGGAATGCGCGGAATGTTGTCTTCTTGCTCCGCGGTTCCCATCACTAAGTACATTCGCACGTTCAGTACAGGTACCGGCTCATTCCTAGCGACAGGCATTGTTTCATTCTTGCGAGCGTCTCTATTTGTCTTCGCTTCTTAAAATATGCATCTACCTGTCGATAGCTACGTAGTTAGGTACAATGTATACTATTATTTTCATTGATCCCTAACTAATTCAACTGAATAAACGAAGTCCAGAATGATTTTGGAATACGTTTGAGAATTTCCAATGCGTCGCACTAAGGGAGTGATGAACTGTTGACTGGTTTGCCCAGAGTATCGCAAGGTCGTATCGGAGTTAGTAACGTTGGAATCGAATAACAAAATTCTACAAACTCAAACTGCGCAGCAACAGCAACTGCGATTGCATTTAAGCTATTAAGATCTCGTTATTGCCACATTCTTTGGAACCAAGACGCATTGTTGGAATTGTTGTCAAACAAAACAGTCACATGCACTTACTTTCCCCATCATTTTCTGTTTCAGGTACCGCCGCCATCTCACACATCCGTTAACTCAACGCGGTTCATAAACATCAAATAAAACCACACATTGGGGAATCACTCACAAAGAACACTGAATAAAATCACTTATCATCGGAATGTACACCAGTGCGAAAAGGCTGCACACATCGGAACCGAATGTTTTGGTTGTTCACCGGAATGTTATTGGTGGCGAACGATGCACGAGCGCAACACACGTGGTTATCGAGGAGCAAGCGCGTGGAGCGTGGAAACGCACACCACGTCGGGGCCTCAACCGGCCACAAACTAACTCATACCTGAACCGCCACTCGGAGCAGTCTAAAGGCCACGTGATTCAGATGACAAACATGCCGCCGCGCGCCCCGGCACGCAACCGTACACAGAATGACCATTCAAGGCAGCTCTGCCTTATCACGCGTTATCTCCGCGACGCATCAATGTAAACACTACGCAATCGCCCAAACAAACCTCGTCACTGAGTTGCTTAATTATTTCGTTTCACATTAATCGTTCTATGTCGGAATTTCCCCATGTGACATGCTCAGATCGCATATGTCGTAAACGTCAGAAAGCGTCTACGGAAAACTCCGTAGCAACGGCGCAGCGCCGCAGGTGGAATTCCACGGGCCATTAGCAATAAGACGGACTCGGCACATTTCGATAGCTCATATGCATAAAAGGAACACGGATTCCTTTTTTTTCAGCGACTGGCAGCCACGCAATTTCCCAGATTGTATGCAAATCCCTAACACAAACAAAGAATGAAAAAGCACTTCTCTCCCCACTAACGCAGGCATTCGTTCAATAGCACCTGTCCTCAGCGAGCTCCCGCCTTTCTCGAGCTGTTCTGCATACGTCCGGTGCTTTCTTCCCGGATTTCTCCATATTTTACTATGCTAATATTAGATTTAAACAAAGAGATAAAACGCCATTTATACAAGTCCGATAAGTCAAAAGAACCGATGTCGTCAGTGCCGAACAGTCTTTTACAAGTCAGCCTTCTTCACCGGGTGCCATGAATAATGCAATGAGCCATTTATTATTATGTGCACTCACTTAGGCGGAAGAATAATGCAACCGGTTGATTTTCATAGTGGCAAGGACGAGATCGCGCGGACGGAGTAGGAAGCCGGATATTTACATGTAGGCGGCCTTTCTCTGAGGCCCGATGCGTCATCGCCGTCTGACGCTCCTCGGTTGGAAAGTGAGCGGCGAGGGGCCTCGCAGGTTTAACGGCCGGCCGAGCGTCTGGCCGTTCACCCGGGGCCCAGGCAGGGCGGCCGCCGTCACACGCCAAACGCGCGCGAAACCAGCGCGCTCAAAACAAGACCGACGGGCCGCGGCGCGCGACCTCGCCTCGCGCTACGCAACAGCCTTCGACCACCGCGAGAGCAGACTTACGGAAACTCTGCCCAATACTACTTCAATATCCAATATTTTTGCTAATTTTGTATAAACATGTTCCATTCCACGTTTTCCAGCACTTATAAGGACTGCTTTCGCACAAGAAGCGGCGAGATGGTCGGCGCGGCCGAGCGACGTTCGGCCGGTCATCGTCGGGGGCCAAATCGGGGATGCAGTTTCCTCTTCGCATCAGTTCTAAAGCCTTGAGATTAACTTAATAAAGTCATTGACTCTGTTTGCTTTATCGGCCGAAATAATGACGCATGTGGGCTGTGATCACATTCAGATTCGTTACTAGCTTCTACGGATAAGTTATCCTTATAAAAATAGCAACGCTTGGCACTCGGCGTCACTTATTAATTAGCATTACAATGCTAATATGTCTTGATTCTAAATTTAGAAACAAGCTCATACATCTAGTCGTATCATTAGTATTTGTACGTCATTAGTATGTACATATTACTGATAAATTCAACTAACCAATCGAAAATGGTGCACAACTAAATAAGTAAAGGATCATTAGTTAATACAGAATATTATTTGTAATTGGTTAAAAGAATTCTTAAATTTCAATGTAATAAAAAAATTAATTCTTAGAATATATAGGATGGATGTAGTTTTGTAGTACTTCAAACTACTTTGCCAATCCCAAATAACTAAGAACTTGAGTTTTAATTCCATTTATCAGGTTTGGGCTAGTTAAAGACTACTCGTAGAGATAATCGCATAAAACAAATAAGCCAATGCTTGAAAGTCAATACCATACCAGAGACATGTTATAGAGATCCCGCCACATAAGGTGGCAGTAGCCAAACTTGGAACTAAATTTGACGTTACCGCCATTGCGTGTTATTTTGTATGAAAGGTAAATTTAGTATTACCAGCGTTGTGTTTTTTGCCCACTCTTTGTAATTTTTATGTTTGTTAAGGGTGATTATAATAAATTGATTTCCGGAGTTTCTTGTTAGTTCTTCTCCAAGCTAGGGTCTCCGCTGATCTAACCTCGGTAAAAAATATGTAAAGACAATGCTCAGTGCCATGTTTGAAATAATAGTTTTAAGAGATTCGCGATTTATACTCATGATATAAGATATAAGGGTGTGTATAAGATTGATTGCAGCTGTGGGAAATCCTACGTCGAACACACTAAACGGTCTATTGCGGACAGAGTGAAGGAACACATAATATATGTAATATATAATAAGAAGGATAAGTCCCGTTAATTATTAATCATGTTTGAAATAGTTTAATAAACATATTTTGACTTTGATATATTAATTTGTTTTATTTGAGTTTATAGCTCTGCAACCAAAGACCGTTACAAATGAAACCTATAATGTATCGAGCCGTATGGCACAGTGAGTGCTAGTTTTGGCGTGTTTACTGGTAACACTGAATTACGCGACTGTGGCGACGCCTCCAACTGCCACCTTATGTGGCGGGATCTCTAAAGTTTCTGTTTGGGTTATTTTATGGTTTAACCAAAAGCGTGTCAATTAAACATATATTTAAGTTATCGCTAGGCAAACCACTCACAAAACTTAGATCCTAGTACGCATTGCATTTATTCATAATCGCCGTGTCAAATAAGGGCAAACGTTCACACGTGATACAATGTAAACCATTGTTAATCCACTCAAAATTCAAATGAAGCGGCCGGTGGCACAATAATAGGTCGGGCGAGAGAGCGGCCCTGCGGAATCGCCACCATTTGCATAGCCCCCGGCGGAGCGCCCACACGCGCGAGCCACGTGGCGCACTGTCCTCCAAGGTTTGATGACCGCCGAGCCCTGTCCTACGTACGCTGTTTACGGAAAACAACGCCGGAAACCCACTAGTCACTTACCTTTATTCAGTTTACGAGCGCAACACAATTATCGTCACAATATCAACTCTAGAGAAACAAGAGACGGAACTATGTCATTTACAAGATCTAACTAAGTAGAAGCGTATTTTATAAGTTCTGAATTTTCTCACCTACAAAATTTCAATTATAACTATTATACTGGGATACTATGCTTTTATTAGGCCGAAGATACATTTCACAACTAACAAGGCAGTGAGAATCAAGACACTCGCATATAGACAGAGACGGTACAAATGTAAATGAATTCGTCTTCCACTCTCATGACCAAGGTATAGGTCATTTTCCACCTTGACCCCCTTCCGAGGGCGAGCCGCACTGGATTCCTCGTCACTTCATTCAGAGGCGGGGGAGACGCTTAGAAACGTCTAGACATAATGTCGGAGAAAGGTAACCATTCAAATCGCTGCGCTGCAGCATGGCAGCCGAGACGCGCATGTACCGTTCGCTTGCGCCTACATCCACTGCGTCATCGCAAACGGTACATCACAACTAAATAGCTAATCAAACGGCGTTCCCATATAAAAGACTCATCCACAAAGGCCGCGCGATGAGTTCTCACGCCCGAGTGCAACGATCAAAACGACTTTCGCTGGAGAAATTAAGCAGGAAAACCGTATTTAACCAGAACGTTTCTCAGAAACCCATTACGATTACGAATTTAGCAGGTCTTTGAACTGGTGAAATTTGGGCCACTTTTGGCCACTACGGAGGCGTACGACAATGAATAAATTATCTTTCTTTTAGATAAAGATTGCAAATTTCATTGTTTCCGTTTGCGTGTGCGGTTTTAATGAGAGTAAGATCGGAGGAGCGAGAGCGGCCGCATCCGCGTAGCAACAGTTTCTCACCGGTGAATGAAAGTCATACAAAAAATGCGCGGCTAGCGGTTCGTACGGTTAAATATTCGGCAACGTGCGGCCTCACCTACGTCATTCCGGAGGCTTTCTAAAAGGATTCCGGACGCATTCCGTGATGCCATGTCGCGGCGGAGAGAGCACTTTTCGAAGCCTCACCTCTCCGACTACGAAATTCATATAACATATTGAAATATAATAGTTCAATTTGTATTTAATATTTATTCACATATATCTCAATTACGAATTAGCTAATAATATTGAAGAACAAAATATAATTATAGGAATCATGTCCAAGTTTCTCAAAGTAGTGAACCAAACCTTGGGACATAAAAAGTTTATGATCAAATCCTATTCTCTAAAATAAATAAAAGTCAATATCTTTAATATACTAATAAGTGCCATTACAAATACTGTCTACGGACACATACCTACTCCACATCTTTCTTTCAATTACAGGGTGCACAAAAACAATAATACTTCCTCAAACGCTTATAGTCATTTCAACAGGTTCCTAGACTACCATCCAATAGTTTCTATTAAATGGGTTAAATTTTAACCTGGCCCCTTAATCGCGTTCTATAAAATCAGGGTAACATTTTTGATAACAGTTTCAATTTAGATTTGTGATAAATAAGTAACTTGGCATCACAAAATCATTACTGTTACAAATTTTTATAAAAATAAGTTAACTATTTTATATCTCTATCTACAAATATCAGGAAGAAAATGAAGAAGGTAGATGTCAGATTTTGACTTCAGGCTCTGTCTATCCTCTCTGTGATTATTTTAGTTACATACAAATAAATAACACACACAAGTATTATGACAGAATATTTGTGTGTGTGTGTATAAAGATCATTGTATTAAAAGTACAATTACTGTCAGATTTGTATTTTAATTTGACTTCAAAATAACAAGTTGAAACACTATTGAATTATATTTGACGCTAAGTTACTGATTATTTCATTAGAGACCTAAATAAATAAATATAAATAAATAATAAATTTTCATCACAATTGTGCACCCATTAAAATTCACATCCTGTAATACATTTTGAGATGATGATAAAATCTCTTAGGTCCCTTTAAAGAATGAAAGAATTAATAAAATGGCCTGTGATGTCATTTGGAACATTGGTAACAGGTTGCTAGCACATCGCCTAATAGATTACATTTCCCCCTAGCCCTTTAGATGCCTCTTTTACGATGATGAGAAGGAAGGTAGCTAGTTAGAATTCTTTTTACGTCCCAGAATAGCATGGGATAGAAGTTTTGTTTTAACTTATCACTTTATCTTGTAAAAATGATTTTCAATCACTTTTATTAGTTAGCTTTTTTACTCTATACTAACCCAAAGGTAAACCATACCATACATACCATTTACTAAATCACATTTAAATTTGGTTATGTTGATGACGCACATGTATGCATGTAGAATATTCAAATTGACCAATTATTATATTTATTGCAAAGTACAAGAAAGTAAAAAATATAGCAGTATAATTACTGAAATTAACAGGACATAATCAATCTCAAATGACATTATGTCTCCACCAATCACATTGCTAACATGTGATGCGAAAATTGGATTTTTAGTAATAAACAAATATACTCATACACCTCTGATTACCCCCTAGATAAAAATATCAAACAACAAACAAGACACCAATATAATAAATAGATAAAGATAATATATAGAGTAAATAAATATGGTAACCTATAGTGTGGTCCAACATGTGGTCCTAAAAATGTATATTTGTATCAAAACTATTTTTTAAATACTTAAGTTTAGAAGGATATAGGTTATTTCTCTACTTGTATAATATGAACAGTCTAAAAATTAAGCCATGTGATTTTAATGCCCCTAGGTTCTAAATCCAGCACATTTAAAAGAATTACATCAAGGTATACAAGTTAGAGTTGATGACCCAAAATTGTAACTAGTTTAAGTAAACATTTTGACATGTGGGTTGTAAAAACCTATCAAGTAACAGATAACTTACCTACCTCAATGTAAATCTATTCTGCTGGGTAAATGTACATAATTCAAGCTAAATCCTATTCCTGCATGACCATGTAATTAGGTTAAAGGGTTACTTAGGCCTTGTAACCCTCGCTTAGGGTGTGCATTCAACAGTATGGAACATGATGAGAGAGGAATAACAAAAGTTACTTCACTGTGATCATCACATTATGGATGGCACATTAATCTTCAATGCCTGGGTAGACATTTCTTTCTTTTATAATGACTTTTTTACTCTTATTCATGTATACATATAAACCTGCATGACTACAATGCATACATATGAAATGTGACAAGACTGAATCACATTTAAATTTAGTGATTAAAACATGTGATTTAATAATCACCAACTATTTACAGATAGACAAACAATTTTGGTGAGGTTTAAATTATTATCTTACTAATATACTTTTATTTTTAACCATACAGAATAATATTATTATTGTTTATTTGTTACATGTGTTCATACACATGTCAATATTTTTATCCTAATACGTTAAATTGCACATGTGACATTCTCCTATATTAAAATAAGCATCTTAAACATTGAATATATCATTGTTACTTACATTTGTTTTTGCCATTCTCATCCATGAGCATGTTGAAATGGTGGTGTCTGTTCCACGCAGCCATTTTACCCTCGTGCGGAGCCCCGAGTAGAACAAGGGCCGCCCCGGCGGGCCCAACTCCGTTAAGGGGCTCCAGTGTCTTCAGCGCACCACTACTGGCTCACACACTCATAACCGCAGCGGTAAAACACACCACAAACACATTTGCACAGCGCACATGGCGTAAACGGAGGCACGAGACGCGCGCGGACGTTCACCTCACGATGGCGCACTGCAGGCCCAGCGAAACCGCTCGAGAGACTGATCCCACAACGACCCGCCACTGAGTCACGTGCGCTGCACTAACACTTTCCTGGCATAAGAAAACACAGCACAGCAACACAGTCCACTCGTCCAATAGGGGACAATGATGCAACGCCAAGCGCGTACCGACCAAATAATAATAATAACAAAATAGTGCCGTCAAAACGCTGACACACGTGGGTAGCGTCAAAACAACAAAATATTATCTAAACAAGAAAGTCTGAAATAATTATATTATTAGCTTGCAGTGACGCAATGCCAAACAAAACACTTCAATGAGTGAGAAAAGATGGTTTTGATGAAAAAACAGTAATAAACCGTTAATCACAGAACTACTCGTCACTATTAGCCAAAATATTCAAAATATCACTGAAATGTAAATGAAAACAGTCACACACAATTTTGGTAAACACAATAATCCGAAAACACAATAAAATGTTATGTTTTGAACAAATTACGCGTTCTCCATGCACGACAAAACACAAAACATGGAATATCGTATCGCACGGAACGAACGAAAAGCACTGCCCCCGCTCTTGTCTATGATTTTTGTTTTTTCAACGTTCCGTTCAGTTACGATCTTAGTGAATTCTTTTATTTCAATATAGCTCAAAGAATAGAAATTTGTAAAGAAGATTATCACAGAAAATAACTGTAAATAAAATCAGTTCGCAAAGTTTATTAATCAATTTATAGATGCTTATTTTCTTTGCAACTTTTTTTATTCTTATAATAGTGAGATACGTTTTACGTAGCACGGAACGGATTAGCGTTCTTCATAGACTATAAATTATTGTTTAGTGTTGCCATTAATGCATAATACATGAGTTTATGGTAGTTTCTTACAATAATGTTTAAAATTTATGACATGTAATATGTATAAAATTCTTTTTCCTATACTTTACCAGTTAAATACAGTCCCATACTATACAACGATAAGGGAAATATACATAAATTACAAAGGCTGAAACACTCCATGCTTATTGATGTGCAGAAAATTAAATTATATAATTTATGACAAGTAATTTTTTATTAATAATAATAACTTATTAATAAAAAATTACTCTTAACTTACTTCAAAATCAAAATCTATTTATTTGTGAAACATGTGTGTACAAAAGATCTTAATCTAAGTATTAGAGATCCCGCCACATAAGCTGGGAGTAGCCAAACTTGGAACTAAATTTGACGTTTCCGCAATTGCGTGTTATTTTGTATGAAAGGTAAATTTAGTATTACCAGCGTTGTGTTTTTTGCCCACTCTTTGTAATTTTAATGTTTGTTAAGGGTGATTATAATAAATTGATTTCCGGAGTTTCTTGTGAGTTCTTCTCCAAGCTGGGGTCTCCGCTGATCTAACCTCGGTAAAAAATATGTAAAGACAATGCTCAGTGCCATGTTTGAAATAGTTTTTTTAATTTATACTTAGATCATAAGATAACTTTCAAAGAGAGCTTGTGATATTTATAATTTTGAATATATTATGGCAGATGAAGGCGTCGCCGCAGTTGCATAATTCACTGTTGCCAGTAAACACGCCAAAACTAGCAATCACTGTGCCATACGGCTCGATACATTATAGGTTTCATTTGTAACGGTCTTTGGTTGCAGAGCTATAAACTCAAATAAAACAAATTAATATATCTAAGTCAAAAAATGTTTATTTAAAATAGGCCCTATCACAAGCTCTCTTTGAATTTTATCTTATGATCTAAGTATAACAACAATAAAGATTATTATTTTTATAATTAACAAACATAAAGATTACAAAGAAAGTGAGCAGTGTGCCAGTTTTTCCTTGACAATTCTTTGTAATCTTTATGTTTGTTAATTATAAAAATAATAATCTTTATTGTTGTTATACTTAGATCATAAGATAAAATTCAAAGAGAGCTTGTGATAGGGCCTATTTTAAATAAACATTTTTTGACTTAGATATATTAATTTGTTTTATTTGAGTTTATAGCTCTGCAACCAAAGACCGTTACAAATGAAACCTATAATGTATCGAGCCGTATGGCACAGTGAGTGCTAGTTTTGGCGTGTTTACTGGTAACACTGAATTACGCGACTGTGGCGACGCCCCCAACTGCCAATGTATATGGCGGGATCTCTAGTCTCAACATGGTCCGCCGTCATGCTTTCGGCGCACAAATTATAAAAACGTCATAATTGAAATAACACAAATTACATTGCAATTAAAATTAAAGATATAAATTATAAATCAAAAGTATAAATAGTCAATAATGTCAAAATAGTTTAAATGCCTCATCTAATTATCGCTTAAGCAATGTATCTTCTTCTACTTATCGATTTATTTACTCCGAATATTTTTCATTCAAGTAGCATGCTGTGAAGTTGTAATATTATTTAAATTATTATAACGATAATGAAGATATTAATAAAATAAAATAAAACTCTAAAGGAAAAATATCTCCTTTAGCTTCTCGCTGTCGGAGAAAGGCACGGTCTCCAACAAACTGGCAACATTACCTCTCTGAATGGCCAAACTAATGCGTTGGCCGAGGTAAGTGCTAGCCCTTGGATCACTACAGGCCTCGGAGAGGCGAACAGACACTTCCTTTATAAAACGTCGTGCCTCGCCTCCCAACGTTCCAAGAGTTTCAACGGCGAAAGGAACGAAAAAGTAGTCATTGACTATATTTCCATATTTTCGCCGCTTGAAACTCTCAGCCAGCGCTGCTGCAGATTCTGCCTCGACCTCAGACTTGGACAAGTAGCAGGGCGCCAAACTGTCGTCGCGTCCCCAACAAGTACCCTGCTTTTCTTCCAAAGTATCAAAGATATTCCATCAGGCCTTTTGCCAAGCCACACGGCTCACGCACCACCGGCACACGAGCGGTGACAAGGGCCCGACGAATAATATCATTTAATGCTCAGTGCCGAGACAGACGACCAGCGAGCGCTTCTCTGGCAAGACAACCCGTGGTGGCCAAACTCGTCAGCACGTGCCCCACAGAAATGAATATTATTTCAAATTTTACACAACAATAAAATCTTTCCACGTTGCAGCTAAGCTTGTTTCATTTCTTACTTTTCTATGACATTACATCAAACTTCCACTACTCATTTATACGAGAGGGCGATCTTATATCATTGTTAAAAATGATATAAAGCCATTAATTTGAAAATTCCCTGTATGGATTGATAATAAAATTGGTGCTTCGTATTTTTATATACATAATACATACAAAGATATACGTCACAGCTATGCAGAGTAAACAGAGCTTCTTGTGTTTCTTTAAGAGAATTTCTGTATATATATATATATTGTGTATATATGTTATATACATTTTACGAAATCACCATCAACAGTAATGTATATCCGAAAGTACTAAAAAGATTTTTTTTATTATCCGTACACTTACGAAAATAATAGGAACAAAAGATGCTATTTAGGTTTTGACGGGGAGAACATATGAAAGTTCAAAGAAAAGACATTACTATCAAAGTGGATGTACCTAGTGTGACGAACAGAAGAGGATGTATGAGAAGTTTAATAGGTGTCTATGAATGATCTAAGAATAACATAGTTATAGATAATTTTCATTACTAAATGAAGGTTTTGTTCTGTTTAACTTAATTAACAAAACAAACTCATTCGCGACCATTGCCAACCGCAAAGTGCAATACAAAGCTTCATGTAGAAAAATTCTATCTATATCAACCATTGCAGATTTAGTGGTTTCATGTGCGCTTCCAACCGACGTGTTACCCAAATAACGTGTAATAAGTGGGATATTTGATAAGCCGTACCGCCATTTACAAGCATCGTCTATTGTCAATACCAATAGGTAGGTATTCCTTACGATGCTTTTTCTCATCATAGTGTATTATACAAATTTTAATATATTTTTATATCTGTAATGAATGTACACAGAAAATTCTCAGGCGGATAGAGCCCTGAAACCCAAAAACTAAACTATCTTAATAGATCTTAACAGTTGAACAAAGTTTTATTTTGTCATATGTATGGATAAACGTTCTATTGCTGGTAGAATTTATTTCCATGTTAGTAGAAAATCATTTCAAGGGTAGAAATGTAAGACAATTTATTGTCTCTGGATTTCGTTCATGTTTTATCCGTCCGTCATGTAACATCAGTCAAATGAAATGAAACAAGCTTATTGCAATGTGGAAAGATTTTATTGTTGTATAAAATTTGAAATAATATTCATTTCTTTTTGTTCAACTGCAGTAGTAATCAGTAGTTAACATTCTAAATAACTTATCAGTATTTTGTGCCTTAAAGTAATTGTCATCGGCGGTTTGTTTTTACTTAACAAGCATCATGCCTAAACGTGCTCCGCAAGGAAGAAGTAGAAACTTCGGTGATAATGACCATTTTGGTAAGGTCCATCTTGTTTTTATTATTTAGTACATTAATTACGAAATATTTCGACCTAAATTATATTAAAATCACTTCTTATTCCAGAACACGATGACCGAGGGCGTTTTAACCAAACCCGACGGGTTAGTTTCAAGCCTGGCACCAACAAAGGCAAAAACAAGTTCCGGAACTGGAACGACCCTTCAAAACTCTTGGATGATGACATCGACATGGGAGCGAATGGCCAGAGGGGCAACTTCAAAGGCTCCTTTCGCGGCAGAGGTGGCAGAGTTAACTCGCCCATACCAAGAAATCTGTCAAAGAAAAAGTTCATAGTTAGTGCCAACCCTTGGTACCAAATTATCATACCCTACGGAGCTAAACACGAAAAAGACGTGATTTTGAAAACATTATCAAGCCACATAGCTCCTGAAGCTCTAATACCTTATTATTATAAAATCAATGGCAACGCAGCTATATTTTACGTAGACGACCCAAAGATTGCAGAGCTATTATTCAACGCTGATAGAAAAATAACAATGTCAGATGGCTTTAAACTGGTAGTGATAGTTAGGAACACATTTCCTAACTTTACAATAGACGAGAGTATGAAGGAGAAGATTAAACTTGTTATGGCAAAGAGATATAATGCTGTAACCAAAGCATTGGATCTGACTAAATTCCATGCTGACCCAGGTTTGTACCCCAAGTTATAATATACTAGTAACATTAAATAGTTTAATTAGATTTAATTTAATTTTTTAAGCATAACTAATTTTAAAGACAACTTTTCATGTGGAATTTTTTTTTATTTGACTTTCAATAAGTGATTTTATAATCCTCATGTTGAATAAAAAGCATTTTGTTTCATTACGCCTGTTCTATTGATCAAATTGGTAATATATTCAGGATATTTTAATAGAGGGCAGGTTATCTGAAATGATCCTTAGTTCTTGAGTCATTTCTTATGTTACAGTTACAATATAACAATAATTTTTAAGAAGAAGAGCCTTTAACACTCAGTGTTTATTATTCAATCAATAATAATAATTGTAGTACTTTTCTTTATGTTTTGATATACTTACAATACATTGTTTGCTTTCAGATTTGTCAGATTTCTTCTGTCCCATGTTCAGAGGTCAAGTAATGCTGGCCATCATTGACATTATAGCGGAGAACATTCCAGACTTAGAAGCATTGAATTTGAACGATAATAAACTAAACAATGTGGATAACTTGAAGACACTATCAACAAAATTGAAGAACTTAAAAATCTTATATTTGGGAGATAATCGGGTAAGAAACTTTAAATTTCTTTATAGTAAAGATTGAGTATAAGAAATTTTCATTATTATGCCTGTGCTTAGACAGCAAATTTGACAAGTTTTCCTGGGTTCCAATATTTTAATATATAGATTTGAAGATGGTAGTTAGATCCTTAATTTCAATAAAATTTATTAGTCTCATAATATAAAAAGAATACTGTCTTATTTCCTGGCATTTTAAGGGGGCGATTAAGGGATAAGGCTTTCAATCTGCTACCAATATTCTATATAAACACCAACCTAGTTTTTATTTGTTTCAATTCATAAACATAAAGTTATGTTTAAGGTTCTATTCTTCCCAAAAGTAATTTAAAGATGTGAATGTATACAGCAGATGCTGAGGTGGTTTCCCCCTTACATAGTTGCACAGTACTAGTTGTGTCTTAATCTTTTTTTATCTAAGTGTGCAGTCAATATAGTTTTTTTATTAATATATATGTATGTAATTGTCTAGATACAATTCCTGGGGGCTCTGGAGCCTTTGAAGACATTGCCGTTGATAGAACTGTACTTAGCAGGAAATCCACTGTTGAAGAGGTTTAGGGAACATGATATCTATGTCAGGTAATATTGGTCTGGTTCTACGCTGGATTGAGGTAACTGTATCACACTTAAATGTGTTTGGCCATTGAGTGACATGTGAGGTTGAGAAGGAAGGTTGTGTGACTAAAGCATAATTTCTAAAGTGTTCTGTAACATCATGAGTATGTGTTGAGAAAGAGGTTTATAACTCTAAAGAAATTAAAGACTGGACAAGAATTGATTGAGAATGAATCCAACCGAAAAAAGTATTAAATGGATGGAATATTTAAAAAAGCATAATGTTGAATGATCTTGCTTTCTTAATTAGCTTCATTCATATAATTATTTGTTGAATGTTTGCAGTTGAATTGAATAACACAATAGTAACAATGCACAAAAGCATAAACAGATTGTTTTATTTTGTAAATCTGGTCCTACACTAAAACAACTGCAAAATACTAGTGTTTACAATACCTGTTTGTCGCATGTTTTGTCCCATTTCATACAGATATATTATAAATAATACAGGCATTAATAAGTCTACTAAATCTGTTGGAATAAAAATATGTACAGTGGATATTGAATGTAAAATTTAATATATCTTATCATTTGTCTTTCAATATTACATAAACACATACAATACCCGTTTCCCTACAAATGTAGCTTATCACTATATAGTTCACAAGGAAAACAGTTTCAATGTTTATTGTGTCGCAAGTTAAAATACATTTGATTCAAGTTAATTAGAATCTATGTGATATAATAATAATGAAAAATAATATGTTCTGTAGTGTTTTTGTTTCATTTGAGAGACAAATGATAGTGGTATAACTTTTTCAAGACTCACAACTTGTATTATTATTATATACCATTAAGAAACTTGTCACAATGAATATATTAAACAACTTATAACTTAAGTCTAATGTTCTGCTACATTTTTTGACAAGCAGATTGTTTATTTTGTTTGTTTTACCTTATAGTAATTGTGACAAGTTCATTTCATGTTATGTAATAAAATGCAAGTATTATTGCTAAAGTGTTGGCTTGAGTTGAGTTTCAGTGGAACGATTCACTGAGCCTTGGTTATCTCTTCTCAGCGATGTCCGGAAGAAGTTTCCCAAGCTGGTCAAGTTGGTAAGCATTATTTGTATTTGTATGTTTATTCTTTGTTTATTATCTATGTATTCTTCATGCAATAGTCATTGTTGGTTTTATTGCAACGGTTAGGGACATATAAAGTAATAGGAAGTAGTGGTACAAATAAAGCACTATCAAGAGTAATTATTTTCAGGACTGTCAGAGGAGAATTAGCTTTATTAATGATTATAAAACAATTGATAGATAATATATATGAGTGAAGTGGAAAGGCGGTTATGTAGGGGCCAGCCTAATAAGACATATAACAGGCAGATAAACGCTAAATTGAAAAAAGGTGACGTTAGGAGTACCTATAACCGCCGAGTGTGTATGATGTTTAAGTGTCAATGAAGCGAAAGTGGTCTGTCAGGATTGGGACAAATGGGGATCCAAGATCTCTACCTCTCTACAGGGAATCAGGTGTGATGTGTATTATGTATATTATGATAGATAAACATATGTATTTTTATTGTCAATGATTTTTTTATAGTTTATCTTCATTGCGTAAACCATACTTCAATACTGCACAAAACTTACCACATGATTTAGTAACAGAATTTATCCATTTATTTCATATTAAATTAGGACGGAGTGGAGCTGCCCCCAGCGATTGGTTTTGACGTACAGGACACATCAACATTACCGCCTAGCCAGCAGTCTTTCCTGGTAGACCCTGCCGGACAGGATCTGGTGAGGGAATTCCTCACTCAGTACTTCGCCATTTATGACTCGGAGTCGAGACAACCTCTCCTTGATGCGTACCATGAGAACGCTATCATGTCATTGGTGTCCGGATACCTGTATAATGATACGAGGAACAGTTCTATCACTAGGTAAGTTGCTTTATGTTATTGTAAATGTTATTATATGTTTTATTGTATGTTAATGAAATTAATGTTGTATGTTAATTGTACCTTAAGGGAGTTTCAGTATCTAACCAATAGTTTTAGCCACCTTTTATTGTGTTTTGTTAAGTATATTGAAGTATTTTGTATCTTCTTGTTTATAAATTTATGTTAAAATAACCATTTATATTAATGAATTTATATTGTGTTGTGAAATTATGCCACCTTAACATTACATCATATAATCTTTCCAGATTGAATGCCTACCTGCCTAACAGTAGGAATATCATGCGGATACAAGACAGAGAGTTGAGAAAGAAGTATTTAAGGAGTGGAGCGCTTCATATAGTCACTTTCCTTTCTGAGATGCCAAAAACCAAACATGATTTAATGGGATTCAAAGTTGATTTGCTAGTGTTCACAGTAAGTCCTTGTTTTTTAATGTAAAGAACATACATACATAATAATATCATCTGATTTCAACAGCTGCAGTAAATTTAATGACAAAATTTTATAGATAAAGATATTTAATAACAATTACAAATAAATAAACCTATCATTAAAATTAAGAACATTATTTATCACGTATAAGTTACATTGTGATGTGATACCATTTAAAACTATATATATTTATATTTTAAACATTGCACATTGTATTTATTATTAATCTACCTTATAGTAACATAAGATATAATTCTATCTACCTCCTGCATGCAATTAAGTGTAATGTTTTAGTTTATCCCTCAGGATAAGTAATAGTCAGTGCCTATATACGGCGATACGGTTCACTACCTATCACGTTGGGTGCTGTCTATCTAGTGATACGCGGGCTTCGAATGACCCATACCTAACATGCCTTCGAAATTTCGGAGATGGACATTCAAGCCTCTGACTACCCCGCCATAATAAAAAAGGGAGTGTGTATACACAAGTCGTGAAGCGTATGTTTATGTTATGTTTTTTTATGTTACAGCCCACAATGATAGTCCTAACGATGAATGGGGTGTTCAGGGAAACAAACACAAGTAATACACCAACAAGGTCATTCCATCGCACTTTTGTCATAGTGCCCAACGGCGGAGGTGGATTTGCGATACTCAATGATATGTTGTTTGTGACGAATACTACTAAAGAACAGGTTGGTATATCTTGCCTTTTAATGATAAAATTGTTTATTTACAAGTACAGGTTTCGACGTACAAAATAAGACACAATATTAATTTACTAGATATTGTGCCTCCAAGGTTAAGTCCACCCCAAAAGGGACTAAACGACGTGAATGTACATTTTTACTAGCTAGAGACTATGGCTTGAACTAATAAATTATCATAATATGCAAAAGCAAGTAAGAAACTTTAGGTTTATATTACCTTCCATTTAGACATAAACTATAGCATATAAAATTACCTGGTTTTCTCATTATCAACAAAAATAAAAAAAGTCAAATAAAAACACATTCACGATCATGAACTCATGTAGGTTAGTCAGAGCTTCGATTCAACAGCTCCGCAATCGCAGAGGTAGAATTCTATGGCCACCTCAAACTCTCGTGGTAACTAAATAGACAGTCCTCAATGTAGTAAGACGTCGTTATTGTCGTCATTTACAAGCACTAACTTTACCTGTTCGGGGAATCGTAGTATTAAGGAAACTTTCATTCATTCATTTCATTTTATTTTCAATGGTACTCATTCCAAGGCACCCAAACGACTGAGTTACGCAGATTTACCTTCTATAAAGCATTACTTACATCTTTTTCCACTATTACAGGAAGATAAAGCCTTTGGAACCGGTGTACCGGAGCCAGTTCCAGTCCCAGCAACACCAGTGGTGCCAGCAGTGGCGGCCCCAGTGCCTGACGAAGCCCACAAGATGCAAGTCCTGGCTGCTTTGAGCCAGCAAACGGGCATGAACCAACACTGGAGTGTCAAGTGAGTTGATATGATGAATAGATGAATGTGACTGAGGTATTTGGATATGGAGATGATGGTATAATGGAAAAGGGTGATGTGAAATGTGTAAAAGTAAGCTCCTGAGTGTGTATGAGTGTATATGAAGAGAAAGTGTGTTAGCCAGGATTGTGGAAATTGGTTGATCTATTGATCGATCTGTATAAATAGATGTCATGGATGGATATTATACCGCTCTTGGCAAACCACTTTTTCTTCACCCACTCGGTCTGCTTCAGTTATATTCAGCGTGCTATTTATAGGTCATTCGTTAATCATTTTTTATTTCTAAATACTCGTTCAGAGATGGCGCTAGTGTATCTTACAACACGATATAAAGTTGAACCAAAACTGTAGTAAAACCCGTAGGAAACATTTCGTCAGTATCGCTTCTCGGCCTTTTGGCTAAGATCAAAGTGTAGTATCTGTTCTTTTCAGCTTAATATCTGAAAGTTTCCGCACTGCGGGACCAGTATATTAAACTGATTTTTGCACTCAGATGGGTAGTTAGGGGCTCGCTCCACTCCTGTCGCGGGTCGGCCCGGCATTGCAGTGCCGCCGGGATCGGCTCAATATTTATAGAAAAGGAATAAATAAACATACAAACAGGCTGAATATAATGAATGTATGACTGTTTGAATGTCAATGTGGCGAAAGTGGTCTGTTAGGAATCTGACAAATTGACTCTACAGGGAATCAGGCGTGATGTGTATGTATGCGACTAATGGTTTAGATAAAATTGTAGTTCTTAGGGCTGTCTGTTTGGAAGTTGTTAAATGGTTACGTATAAATAAATAATGTATAGTATACGAAAATATTTACAATACCCATTATGTTTACAATAATATAATAATACAATAATAATGTTATCTTTTTCAGTTGTTTACAAGAGACGGGTTGGGATTTACAACGGGCCGTGTTTATTTTCAACCAGCTACAAACAGAAGGGAAAATACCACCCGAGGCTTTCATCAAGTGATCTTATTCGAATACAAGAGAAGAATGAACGAGGTAATATTGAAGAAAGAATGTCAAGAAGAATATTTTATGTTTTCAAGCCATGAAGAATAATACGTATTTTAAGTTACTATCTTTCAAAGACGAATAGAATGTGTAAATGAAAATGTTTCTTAGTTGATCATAAAATTAAGAGTTAAGATATTATTTGCAGGAAAAGGTATTTGCTCAGTTTTCTGTTCAAAAGGAGATGTCATCAAGTTATTTACATTATTGTATTATTTTAATAATTTGATAACTAGATGCACAAATCTAAAGAAATAATAGCAGAAGTTTTGTGAAAATTAACTGAATGTAATTGAGCAATAATAACACGAAATATAAGACTCTGTTAGTTACCACAATTGTTTAGAAATCTTCTGATCATTGTTACTTCTTTAATCGAATTTCTCAAATCTGTTAATGTGACAGTCGAATACAATAATACTAGTTTAGATTAAATAAAACTTTATGCTACAATAATAATGTAATGTAATGTTGTCGTCTTATAATTAGACTGCCGTATAGAATACAAACCGTCGTAAGTGGAATTTCGAGTTCTCAATACTCTAATTAAACGTATGTTTAATTTTTATGGTAATTTACAGATTTTATCCTTCATTGAAAGTAATGAAGTCGCAAGAATAACAAATATGAGACTTATATGTATTCTACTTTCAACATGTATTGTCTAAATAAATTAAATATATAAGTTTACTTCTATTCTATGTATATACGATCATTTATAACACATTCAAGTTGATAGTACAGAATTGTTAAAATGGATAGATATATTTTTATCAGTAAGCACTTTACCGTGTATTGATATAAGACAGTTTAGAAAGTTCATTGATATTGATATAACACCTGTGCACTTCTATTATTAAATAATCATTTAGGGATAAAATCTGTAAATTCAACTATAAAATCACTTACGTCGATTGACTTGTCGGCAGTATATTAAAATATCATTTGAACATTGTCAATCATTTTTAAAATGATAAATTTGTGTAATAAGATTAAAGTTTTGGAGAAAAAGAAATTTATTGTTCTCTCTGTTAGTTAAAATAGTCAAATGATAATAATAATTGATTTTTAGTAGTCAATATTAAATGTCAGTGAAGCGAAAAAGCATAATTCCTGTTATAAATACCTGAAATACACTTTAATACGACAGGTATTAATAACATTCGATATAAGATCTTATTCCAAGAAGTTTTGTCAAAAATGTAGTTCCTTTGAATTTTCATAACTAAGATCTAAGTTTAGCAATTGTAAAATAACTTGACACCTAGTTGTAGCTTAGAAATAATTTTATTTTGTTATCATTTTACTGTACAATACCATTTGAAATAAAAAAAAGAAATTTGAAAATGGAAAACATAAAAAAGCAACAGTGCTTAGGGATTTGGGGTTGCCAGCGAAGAGTTTTAAATATGTCCCCGAACCAGGTTGTTTTTGGTGAGCCGTATGGTAGTTTTAACACGGGGTATGGAGTGGTGTGGATGTGATTGACGGCGGAACCCCAAGGATTGAGTTCTGGTGGGCTAGCCGTTCATGGTTTGACACTGCACCCCGGTGGCTCGTTATTCTCAATCTAGAGGGCGCTTTACACTCTACTGGCAAGGGCGATGAGGGGCCACTTGGCATGATAGATAGTTTCTAAGTGTATAAAATTAATAAATGGAGTTTCGTAATTTTGGTTTTTTATTTTCTCAGTTGAAATGAAGTGAAAATAGAAAAAGAATATAGAAGAAAGAATATAGAATGTAGGTAATCACATATCTTTATAAATTTATCGTGATTTGACCCGGTCTCACATAATTAATAAAGTAAATATAAATGCGAGTGTTTAAAAATAACTGAAGTGAAAATGTTGGTGATTTCCACTTGATGAATAGCTAATGACTTATAGTAGTTAAAGAAGCCCAGATACTAATAACACTCTTGCCTCAGTCCCACGATAGTCTGGGGCGTAAAAAGAATGCTAACTAGCTGTAGTTCTTCCCTGCATGTCGTAGTAGTTGACGAAGGGTCGAGGGGTAGTTGGAATCTATTGGGCGAGGGTTCAGCCACCTGTCACAAATTTTCTGTCACGACTTCAATATTCATTCTAAAAGGTCACTTAGGATATATTATCGCCTCTTCAAGGTTCTGTCCACACCGAAAAGGATTAAAGGTATAAGTGAGTATGTATCAGGACATGCATAAATGGCGACATGGCTTGTCACCTGTCACATTGAGTACTAACTATCTGGTCAACACGTGGGTTCAAGGTGCACATAGAATTACTACCTTCCCAATTGCGGAGATGGACACCTGAACATCTGACTAGCCCGTAAGGGTTAATGGTCGTGAACTCGTTTTTTTTGTCTTTGCATCAGGACATGACATGACGAAAATCCCTTTAAACATAGTCGTAGATTGAATGAACACAAGCTAATTTGTCAGTATATGATCAAACAAGACCCTTATTTAACTAAACATTAAGCATCCAATGTGACTGTTGGTAGGCCATGTCACTGAGTAGATATTCTACAATGGCGAAAATGGTTTTCCCTTAGTGTCATCAAAGTTCTTGAAATGTCCCATAATATTAACCGCAACTAATATAGTGAATGTGACTCAAAATCAGTGTCATTCACCCTCTAAGAAATTGGGGGCGAAGAATAAAATACGTACCTACGTCACATCGAAAACAAAAGCGTTAATGTTTGCACAAAAAATAACAATGACATTGTGATCGTTTCCTAAAACCATCGTGACGAAATCCCTGAACAGTTCCTAGAACTGTCAGGTGAATAAACGACCATAATGACAAATTAAGTAGGTATTCACGGTTCACTAATTGATAAGATAACAAGGAAATGCTATCGCTCTGATAAGAAATTGTCAACAAAGACAGTGGCGACACCTAGAAACCTCGTTTAAATACATCAATCAAGTTTTCGAGTGACGTCTAGTGTCTCATATATTTAGGATCCTTGATGAATTTATGAATGAACAAAAAAGTTATTAAGGCCATAGTAAAAATATAGAAACGCAAACATTTGAACGTACTCATAGCATAGATTTGAGTTGAGACTATATTTATTATTTTTACGTACAAAAAACCATCTCTCTAACTATCTCCCTTATTTCTAGGTATTGTCTATTGGGTGATGGACTAGCAACTTGTCATCATATTTCAAATCAATGCGATCTCAATCTCAGCAATGGTAGGTGATCGATCGAAGAGATTGAGTTTCTACACACCCCAATGCAGTTTATATTTGTATATACACGCATTTGATTAACAATTATGTATTATTGATATCTTTTTTAAAATTTTTGACGATCGTTTAAACACTATCCAAAGAAAACCACTAAGCTTACCAGCAATCAGGTAGTCACAGTCGGCCGCGTAAAGAAACAACCGCAAGGAAAATTGCTTCGATTTTTTCACATTCACTTCACTGACCTAATAAACCAATTCATTTAAAGACGGAAATGGTACACGCTTCCGCCTTAATCAAATTGAAGATACTGTTCAATAATACCCTGTTATATAGATATTGTTATGTATAAGCACTGAATAATACATAGGTTTAGTAATTAAATATAAATAATAGTAAATAATATGTTCCATGCTAGTCTGAGAGTAGAGTAGAGTAAAAAGATTGGTAACTAACTATCTACTTTTCTTGCCGGCATGGTTTAAAAGGCGACTAAAGGACTAGAGGTTAATGGACTATTGGGTGATATATTAGTAACCTTTCACTAATGTTCAATAAGACATCAGAGCCCCAATAAGACAAAAAAGACAAGGACAAACGCGTTCACGACCATTAACCCTTGCGGGGTAGTCAGAGGTTCAGGTGTCCATATCCGCAATTGCGAAGGTAGTAATTCTATGGCCACCTCGAACCCACGTATTCATGCTAAAAAGTGTAAAAGAGATGTTTTAATATCTCCAAGGTTTTGACTACCCTGGAATGGATCAAAGGACGTGATGTATGTGTTATGAGTACGTGTAAACAATATGTATTTTGTGTCATTAGGTGGAGCACATTATTGTGAGGAAACCTACCTATCTGGATGAATAATATCTTCTATTAATGCTTTTATCGTTGAAATATAGCTATAAGAAAAATGAAGCATTTGAGTGACAGAAAACTTACGAATCACTATTTCCTGGGGTTGCAGTTGTCGGTTTGACCATACATACAAATACATTCACGTCCTTTATAGTCATTCCGGGTGGACAGAACCTAGGAACCATTACAATATCTCCTAAGTCACATTTTAACATGAATGACATATGGATATAGTAACAGGTTGCTAGCCCATCGCCCAATCAATTCCATTTAACCCTATTCCCTTAGTCCTACGACATGTCGGGAAGAACGATAACTAGTTCGCTGTCTTTTTTCGTACCTGACAAGCACGGTACATTCTTGAGCATAATAAATTAATGACGTTAACATAATATCGGTTGAAAGTTGCTTGTATTTCTCCAAGAGCAGATCAAATAATATAATGTACATTTCCTACATTTCACAACACGTGCCACTAACAAATATCTTATAATTCTATTATTTAGATAAGACATTGTTTTTCTCAAATGTAAGCAACGTCACAGTATCAATCAATCAATCAATCAATCAGCCTGTATCAGTCCACTGCTGGACGTAGGCCTCCCCAAGGGTACGCCACAAAAGACGATCTCTCGTGGCCCTCATCCAGCCACTACCAGCAACCTTCTTGAGGTCATCGGTCCACCTGGCAGGGGGGCGTCCTACACTACGTTTGCCGAGACGTGGCCTCCACTCAAGAACCGCTTTACTCCAGCGGTCGTCGGTTCTACGACAGACGTGACCGGCCCACTGCCACTTCAGTTTACAACAGCGATAGACTATGTCTATCACTTTGGTTCTTTGCCGGATAATCTCATTCCGGACTCTGTCCCTTAACGAGATACCCAGCATTGAACGCTCCATTGCTCGCTGAGCGACATGTAGTCGGTGGGCTAGCCCGACTGTCATGTTCCACGTCTCGGATCCGTATGTCATTACGGGTAGGACACACTGGTTAAAAACCCTGGTCTTCAGGCACTGCGGTAGTGGCGACGAGAAGATGTGACGCAACTTCCCAAATGCTGCCCAGCCCAGCTGCACTCTTCTGGAAATCTCCCGCTCGAAACTGTCCCTACCCAACTGCAATACTTGTCCCAGGTAGACATATTCCTGGACAGCTTCGAGCGCCTCTCCATTGATCGCAATCGGCTCCGGGACCACAAGTTCATTGAACATGACCTTAGTCTTGTCCAAGTTCATCCGGAGACCGACCGACCGTGAGGCAGCGTTCAGACTGTGCAGCATTTCCTGCAGATCCTGCAGCGACTCCGCCATCAAGACAATGTCATCAGCGAAGCGAAGGTGCGTGAGGCATCTGCCATTGACATTGATACCCATCCCAGTCCAATCCAGAGTTTTGAAGAGGTCCTCCAGTGCGTTTGAGAACAGTTTTGGGGAGATAACATCCCCCTGTCTCACTCCTCTGAGCAACTGTATAGGACTCGTCTTCTGGTTTTGGACTTGAACAGATATCGTTGCCATACTATATAGGCTCTTCAGCACCTGCACATATCGCCAATCGACCTGGCATCGCTGCAGCGATTCCAGAACAGCCCAGATCTCGACCGAGTCGAAGGCCTTCTCGTAATCCACGAAGGCAAGGCACAGCGGCCGGTTATACTCATGGGACTTCTGTATAACCTGCCGCACCGTGTGAATGTGGTCTACGGTACTATAGCCTTTTCGAAATCCGGCCTGCTCCGGCGGCTGGAAGGCGTCAAATCTTGAGGCCAGACGATTTGTAAGCACTCTCGAGAACAACTTGTAGACGTGGCTTAGGAGCGCGATTGGTCTATAATTCTTCAGTAGGGCCTTGTCTCCCTTTTTGAAAAACAAGGCCACTACGCTCCCACTCCACGCCTTCGGAGTAGTCCCATTGGCTATGACGGAATTAAACAAATCCTTGAGCCTCTTCAGGAGCGGAGATCCTCCCGCCCTGAGAAGCTCAGAGGTGATTCCGTCCTCGCCGGGAGCCTTCCCATTACTAAGTTGTCTGAGAGCACTCCCAACCTCGTCCACGTCCACGAGTGGAAGATCGTCCGTGAAATGGCGCACCAATGCAGCTCTTGGGTCCCTCGTATCGGGTGGGGGCCTCGTGGCATGCGAGGCGTATAAACGGCCGTAGAAGCTCTCAACCTCGGCCAGAATCCCTGGAATTGAGGTGACGGTCTTGCCCTCTGAGGATTTCAGCTTCGTCAGACTAGATCGACCCATTCTTTTATTGAAGACTTTAGACCCCCGATTTAGCTCAATAGCCTCTTGAATAATTTGAGCATTAAAGCTTCGGAGGTCACGTCTCACCGATTTTCGGATGGTCTTGTTGAGACGTTGGGTGTCTGACGAAGCTCCCTCTGACATTGTGCGTCGAATCCGCATCAATTCCAGGGTTGCGCTTGAGAGCTTAGATTTTCGGCTGCCTCGTCCTGCCTTGAAGTGTTTCCCACCCACTTCACGAAGAACCCTCACTACATCATCCAGGTTCTCGTCAACATTTGCCGTGGCCTTTAGTGCATCGAAGCGATTGCGTAGTTCCAACTGGAACGCTTCAGAGCCGTGCACGGATTGGAGCATCGTTGGGCGAAGAACGGATCGCGTCAGACGACTTCTCTCAGCCTTGAAGTCAATACTCAGGATGCCTCTCACTAGTCGGTGGTCGCTGCCGGTTTTGAACCTGTTGACCACTGAGACATCCCTGAATATGTACCTCTTGTCCGCTAAGATAAAGTCGATCTCATTCTTCGTCCCACCATCTGGGCTATGCCAGGTCCACTTCCTATGGGGCTTCTTCCTAAAGAATGTGTTCATACAGAACAACCCCTCTTTGTCCAGGAAGTTGACCAGCATTTGCCCCCTGGCGTTTCTGCGTCCAATTCCGTGCGTTCCAATACGCGACTCATCGCATTCGCGCACTCCCACTTTGGCATTGAAGTCCCCCATGACAACGGTGTAGTGGGTCTTGGTGGTGTTATGCATCGCTTTGGCGATATCTTCATAAAGCACCTCGACCTCACTGTCCGAGTATGCCGACGTCGGCGCATATACCTGCACGACCTTAAGAGAGTATCTCTTGGTCAGTTTCAGTACAAGGTACGCTACCCGGGTTGACACACTCGAAATCTCCAGCACATTGTCACGGAGAACCTTGTTGACGAGAAAGCCCACGCCACCCTGAGACCGCTGGGCGCCCTCCCGGAAGTAGAACAGATGGCCTGACTCCAGGGTTATGGTGTCCTCACCCTGTCTTCGGACTTCCGATAACCCTAGAACATGCCACCTTATGTTAGATAGTTCCACTTCCAGTTGCGCCAAGCTCTCATCCAGCCGCAGACTCCGTCCATTAAACGTCGCCAGGGTCAGTTTGTGGCAGCCGTCCGTAACCCGGGGATTCTTAGCACCCCCTGCCCTACCGTAACCGAGACCTATGCCATGGTCCAGAATAGTAGGGCGACCGGGAACTGGGGGCCAACCTTTTGTGTTGTGACTCATTGGGGGTTGATGCCCATACTCACCACGCTGGGCAGGCGGGTTGGTGAGCGCAGAGCATAGTTTATCGCACCAGTGACGCTGCTGCCCGTCACTGGCCTGATGTATTTAGCTATGCTAATTTCGGAAATGGTTATACCGCCATTTATCGGTCGCCAGAGCCTCGTTCGTTGGTCAGCAGGGTGCACCACGGGCAGGTGAGGTTGACTTGAGGCACTTGGGTGATGAGTGTGTCCCCTTGCACGTCACAGTAATTTCCCTGAAAATAATCTTTGAGATGTCTTGAGGAATCTCATTAAGCTCTCTTCAAGATAACACATTTATGTATTTATTAGTTTACAAGTGATATCTGACATTTACAATAATCATTAATAAAACAATTGGAGACTTAAACGGATGAAGGTTATAACAATACTTTAATAACAACATACGCTCCACGACTTGTGTATGTACACTCCCTTTTTATTATGGCGTCGCCGTCTAATACAGGCTTATGGGCCTATCTCAAGGGATAGGTAGGTTTCCTCACGAAGTTATCCCTCACCGATAGCGACTGTGGTACTCGAAAATGTACTCGTAATGAAAATCACATTTTTATATTTCTTCCATTCATAAAATTTGAGAATTTCAATAATTGAAGTTACAAATTTGAACTTAAGTGAACATAAGCATTATGAACTGCATTTATGTAGAGATATAAAGTAAAATTTAGTATCCCTCATTCTTCAATTTCTATTTAAGTGGAAGTAGTAGCTTAAATATATAACTTCAGACCTGCTAAATCCCTATTAGCAGAAAGGTGCTGACTACATTGTGGTCAATCTACAATATTTAAATATATGGAGTCTCGGAAACTCTGCCTATCGTAATGGATTATAAGTAAAAGGAGTAAAATCAGTAGGTGTAATGGATTCATTGCAAATTAATGAACGAAGCGTACATCCATCTTAACATAAACCAAAGGAGGTTGAGTAACCTTTAACAAAGAGTTTTGTTACGAAACCATCTCCAGATGTGTGAAGGATGGAACTGTGCTCCATGTGAAGTGTTTGTGTATGTTATTTGAAAAGCGTGAGTAATTTTGAGCTTTTTCCAAAGATTCTTGTACATGCTAATCAATTTTACTACAGTTTTGAATGGAACAAATATGCGTTATTCCGAGATGTTTGTTTAAGTAAACAATACGTTTTTCTGGTGTAGATTTACGCGGACGAATGGATCAGAAATAGTCAGCGACTATACTGCATTCCTAGTCACGTTTGGTGCTGACTATCTGGCGAAAAGAGGGTTCGATGTACTCTGCCCGATGCAATAGTAATGTGCTACTTCCTAATACTTTAACTAGATAATAAATACAAATCAAATTATACTAGCTGCCGTTCTTCCGGGGATTTCGTGTGATGCAACTAAGATACTAGGGCAAAACCAACTTATTGGGTGATGAACAAACTAATTGTCAGAAAAATAGCATATTAATCACAACCCTTAAGTTATGCCAAAGCTAACAAAGCAATAATGTCTTCTACTTACTATCCACATCAAATCAAAACACTGGATAACATACATGTTCAATATACGTTAGAAGAGTTTTAAACTTCATGCAACAATATGTACGCAGGTATATATACAACGTACACATAGCTAAAGATTCAAGCGCGCTATCCCATTTACCGTAACGCTTTATCTCGTTTATCTAGCGCACTCCCTCGCTCTGTGCAAGTACCATAACATAACTTTTCTTGCATCGTGCAGTTGCTTTCTTGCACCCATGGAGTGTAGACGTTTTGCAAAATTACCAGAACAGTTAGAAAGTAAATAAATCGGAGTGAGATTGTTGTGCTCGTGTTTTGTTTGGCGGCGTCGCTCCGTTGTTTGAGGTTGGTTGATTGTAACGTTAGATTAAATATGAAGTAATATTTAGTTTTGTTAGTGCTTAGTATGTCTATAGAATAATTAGTATTAATTGAGGAATTAATTGAATATAGCGTATTAGCATGATGTTGACGATCTGCCATTATTCGCGGCATGATTAAATGATACTGGGCAAGCTGCTTCATATTAATGCCATGGCAACTCTGATAAACTGTATATTTAAATTCACCCCCATATAAATAAAAAGACTTGAGTATATGTACATTAGAATTATGGAACAAATTGTGTAATGTATGTGTTATAGAATTATAGGTGAGAGATGATTTATCATTAGATGAATAATAACGTAAGAAATATATAATACCCTCAAACTAGGCTGTAAATTTAAGATAATAAATTAATATGTAATACAAAAACTAATTTAGAAATACGTAGATAATAATAATATTTGGACATTATTACACCAATTGAAGCAGCCCCTTAGAAAGACATTTAGAACTTGAGTTAAGGAAACTAGTCTACTACATATTATATATAGATAAATCAACGACCTGACTGGAAAGCAGTAGAAAAGAAACGTAGATGTTCTCGTAATAGTCAGTTTATGCATAATGACATAGCATTGTAATATTTGTGGTCACTACAGTTTCTAGCTACCTCGAAAAAACTTACAATCGTAATAGTTGTTTTATGTAATTTAATTATATATGTAAAATCCAAAATTGCGGTGCATTAGAGTGAAAATGCTGAGTCAGCACTTTCTGTTGCTATTACTGCCCAATATTATTCAATATTGCTTTCCAAGATTACTTTTACACTTTCCCTTTTAAAGTACCGTGTATAGTCACTACATATCTTAACCGAAGAAGTAGATAGAACAACGTGTCTTTCTGAGTTACAGCTGCCGAGTGTGTATGAGGAGGTGTATGAGAGTCAATGAAGCGAAGTTGGTTTGTCAGGATCAGGATGAACAACCGGGATCTCTGTCTATTCTCTTCATGGAAACTTTCGTGATGTGTACGTATGTATGTAAGTTTGACAAAGGTTGTCAATCCATCGACTCTGATTTACTGACACACATGAATGATACTTTATGTATATTGGATAAATATATTGAAAATAACTAAAAATTTAATTAGCAAGCAATTCACATGTCCATCTCAGAAATGTGGAATAAGTAGAGTCCGGTCATAATCTCAATTCACTTCAGTTTATAAGCATGTAGCATTTTAAGTGTTGAGCCATTTCTCCGTACATAAATCCTAATTGGTTTATTTTATTTATTAGGCGTATAAAACGGGTACAAACGGGTTACAATTGTCTCCCAAAGCATACATACACAAAAAGTTATTTAGAACAAGAACCATTTATGATTATTAAAAGAACTATTTCTACATTTCCCACATTTATATTTCATTTGTGAAATTGTAAAACCATTGTTAAAAAAAGAATTTAGAATCTCCATTCTCCGATTTTCACCAACCACTTCCCTACATCTGCTTCAGGTTTAAATTCTTTTCCCTACATCTCCTTCAGGTACCAATTCATTTCTACAACGTACTCCCTTCTTCTTATTCATGTGTAATTTCATTTCCCTTCTTCACGTATCAATTCATATCTTCCACTGCCACATAACTTCGTCACGTGTACCATCTTGAAAAGCATGTTACGTTTCTATAAACGGCCTCGTCTATCGCATGTAGTTTTATCACTTATCAATATTTAGCCTAGACACACTTAGCTTGTCTAAATTGTGACGATAGTGCACGTCAGGTGTTAGGCTTGTGTCTGATAATGTTTTCTACAACATTCCTTGGTTAAGACTAGATACACCTTAAAGATAAGGGGAATAAATAATAATAGATCTCTATGACTTTAAAATTTGATATTTAGATAAAGATTGGAAAAATTTGATGAATATAATACTTGGCCACATGGCTTACCACCTGTCACATTGAACTGACTATCTGGTCAACACGTGGGTTTGAGGTGGCTATAGAACTACTACTTTCGCAATTGCGGAGATCGACACCTGGACCTCTGATTATCCCGCAAGGGTTAAAGGTCGTGAACGCGTTTGTCTTTATCTTTGAATCAGGACATGATATGACGACAATCCCTTTAAACATAGTCGTAGATTGAATGAACACAAGTTAATTTGTCAGTGTATGGTATGGTATGGCTTCACAACAATAAATCATTATTCGTTAGAGATAGTAACTTAATCAGTTTTCAAAAAAATAATTAACTACGAACGTTAAGCCTTAAGAAGGGTTTTTACCACTGTGAACCTACGCTTCACCAGAGCTCTATGACAAGTGACTAAAAGAATAGAAGGCAAAAGGTATGGGATTAATTTAGAAAGATCACAGAACTTAGTAAATGCGTAAGTCAATCGCATACGTTTTGATTTTGGCGTATTGCGGCTTCTTTAAGGACTCAGGACATTAAATAGGTTTAATATAAATTTATGTATGTATTTGAAACCTAATTTCATTAACTAAAACATATGCTAAAAGGAAAATATAATTGAGGCTTGGATATATGTATAAGTACTGTGTATAATATTCAAAGGTACTTACACTTACTACCTTCCATTTCAGAGTGTAATGAACCTTTGAGATACTCTCGTAATATCGGTCGGTCACCTTTTGTTAACTTTACTATCGGGGTTGTGATTCCATCGTCTAATAAATGCCAGGAACATTAGATATAGGATAAAAATAAACAACGTCTAGATCTATAGATAGTATGTATGTCTGATGAATAGACATAGGTGAATTTAGAATTATAAACCCTATACATACAAGCCAATACACATGTCACGTTTTTCTTATTGATATGAGTAAATTGTTTACTAGATGCACATGGTTTTTATTGAAACCATAAAATTTACGATGTGTATACGAACCGATAAAATACCTATCAAACTTTACGAGCATAAGACATGACGTTTATCGTATGCATTTAAGTAAATAACATACTGAAAATTATTGTTAAAGGTTTTTGGTCCTATTCTAGCTTATATTAGACTCCCTCCGTGGCCCGATCGGTTCGACGCCTGAACGCTAATCGTGAGGTCCCGAGTTCGATTCCCGGTGAAAGCAGAGTTAAAACTATGCTTCCCAGTCTGGTTGTTCATTATATATGCTATATATGTATTTATCTATATATAATAAATATATATTTCTTAAATATACGTTGACCAGTACCCTTAACACAAGTCTTAAATGTACTTAGCAAGGAGCTAGTTCAATTGGTGTAATAACGTCTTACAATATTATTTATTATTATTTTAAATTTCCTTCTTTAATATGTAAAGCACTTTCAGGACCATAAACCTTTGCGGGGTTGGTAGATACTCGCGTGTCCATCTTCGTGATAGCAGAGGTAGTAATAATACAAACCTACGTGATAACCAGATAGTCAGACCTCAATGTCACTATTACCTGTTCAGAGTAATGGGTAGTTTCCTTCCCGATATTTTCCCTGACCGTAGTAGTTGTTTAATATGTAATATCTAGTTACATACATCAAACATGATGCCCCTTTCCCTACAGAGGGGTTGGCATGTATCACAACGAACCAAATATAAAGGACCCGGCGTAAGGAGCGGTCCCCGTTACGCGGTGCGGAGTCCAAATGGCGTGTTTTAATTGGTGCGGAGTCTAAAAATGTGTAGTAGAAAGAAGATACCTAATTTGATTAGCCGATGTCGTGTTTTGATTGGTTGTAATATCTCCCCTCTATCTCGCGTACCTCGTTTCACCCCGCGTTCCATACAAATATTGCGTAAGGCCCACTCCTCTTATTAATTACTCCATTTGTATCACCGTTCCCCATAAATCTCGAATCATAAGTCGTTACTGAGTGTGTTCGTAAACCAAAGCAAGACATATATAATCCCTCTCAACATTCAAACACCTTTAACAAATGCCAATGCCATTCGAAATGTCTCAAACAGTTCCCAGCTTATCTAGGTATACGCTGTGGTATAGGTTAGTGTTGAGGCCAGAAAAAACCTCGCGTGATTCAAAATGGCGGAACCTCGTTCTTTTCCAATGATTGCGGACGCCAGAATCCATATCAGATTATTAATACAACAAAAGAATGCTTCCGAGATATCGCTAATTAGATGTTAATTTATTGTTTGTTTGTTTGATGCGTGTGTGACGGTTTGATTCCCATCAAAGCATAGGGCAATTGAAATGAAACCGTCTGCATTGCTGGGCCCTTACTCCACTAATTAACTTTGACAACCACTCAACTGCGAGGCTATAGCGATAAATCTGCATCTCGGCCGTAAAAGTGGTACTCTGCTAATATTTTGACAGCCAGAATAGCGCCATAATAGCGAGTCAATGGCACTTCAGTGGCCACACACAAAGTACAGAAATTATTGTCTATGGATTACAACAATTTACAAAACTGTTTGCACTGCTATGCAGCAATGTCAATTAATGCATATTGATTTAGCAGTTAAAAGTTTTAAGTTTATAACGTAAACGTAACTAAAAACGTAACTGAAAAAATATTTTATGTTTTTAATTGAAACTAAAACTACTAACTGAGTGTGTGAGTGTACACTAGATATTGACCATAGACAAAAATAGCTGTCAAAACAATAGCAGAGTACCAAAATGAAGGCTATTGAACTAATATTGAGGCACGTTTGATTAGTTGTATTTCGATAGCGCTTCAGTGGCCAAAATTTGTTAGTGGAGTGCGAAAAGTGTCAAATTACGGCCATTAAACTGCCACAATGTCGACACTGAAGTAATATTGTGGCCAATATGAATTAGTGGAGTAAGGGCCCTGTACATTTATGTGAATAACACAATAGCGCTACGTTATGTACGGAGTACGGTGAATATATTGTAATTATTCC
Source organism: Leucoptera coffeella (assembly GCA_030578115.1). Lineage (NCBI taxonomy): Eukaryota > Metazoa > Arthropoda > Insecta > Lepidoptera > Lyonetiidae > Leucoptera > Leucoptera coffeella. Next base: position 131,309 of record JAMBLF010000168.1, read on the forward strand.
GTGGGATTGTTAATACATTATCTCCCGGGTTCGATTCCCGGTGGAGGCAGAGTTAAGAACTACGCTTTTCTTCTGCTTTCCAGTCGTCGTTATATATGATATATATGTATTTATCTTATATAATAAGTATATCTTTCTGAAATATACGTTGACTAGTACCCTTAACACAAGTCTTAAAGGTACTTAGCAAGGGGCTAGTTCAATTGGTGTAATAATGTCCAAATATTATTATTATTATTGGCAATCGTCCTATCTATGAAAGCTAGCATACACAGCATGCATTATCAGATTGGGTGTATTAAGAGAAAATTGAGGCTTAATGTATCTATGTGCCGCTTAGCCCAGGTTTTAGTTTAAATAACATTCCATTGCTTATTCTAAAGCACATTTGTGACATTTCCATCTAACTGTACCAACCACTATACCACAATTGAACCCGTAATTCAATCCTAGAACAATTGCATTTCCTTGTTAGTACCGGTTTAAGGAAAGATCACACTGGATCGTTGACCGCAGTGTCACAATCGCCGCAAATGGGCGCAAAACGCACGCGTGTGATCACGACTTAACAGTCTACGCAATAACTTAGAGTAAATGGGAGTGGCGTGGTAATTGTGTAATGCGAAGACAAAAAAGCAAAACGCGTTTACGACCATTAACACATGCGGGGTAGTCAGAGGTTTAGGTGTCCATTTCCCCAGTTTGGAGGTATTAATTCTATGGCTACCTCGAACCCACGTATTGACCAGATGGTAGTGACAGTTGGCAAGCCATGTCGCCATTTACAAGCACTAACTATTACCTGTTTGCGAATAGGTAGGTTTTCTAATGATTTTTTCCCGTAGTATTTTATGTGTAATGTAAGGTGGTTAGACACTGGTCTATATAATAAATGAGCAAAGATACATAAGACGGTAAAAACTTCGTAGTCATTATTGTTCTCTATACCCTGGATTAATAGTTCTAACAACAAGCTATAAAACATATCATACTTATTAAAAACTTTTAAGTTATTGTCTTTGGATTGTACATTGAGATTCAATGGAACTGAATGGAAATGGATTCACCATCACCAATTTTCTTATTACTTTGTTTACAATATTCGGCTAATATCCAACAACATTTTTTTCGATACTACTACTATATGTTTTGCCCACCACTTCGGAAATATATATATGGGAAATATATATCGGAAATATATAATATATGGGGATTAGTAATGTTTTACACTGTTTCCTATAACGGCACAACTATAATACCATATATCTCATTGAACTCTGTCCAACTACCTAACAGTAACGGGCGTGATTATATCCCTCTAAACATAGTAATTACGCCCAAGAATCCTGACGGGGTAGACAGTTCTAGTTTAAGAGCTTGCTTTAACCTGTTTCAACTGACACATTGATTGAACAATTTTCTTCTATTACCCGCCGTTTTGCGGTGGAGTCTGAGAGAGCTTTTAAATTGAATTGAATTGAACGTAATCAATGTCTTTTGAAATACCGTCCCGTAAATGGTTGGCTTTTAGGCCTGGTGGTAATGCAAACAACAAATCGTAGTATAGATTTTACGTATTCATACTATATACTAGTATTTACTCATGTTCTTAATATATAGTATGTAAACATGTTTTAAGTTATGTACTGAGTTAAATGCGTATTATTTTGGGATTCTAATAATTTTTCCTAGTCTTGAGTTACAAGGTGTGCATTAAAAATTAGTTTTCTTCGTTCGTTTATTCAGCGCCGATTGTTGCCTATATAAATTAATAAGCCAATATTTCACGATATTTTCTCTCACTGCAGTAAAACGGAGTTATTTAAATAACCATAGTGTTAACAAACCATACCAACAAATAGGTACATAGACATTCTTTTTTTATCGGTACTAACGTCGCTTTAAGGAATAAACTCGTTATTTTAAATGATACAATAGTCGCTTAATACAATAAATGCCAATACTAATAGTCCATAACTAGAAACGATTTCTAATTAAGCCATAATCTACATTACCGTAACATCGCCTTAACCGGATCTAAAACCAAATGAAATTTCACACTTTCATAAAACCTCCCATGCCGATTGCAATCTTCGAACCTCACCATCTCTTATTCAGTTTTAGAACTAACCATTGTGTGAGTGATAATTAACTGTCACACAATTAGGGTCAGGCCAAATTAAGAATGGCACAAAGGTGTTAGCGTGTTACATGTAATGAGAGAAAGTGGTGTGCGAAAGAGGTTTTAATTAACCACAAGACTCTATGGTTCGTTTTGAGATTGAGATCGTAGATTATGTCATTAGTGTAAGTATTGTATAAAATATTTAAAGCATAATAAAAATATGCTGTTAGTGAAAAATAACATACCAAAATTTACTCTATTAAATAAAAATACTGATTCCATGGGAATATTTAAATAAAATGTTACTATTTATAGTCTTGTCTAGAAATTAGATATTTTTACTAGGTGTATGTTTGAGCGATAGCTAAACTACCAAGATTTTCATAATCGACTATTCAAAGAAAAAACTAAATGTAAGGAACCCTTATCTACACTTTAAGTTATGTCTGTCTACTCTTACTGGATATACAGAATTAATATGGCATATGAAACAGCAACTCAAAACTAAATTACTTCTTCATAAATACCTTTTAAACGCTAATAACGTTATTTACTACCTGGAAATAACACTATCGGAGCTCGTTATAAAAATATGTTCTTATCGGTGTTAGCGAAAAGTAAGGTTAATTGAAGGCTGTATACGTAAATTGCACTTGAGTATAATTTCATCCTAATTTAGACCTAAACACACATATAACAAGGTTGCTCTACTTTTTTGCTTGCTTATGAGTATTGTGATTAATTTGGGGCTATAATTTATTCGTATGCCTCGTTAGATATCCATAAATATAATAACAATAACTATTTTAACGTCCTTAATATTGAAGAAGAATTAAATAATTAAAAAGAAAGAAAGAGAGAGAAAAAGAGAGAGAGAGAAGAGAGAGAAAGAGAAGAATTAAAAAAGGGTGAAAAGTAACTATAACCTCCGAGTGTGTACTAAACCACTAGTTTGTCTAAGTAGGAACAGATGCGGATTTGTGATTTCTGCCTCCTATTTTACAGGGAATCAAGCCTGATGTGTATGTGTGTATGTATTAAAAATATCTTATTATTTTCGCCGCCTGAATTTCGGTTTAAATTGATTACATCAATCGATTTCTTTTTTTTAAGTTTGCAGAATAAGAGGAATAAAAAGAAGGGTAGGTATTTAGTTTATGTATCACCCAAAGAATTGACTGTTACGTTCTAGTATAAGATGTTAATAAAATTAAAATGAAGTTTTGGCTGTCAATTCGGATATGCGTAAATGGGTTGTATAGGGTGACGAACTCTAAATCTATCACCAATATTGTATATTATTACAATCTAAGTGTTAATGGTAAAAAATACTAAAACACATTTCTTCACGGGCTGCATCCACACAAAAACAAAAGGACTTAAGTACACCTTTGCCATGCACCTATAACCCAAACGATTCAAAGAGTTCATATTACGAAACTTGCACAGCCTTGGCGCGTTCTTTACAAAAATTTGCATTAACCAACCAATTGATTTCGTCAGAAAATGCGATAATGAACGGTCGATGGTCGATTGGGCCACTGGGGATGTGGGTGTAATGCCCTTACGCAATCCCATTGATATTGTTTTGATTAATATTAAAAGTTCTAATACACGTAGATCTCTGTCTAATCCTCTGTAGGGAAATGAGCATGATATGTAAGTATATATACGTAGATTAGCTGCTATTACATAAGCTGAGACTTTCAAAGAAATGGTGAAGAAATTCATACGAATATAAATAGATTAATTGTATATATTAGGGTGATGGGCTAGCAGTTTAATGTACCAATGTCATTTTAAACCAGATAGTAACACTAGATATGACCGCGTATAGTATTCTTACATCCGTGACCGCGGTTATTCACCACGAAAAGATTCATTAAGGATTGAAGGACGAACGACTAATGTAGATGTAATAATGATGTAAAAGAATAATGTAGAATTAATGAAAGAAATATAGGAAAAATGCTGTAATATTCCTATATTAGTCTTTCATCTTTCAATGGGTTTCATGCTGAATAACCGCGCTCACAGATGTAAGAATACTATACTCGATCATTTTTAGTGTTACTATCTGGATTGAAATGACATTAGTACATTAAACTGCTTGTCCATCGCTCTAATATATATATATAAAATATAGTTTCAATTATAGTCTATCAAAATAATATCATTATCATTACTTATGACAGAAATTCACTAGACTTAAGACTACAATAGAATTGAAATCCAACTGAAACAGACCAAATGGAAACATACAAAATGGAGGCCTTCCCATGTTTACGCCAAACACTCGACGTAATTAAATGGCAAACGTCAAATGTCTAAGCAAATAGAATAATTGATACGGACACAAATATTTGCAGAGGCTTTGTTATTCGCTCGCGGGTTTTGTTTTTGATAACATAACTTTTGATAAGCGTTGGAATCCTTTTGGGGTTAGAGACTTGGTTTGCAATTGTTGCTAGGCTAGGTCTTTGACCAGACACCCACTTTTATCTAGCTCTGGATATTGTCATTTAAATAGGGTTTGCAGATTTTGATATAGAGCTTTCTGTCACGGTTATTCTGCGCAAAAAAAAACCGTTAAATGTGTAACTTATATTGAGAGAATTGTACTCATTTATAGGTTTATAAATGTTACAATGTCGTACAATCAAAAAGTGATTGCTTCGAATCCCAGTCGCATATTTATTACATAACATACTTTTCACTCATTCTTGAGACTTAGTTCTTCAACCCATTTTTAACTTGATAGTTCTGCTACGTTACAGTTGATCCATATCATTGTTTAGTCACTGACTATTGCCTATCATAGAAATAGATAGGTTTACACAATATTTCATTAATATTTAGTCATTATTCTACATTCACATACGATTTCTATTTATAGCAACTCACGAATATTGTCATGCGCTGTGATGAATCTATAACGGTATCAAATTGCCACCTCAAATTGTCTAAATTAAGTAATTTGATTCGTGAATCAACGTGACAAGGCTGCGCTTGACGTCAGCGGCTGAAGGATGTGATGCGGTTACATTACACTAATCATTGATCGCTAAATGCGTGGATGTGGCAGGTTCCGTTCTAGACTGGGACGTAAAAAAAGATAACTAGCTACCGTTCTTCCTGGCACGTTGCGGGCGAGTGTAGGATGAGGAGTCATTGGAATTTATAGGGTGATGATCTGACAAATACTGTCACCAATATTCCATATGACATCTCAACACTAATATGAATGCTGGAAAAGACTAAGGTTTTTTATGTTGTAAGGGACATGGTTTTGACTACTCCGAAAGGGATTATGTACGTTTATATATAAGTATGTATGTTATATATATATGTATATACAAACATTAGTGATTTAATGCTTGTAACCAGTTTTACATCAAGACGCAACTAAGTAGCGTGAGAATTTCGGTATGAAAATCGTTATTAACTTATTAAGTACACTATGTTATTAATGATTAAATTATATAATAAAATGGGTTATTCATGATAAAATCAGTAAATAATAGAAGATATCCCTCCAGTTAGAAACCAAAATTACACTAACATTCCTATAATTTCTTACATATGTTAAAACCTTACTAGCTCCTAAGGTATAAGCTTATAAAGAAACAATGCAATTTAAATTCCTACCAACAAGGATCTTTATTTACAAATCAGGAGTTTTCTGCTATCTCATTGATATTCTCCATATACACTCGTCTTGCATAACTACGTGTTGTGGTATTCGAGATATCTTGATATTCTGCATGCAACTTTATACGGAATAAAGTAATTGACGTATCGCATAAATAATAAATAAGCTATTGTACGAATAGTCTCGTGCTAATGTAGTACGTAAAAACAACGCTAACTAGCTGCAGTTCTTCTCGGCATGTCGTAGGAGGCGACTAAGGAACTAGGGGTCAATGGAATCTATTGGGCGATGGGCTAACCTGTCACCAATATTCTATATAACATCGCAACCAAAATATTCACGCAAAAAGTATCCCCGAAAGGGATAAAAGGGACGTGAATGTATATACATATATTTTACGAGTAACATAACTTTATAAGAATAAATGTAAGTTTTTATACACCGTGCTTACTAACTAAAAAGAAGATTAGGTAGTTACAAGGTGGACTTTAATTCAAGAAACATTATTTACTGTAGTTGGTGATTAATATTAAGTAATCTTGCATTTTCCTTGTACAATTACTTCGTTACGTAATTTTCAAATGTGTAAAAATAAATTACTACTTTTACTAAGTTCAACGGACGAACCATGCTTTTACTTAGAAAGGTAACATTGAGTGATTTTCATCTACAATATAATTATTAGCATAACATCGCGATGTACTCAAAATTAATTTTCTATACATAATAAAGTAAGTTTCATTTAACATTCCAAATAAGATGTGATCTAAATAACAATAGTTTAGAAAAACAAACTTGTGACCAGACTAAACAATAAAATATAAATAATAGAATTTGAGTATAGTTATTTAAAATAATATCCAATACTGTTTTGTCCATAAACAAAACACTACGTTCTGTCAACGTCAACAGACATGTTTTCACTAATGTCACGCGTTAACAGTTTGTTCTCAAACACTAAAAGTTATTGCAATGTTACAAATATAAAACTGTGACTACATACTTATAAATTAACGTCTTTAATGCCTTTCGGAGTGGACAGACTGAAGCTGAGAGACAGACAGACTGGAGATACGATAATATGTAACTCTAACACAAAATCTCCTTTTCACACTTCTTGTTTAGCATTCATATCTCATTTGTATCGAACATTAGTGACAGGTTCCTAGCCCATCGCCTAAAAGATTCCATTATCCCATAGTCTCATAGTCGTTTCCTTCTACCACATGTTGGAAAGAACGGCAGCTAGTTAGCATTCTCTTGACGTTCCAGGTACAATGACAAAATTTATTTAAAATCTGGAATTTTCCATTTGCTTGCCAATTTTTGAGACTTTGTGATAATAATGATAAGGATGAATTGTTTTGTTAAACGTATTCTAATGGCGTTTTAATCTTGACGAAGGCTTTGTATCTGTGTTGATTGATGGCTTATTGCTTGATAAGGTGTCGTAGAAAGACGAGAGATAATGGAGATGTGGTTCAGTTCTCGACTGGATACCGAATGAGTGACTGGGTTTCAGTGCTTTTAATTGAATACTTATAAACCTTTGCTGTAGTGAAATGTTAATAGATTAATTATTTTATTGAAAAGTCAAACCAAAGCTGTGATATTATATATAAGACTGGTAAGATATTTATTTATATTTATAATACAAAGTCAACATTTTGTTCAATGACCCAAAGCCAAAAAAAGTTAATTTTTAGTTCGTGTTTCGTTTCAAATGGTTTTCCAAAAACGTATTCTTTAATAGGATGACGTCAGTACAATATTTTCCATGAAAACAATCATGTCTAATTCCCACTAACTGTATATGGGTGTACCATATATCTTTTTTGTACACTTCCCGCCACGAAAATTGGTCTTACTCACCATATGACCAAACTAAACTAGACATTTATTTCTGTTTGACTTTAATTATTTATATATTCAGGACTGGCGACATACGTAATGTATGAAAACTATTTTCATTATTTTTAATAGGTTATAATTAATATTGTAGAAGCTAAAGTCTAAAACACTTTTTTCTTAAGAAAAATGATAATGTTTGTCAGCATACCGTATTAGAAATATATGTAATGGTGTCAGATTTATGGTTGTAAATAAATACACAAGCATTTAAATGGTCCCATTTGTTGTGGCGTGAAGTGTATAGGCACTATATTAGGAACCATCTTAATGGTATAGATACAATCAAATTATGATTTTTATGGAGGTATTATTCATGAGTGTCTTTATCTGTTTTCAAAATATATTGTTAAACTGGGAAGAGAATTTTAACAACCATTTTCCGAACCTCATAATTTATATTGTAATATTTATGACAAAAACTGTAATAATTACTAGTATTCCATATATACTTAAATAGTATAATTCATGAAATTTTGTCTTGTTACAGATTCTATTGGAATGTATTAAGGATTTCTTCAGTGCCAAAGGAAATATTTAAACTGTAAGTATAAGATTTCATAGCAATATTGTCATAACTGCAAAATCTTTTGGTAGTCTGAGGCTTGAATGATCTAGGCTATGGAAAAAATAATTTGTACAAATTGTGACAGCATTTAGTAGCATAAATGATACCTTTCTATCCATGCACCTATCTAATTGTACATTTAAATTTCCCCATGCTAATTTTAGTTACTAGCTTTTATAAGAAATATCTATTCAGGCATTAACCACGACTGACCTAGGTTAACCGCGATGATTGAACGAGGATTGGCGTTTTAACATTACCAATAAATAAAAACACAAAAATAATATTTAACACCTCCGGTGTATGTGTAGGTGTAACGGTGTTAAAATAAATAATATTTAGAATTTTCTAACTATTATTTCTTAATAATTATATTACAAAATTTACAATCCTACTTAACACTAATTATCTACATAACCTAATCAATTCCCGCCATCAACCATCATTCATTTATTTATTAAATCCATTGTCCATCAACCTAAATCATTTATTTACTAAGAGTCGTCTCACACGTCATGTTGCAGTGGAGAATGCCGCGCTTGGAGCAGCCGCCCGTCAGCGATTTCCGGCGCGTACTGCGAGAGAAGGCTCTCAGCCACAGCCTGTTCTACATGAAGTTGAGCTCAGGCCTCGCGCCGGAGCGGCCGCGACCCAGCCCAGCAAAGCCCACTAAAACCCCACAGTCCAAAATCAAAGAGCTCGTGCGCCGGTTCGAGCCAAACCGCACCCAAATGCAGTACTTAAGACCTCCGCGGCCGCGTACTCCTTCTGAGGACATCACTTCCTCTGATGATGATGACAGAGTCGCTGTCAGGAGACGCAGCCGCGACCTGAGCGATGATTCCGCCATCGAAGTCGAGCCTAGGAGAAGGCATTCCCATCCAAGGGATATAACTCCCCCACCGGACGCAAATTCGCCGAGAAGAGAACGTACGCTCGTGGAAGCAAGGGTAGTAGAGCTGGGGAGACGAGGTAGTGAGGGCTATGAGGTGCGTGGGAGGTGCGTGAGGACTCCCAGCGTGGTTGTGAGTGACTATTCGGATGGGGTGGTTGGTGCGACGCAGGAAGAAGTGGACTGGTTGAGGTCCAGGTCTCTATCAGCTGATTCTGCGTGTTCTTCCTGTTCTACACTCTCGAGTCGTGAAGAGGATGAGTTCGAGTCTCCGGCCCTGGTCAAAAAGGTAAGTGTTGGTGTGTGTAATAAATTTAGTTGAAGACTGAACGTATGTCAGTGGAAAAACCACTTATTGGAGTCTTTTTTCAATAGCTAATTAACATGTACTCCATTTGTACAAATATTTGTTTTAGTAACAAGGAAGTAAGTGAAGAAAATAAATACTGAAAATTTGGTGAGAATGGCTGTGATTTAGGGTAGATAAAGTTTTAAATAAATACCTAAAATTAGTTTAAAAATAACTATCGGGGATCATTTACTCAATTCTAAAAGTGATTAAGTATAAAAAAGGTTTAAATAAGTTCACTAAATAGCCAATAGTGACGTGTGAACCAGCTCATTTACACTCGTATAATTACACAGTAATTAAAAAGTGATTATTGTTGTACGTAAGCACAATAAACGTTCTCACATTTTATATTCTTTTGGCATTAAACGTTATTACTCGGTTTCTATTATATGGCTTCTTGATAAAGGTAATTACTATGCTTATCTGCAATTTTATGCTTATGTTTAATTAAACAATTATTTATGCCCTATAATATCATATAATTCTATTTAATAATTTTCCTAGATATAAAAAGGGCAAGTAAATTTTAGCTAATTACTTAAATAATTATAGCATCGTTTTTTTTAAAACCAAATATGACGAATCTGTTCTATGTATGTTTTTATTTCGTCCATTCATTCGGATATGGAAATAGCCAATGATTCTAGGCTTAAATATCATTCAATGTAATAGAAAGAAAACATAAAGCTACAGGGAAAATGAATTTATTCACTTCAGAAATTGTTACGGGGTATCCAACCCATCACAAAAAGAATTCTTTAGATATTTTCCTCAATTAGCACATTTTAACCGTTGAATATATGAAGTAATATGTACTGTACTTCAAAGACATTGATCTATGACTCTATATATAACAAACAAGAATATTTCATTATAATTTCGTAATTTAAACGCAAAATTCACTAATAAATTAAATCATAATAAATCATTCATTCAACCCTAAAAAACATTATTTACAAAACAAACTCAGGAATTCCAAAATTAGGTTACATCCGAATTTAGCATATGTACAGCCTATAAATAAATGACGAAACTAATTTCAAAACATGCAATGCAAGTGTATCTCGACCTTTATGTCTGACGTCAATGGTTCGGAACCAAACTGGTTATGCATGGACCAGCTAGGTCTTAGGGTCTCGCGTGGTTTATTTTTGTTCTGACGTGTCAGGAACGTGGGTGGTTCTAGGCTGTTCTTTGTTGTGCCTAGGTATAGAAATATGTACTATCTAAGAACGTTTTGGAAGGTTTGTTAGTTGGTATTGAAAATTGCTAATTTGTTACTTATTTCATTCAGCCTTTTTTCTTCATCTTCTATATATTTATCACGATACAATATAATTATGGTAGTATGTGTCCAAAGTATATGTACTCTGCAATCCAATATCTTGAACTATATCGGTATATCTAAAAGTAAATTGTTTGTGGTTGCTAGGCAACGAAGAGAATGTCTCAAACGTTGACTATACATGTCATAGAGTAGGTCGGATTCGTGTGGTTAGAATATATGCAATAAATACGTTACTGTACTACTAACAGATTACTTTAAACATATTTTGAATTAAAATCTTACGATAATATTCGTGGATCAATATTGTGATAAGGTTGACATAGTAGTTTTTTTGACTGATTGCTTTAAAACTGCCAATTGCGTCTTAAATCAAGCAGTTTAACTTAGTTGTTTTTCTTAAAACCAGCTTCGTTATTATAATGAGCGCGTTTCCAAAATAAAATGGGGAGTGGAGGGGAGGATGTAAAGATGTTAAATATGCAAAGTTAATTGGTTGGAATTAGTGCAATGCAAATTTCGGTTACATTACCTTGAACCAACGCTTATTTGCATACTTGTAAGGCCTACGTAGAAACATTCAGCAAAAAACAGTTTTATAGACTTCATTCACGTCCTTATCTCTGAAAGGGAGGTGTTTAAGGCTTTCAACCAGTTAATAGTGTAGAGTTGGTGATTAATATGGTAATAAGTAGTGTTTTAGGGAGTGGCGGGTTACCTACGTAGCCGACTCATAGATCTGTGGTTATATAATATTCTATGGTATCGATATGTACTTACGGAAAGAAATAAATAAAGAAAACACTTTATTCACTGCACTAAATAACATTGATACAAACAATAAACATCAAGAATGAAAAAGTTTGATGCAGTGAAAAGGTGTTATATGATAATCCATTATAATAATAATCTACGAAAATCTAACGACTTAGGGGTCATTCGGTGAAACTTTAGCGAGAGTTGTGGTTTTGTCTCCTAAATACAAATTAGAGTATATAATATATTGTTTGTATGATAGTCATTATTGTCTACTTTTAAGTGAAGCGAGTATGCTTATAAAGAAACGATGAACCGTGATTGATATCCGTGTTACCCATGTACTTACTAACGTGTGAAGCGGCACAGAAAGGAAAATCATTGAACTAATTACGACCGTTCATCCGAACGAACAAAAAGCGGAGAGAAAAACTCAAACAACTATTGTTTGCAACAATGAGAGCGTGGCTACCGTTGTTGGGTTCATGATATTTAATATCTGGCTACATTGACGTCCGTTATGACTGACAGGTAACCTCGTGTCCTAAAAATCTGTCAGTCACGTTTCGGCGTAGGTAATAATAATCCTTTATTGAAACTCCATAATACATTAAAATTAAATTATTAATTAGGTACTGTGGAAGCACAGGTAAATTACCCGTTGTGTGGTTTCATGTTTTGTGTTAATTCTGTCAAAACACCGATAATAAAGCTATAAGTGGCCTTATATATCTTCGAGATTCTGTCTGCCCTGAAAGAGATTATAGGATGTTATTGCACATGTACCTTTTTATTCTAAAGCTTTTATATCAAAATAGTAAATAGTTGCCATTAATTATCATTTTGTCTTCCGTGTTAAAATAATAATAACAATAAAGCAAATATATCTATGATACCATAATGTCAGAAATTTACAGGGGATCAAGTCCAATGCTTTTTGCAAAATATCAGTTCAATATCAGATCAGTAATAGTGCGAAGTTGATAGTGTATTAGGAATAGTGACAAATTTCGAAATTTTTTAAGCCAAATTTGACAAACTTGCTAATACATTACCAACTTAACTCTATTACTGATCTGATATTAAACTGCATTTTAGCTGAAAAGCAGAAGTAGACTTGGACATTGGAAGGTTACTTCTTAATGTTTAGATACGACAAGCTAAAAATAGAAAACATAGAGCCTATTATTATAACTTTATACGGAACTAGTACATATTTATGAGCTGCTTTGTGCTAAGTACTAACATAATAAAAAAGTAGTTGTAGAGAGTTTAATATTCATAGAGCCACATGTTTCTATGGAAAATTCTATTGTATGGTTAGAGAGCGTATGCTGTGAACAACCATTATGGTTGAATAGTTCTTTACGGAAAGTTCCTAAAGAAAATAACGTAATAACACTTCCATAGTTTTCTTATGGCCTACTTTTCTTTCATAGAAACTAGTCTATAAAAAATTATCGATAGGCAATTTCCAACCGATACTTGTATGGTGAGACGAATTTGGATATTGGATTTAAAATTACAAGCATTATATATTATAAGAGAATGGGACTTATCACGTTTGTTTTAAATGTCCCGTTTTGCTAGAAGATTGATAAAATTCACGAATTTCTTACCAATATTAAGTATTCTATAATTCGCAACGTACTAATTAAAAATTCATTACAGTCGGGTAGATATGGGTAATATAAAAAGTTATATGGTAGGTTTAAGTTCGCATGGAGCGCTGTCCTTACTTAATTTATAAAATACTTTTAGACTCTTAGGTAATAATAATGTGATTGTTACTTGTACTTAATACGTTTGGTAATTTCGAAGACTTACACTTCACGATGAGAAACAACAATATGACGAAGCCTACTTAGTTATAAATAAGTAAACTAAATCTTAGTACTAAGCTTATATCTTATAAATATTATTGACAACCGGCTTCTTCCCACCCTGAGGCTTAAGTTCAGTGACGTTATGCCAAATAAGCGTTGGTCTAATATTGAACATCACATGAGTGGAGATTTGACCGCGACGTGACCAAACACACGACGTCAATGACGTCAATGGTAGGCGGTACGAAATTAAGAGCATCAATTTAGTATAAGGGCCTTGCTACACTGAGTTAAAGGCGGTCAGCGTACCTTAACTCGTAGATATGATATTTGTAAGTAAGATTAGAGTCAAGTAGTATATTTATTGTTTACGTAAATGAACTTAAAGTAACAGTTATCAGTAGCTTCTATGGAGGAAATTGTTTGTATCACAACATACACTAATTAGTCTCGTCTAATTCCCGTACAAAGAATAAAAATATGCAATGTCACGTAATATAGTATATTATTTAATATAACAATATTCACTTTACGATAATTACCCCTCTCAGTATAGCCACAGGTTTGAGTGGCCATATATCTATTAGATATCCAGATATAATTAAGTGTATAAAATGCGTTACGTTACCACCATGTTATAACTAAGTAATAAATAAAATTCGTCGCATTCTCACGGTTCAGTGTGGACTAGCCTTAAGCGGGAAGTGGGTTGACCTATCAAAGCATGCCATTGTTATATTTTGTTGATCCATAGTTTTTGTGAACCCACGCTTTTTGTACTTGACGTATGGTCATTTGTAAACGAATGACAATACACTGTTTGTGATAAGGCAGATATGGAATTATGTTTTGGAAACTTTGGAATATAATTTTACATGCTTATTTCTGTCATAACAATACTTAACGCGTGATGGTGTAAACATATTTTACATCTAAATGGGTGGATTATTGAATGAATTAGCTTAATTATTCTCATATTTAAGAAGTATTATGAGTTGCAGCAATACTTTATATATTTTTGTAGAAAAACTTACGTAACCTCATCCACAACTATACCTTATCTCCGTTACTAATACATGAATATAGCTATATATATATATAAGTAAACTTTGTTTATATTTATTAGTATGGATGTGATCAGGATCGAGAGAAATGGCTATCCGTAAAACATAGGGAAATCGGCGTGTTGTGTATGTATATAGTTTAGAGTAGTCATATTTATGAGAGAATCCTTATATTATTTCCATTATGTCTTATATTTACAAGGAATGATCGCTCAGGACTTAGTCACGTTCAGAATTGGCCTAACTTACTAAAACACTTCAATTGCTTGTTACAGATGATAAATGCCGATTGAAGTCGGGTCGATGCGGAGTCCTGAGCGTTCAAACCTTATTGGGGACCAAACGAAGCCTTCCTTGAGGAGATATAGTCAACAATGCAGAAAACAGACTATTTGCCTATTATAATAGTTTTCTTCTAAAGTTCTTTCTTCTTACTCTTGAATCTAATCTAGATTAGCATATAGGTTGTTAAACAATCTTAGAGGAAAGTTATTTTAATGTAGAAAGTAGATAAAAGATAGCAAAATATCAAGTCATGTTATAAAGTAATCAGATTCAAGAGTTTGTACATTTTATACTTTCATCTAATTCCCCAGTTTTTTACTTTGTAAAAGATCTAATTTGATAGACAACAACTATTACATCATGATTCATAATGGAAAATTAAAAGGTATGTTTTCGATCTTTACGTTTCGTTGGGATATTTTAATTCAGTTACAAAAATACAGTGAGGAATATTATTAATATTTAAGTTTTCATTTTCATAACTGAATGACATTTATTTTGTAATTAAAGAGAATAGAATGCACAGGCTTAGCAAATTTAATAAATGAACAAATGATGAACGGATGAATGAGTATAAAAATTGAATGAATGGTTGCTAATTTAATTAATCTGCCTTTGATAATGAATTGAACAAAGATTAGTTTTATTGATTATAAATCAATGCTAGGTATACGATTAATTATTTTATGTACTTTAATTTCCAAATAATCATTGCACACTCATTTTATATGTGTATGTTTAAATTAATGAAATATCATTTTCTTTTCACGATATTAATTCATCGTATTATTTTTTTTCTTTTTACTTTTCACGACAGATCTTAACTGTATTAAATTTACGAGTGAGTTATTGTAAACATTTACTATTAATATATTTCTTTTCTTATTTGTATAGTTAAAGCACAATTATTTATTTATTATTTACATATAGTAGTTTGTTTTTACACATATTTATATAGAATTCTTACTTCTTATGTTTATAATCAGTCTTGGAATAATACTAATATAAAGGAATCTTACCGGCGAATCTTACTTATATTAGGGCGGGGGTAGGTCCATGCTTGCTTTTTATTTTATTTTTTAAGTACTGGGATCTGCACCTAGTTCATACACTTATTTGGTGTATGTTCTGGCTGATGGTCTTGGGGCTAGCACAGGTTGCAAAGAACCCTCAAGACAAGTCTGGGAGTTACCTTCTCGTGGTGCTGCCCGTTATTGGTCTATTTCATAAGAAACAGACGCAACTAAACACTCCCAGGCATCCCCTTTTTATATGTATGTAGTTTGTTATATAATATATATGCTAATATATATGCTTATATTTATAGAAGTAAAATTTATGTAATATTAGTATGTAGTCTATAATAATACCACTGCAGTGATCATGTGGGCTGAGTCATTGCCTCGGACCATCGCTAAAATATGACGATGGTCAGAGTTATTATCAGCCACCCACGTGTTTGCCGTGCGTGGCGTTCTGTGCGGGGGGATGAAGGAGTCCTGGTGGCTGAGTGGAACCCTGTCCGCGGACGGGGGGGAAGCAACACTCCACTTTGGTCCGGATTTCTCCCAAGACAGGTGGTCCTACACTAGCCATGTAGGATCAATCGGCTTCGGACTACGACCGTCCTGGGCGGGTAGTCAGGCGAGGTGTCTGAACCGGGGGAGGGCAGTCGGCGAGGCGCGTCACCACGCTGCATGGTTTTTGCGCGCGGTTTGATTCGTTTCGTGCGGACTCGTCTGGCTCCTGGGGAGGACACCTATATTCCACCGGTAGCCTTGGCGACCATGGCGTGAATCGCGTGGCGTCCCCGTGTTGGGCTCCGTGGCGGTGGGGAGCCGTGTGGAATGAAGATAAAAATCAATAATAATATGGATGACAAAAAAAACCAAACCAAAAAAACAAAATCCGACCATGCAGCCTCTTCGGAAGCGCTGGTCTCCAACCGTGCAGCAACTTCGGTAGCGCACGAATTATCACAAACACTTCCTGCGGCGCGTAGTCATGCTGATGGCATTAGCCTCGCTGACCTCCGCGACGCTATCCCCGAACCTTTTGTCGGTAGCGACTGGAGTGCAGTCTCCCACCGCAAAAGAAGCAAAAAAGGGAAACAACTCTCAAACAACTCTGGGACTCAAAAATCGGCGCGGAACCACGGTTCTACTGCAGCCAAGGGTTCGGTGCCTGCCGAATGTGCGTCCTGAGCGTGCTCCTGCGCAGGCGAGTGCTACGGCACCAGCCACGTCTAGCCCTAGACCTAACTCCCCAAATAAGGGAGGAGACAAAAAGAGGGCGCGCGGGGGTTCGCGGAAGACGTGCAGGTAGGAAGGTACCGAAGCACACCGGTGCTCCTCCAGTACCACCAGCGCAACCAGCGACGGAGAAACCCCTCCAAAAGGGCGAGACAGGATGACTCCATCTCGCCAAAAGCTGGGCAGCAAGCGCGCCAAACCAGCGGGTTCGACACCGAAATCGCTACACCACCACAGGAGCGCAACCACCTACGCGGAGGCGATGCAGCTCAAGAATAACCCGCTGTGTGTTGCAGTCATCACTGAGCCCTTCACCGAACTATCAGCTGATCAAGCGGAGGTCATCAAGAAGAACCTGTACGACCGCCTTATAAAGATCGCGATAACCCCTACCACCGACAGCAAACTGTCCGTTTCCGGGGAAAAACTTTCCACAGCGACGGGGCCTTAAAAATGTGGTGCGAAGACGATCACGCCCCTTGCGTGGTTATCTAGCAACATAGATACCATTCCTTCACCAAAGGAAGGAACTCGACTCCGGGTGGTGCAACAATCCCAAATCCCTCAAAGGTTGAAGTTGGGAGTGTTCGTGCCTCAAGCTCCGGAAAACATCACTGACCTTCAAAAGGTCCTAAAATGGTACAATCCCGAGTACTGCGTGGGTGGGTGGACTTTGTACTCCATCGACCGTAGGGACGATGGGGGTGCATACCTGACCCTAGGAATACCGGAACAAGAGGCCAACAGACTCGCCACCAACCAATACAGGATGAGCTGGCCTCTTGGTTCCATTTACGCGCGGCCTTACAGGAGGGAGGACGTTTTTGGTTGGCTCGGCCCCCGGCCCATCTGACCCCTGCTGCAGCGGCACGGGGTCGGGTGTGCCGCCGGTGCCGGCCGCCACTCCGGCCCCCTCTGTACTGGGCCACACTACCAGCGAAGGGGAGTTGTCAGAAGACACCCTCACTTTGGACGGCGAGGACGATGGCTCTGTCGGCTCCTCCCCTTCGCTCAATTAAAATTATACAGACCAACCTCCAGCACAGCCGGACTGCTGCGACCACCTTGCGCAGGGAGCTGGAGGCAAATCACAATACCATAGCGCTGATCCAGGAGCCATGGATCAACAATGGAAAAATACAAGGACTGCCTTGCAGAAATGGTAAGGTACTAGCAGCCATAAATATAAACAACCCAAGATCATGTATATACATTCCAAATCATGTATCGCATGTATTAATGACCGAGTTCTGTTCCAGAGATCTAACTACCATTAAACTACGTTACCACGATGTGGGGCTCCCGCAGGTCATACTAGCGTCGGCCTACTTGCCGAGTGACGGCGAGATGCCTACTGCGGAACTGGCACAACTGGCAGGCCACTGCGAGCGTAATGGACTACAACTGGTCATTGCCGCGGACACGAATGCGCATCACACACTGTGGTGCAGCAGCAGTACAAACAGGAGAGGTGAGGAATTAGTCCAGTTTCTGTCCTCTACTAGCTTAAGAATTATTAATCACGGGTCCGAACCTACTTATGTAACTTCCAGAGCCCAAACTATTATAGACCTGACGCTGGCCTCCGAACGCGTCGGCGACCTAGTGCGGGGTTGGCACGTGTCGGACGAAGCGTCGTGCTCGGACCATAGGTGGATTCGTTTTGAGATGACAACGGAAACTATTGTAAGTAAACCACACAGAGACCCTAGAAGAACCAGCCGTAAACGATATTCCCGGCTTGCTGCGGCATCTCTTAATAACATAAACGTATGTAGCTCATACAAAACTTGTAATGAAATTAATAATCACGTGGAAGCAATAACTACTGCTTTAATAACTAGTTTCGAGGAATCGTGCCCGCTCGTGGGTTCCAACAGGAAGGCCAACAAGGGGTCAAAATGGTGGAGTCCGGAGATGGAAACCCTTAGAAACAAGATGCGCAAACTCTTCAACAGAGCAATGAATACTAGGGACGACGACGACTGGCTGTCTTATAACAACACTCGTGCAAAATACAAGAAACTAATCAGAAAATGCAAAAGAAATAGCTGGCGTCAATTCTGTAGTAACATTGAAACGACTGATCAAGCCAGCAGAATAACCAAGGTACTTAAGAAAGAGTCGCCCAGAACACCGGAGCGACTTAAAAAACCAGATGGTACCTACACTGAAACGGATCAAGAGACTTGCTCTCTCTTGCTCGATGTGCACTTCCCAGGAAGCATTCGTGCTGGCGTGGAAAGTAATGACGATGCACCGGGTTTTCAACCGAATGTAAACGACTGGGATGCGGCAAAATCCATAATAACCGCCGAAGCAGTTCTTGCAGCAATCGACAGCTTCCATCCATTTAAATCACCTGGCTTCGATGGTGTTTTTCCCGGACTGATGCGTTGGTGCTCTGCCACCTTTGTGGCCATCTCATCTCCATCTACACGGGCTGCCTGGCGTTTCGTTACACACCAAGGCGATGGAGGAAGTCAAAATAATATTCATACCGAAACCGGGTAAAAGTGACTACTCACAAGCAAAGTCCTTCAGGGCCGATAAGTCTCACTTCATTTCTTCTAAAGGCACTGGAGAGGATATGCGAAAAACACATAAGAAACACAACACTAATAAGTGCACCACTACACAAAAACAACATGCGTATACTCAAGGCAAATCAACGGACTCAGCATTACACACTGTAATTGCACGCGTGGAGCAGGCCATCCACTACAAACAGTCTACGCTGGGATGCTTCATCGACATTGAGGGAGCATTCGACAGAACGAGCTTTGTGAGCATGGCACGGGCCCTTGAGGGGCGTGGCGTTGAGCCCGCCCTCGCAGGTTGGGTGGACGGCATGCTGAAGGGCAGGGCCGTCACCGTGACTGTGGGGGGGGGCTGTGCGTGCTCAGGTTGTGCAGGGCTGCCCTCAGGGAGGTGTGCTTTCGCCACTTCTCTGGAATCTGGTGGCTGATGGGCTCATCACGGAGCTGAATCACAGATCCTTCTTCACCGTGGGCTATGCTGATGACATTGCCATTCTCCTGAGCGGGCCTGTTGAGAGCACATTGTGCGACAGGATGGGTATGGCGCTCAGGACGGTCGAAGATTGGTGTAGAAATAACGGACTGTCTGTGAATCCGTCAAAGGACCGAACTTGTGTTGTTCACCAAGAGGAGGAAAAAGGGCGCCACTAAAGCTGCCACGGCTGTTTGGCGAGCGCCTGTCCCTGGCAACAGAGGTGAAATACTTGGGGATAATTCTTGATGACAACTTACGCTGGAACAAGCATTTGGACAAGAAGCTCGCAAGGGCCTGCGGGCTCTTCTTCCAGTGCAAACGGCTCTTATAGGCAAAACATGGGGCCTCAAACCTGAAATTACCAAGTGGATGTACACGACGCTGATCCGGCCCGTAGTGGCTTATGGTTCAGTCGTCTGGTGGCAGAAAGAACTGAATTGTCCACGGTGGTACAGAAACTTCAAAGATTCCAGAGAATCGCTACGACCGCAATAACCGGATGCATGAGGACAACTCCATCGGCTGCCCTTGAGGTCCTGGTGGACTTAGCGCCCCTTGGATTTGTACATTCAGCAAGAGGCTACTATGGCCGCAATTAGAATCGATAACTCGGGCCACTGGGCTCGCAGCGACTGTCCTCACACTAGGATACTAAAAAGGGCCCTGGCAAGGGAACCGCTGTTGGCGGCATCGTGTGACAGAATCCCTGCCGTGTGGGCGATGCAAAAAAACTACAGCATCAACATGCAGGAAGACGGAGATCGAGTGGACACCAAGTACGTCCGTATATACACGGATGGCTCCAAGACCCATAATGGCACTGGAGCGGGTATATACTCAATAGATCTCAACATAAATATATCACTGTCTCTGGGGGTCCACAGCTCCATATTCCAATGTGAATGTGTGGCAATTATCGAGGCGGCGGGTCGCCGTTCTGCGACGTGACTCAAGGGATACCACATAAAGGTGGTCTCGGACAGCGCTTCCGTCTTGATGGCGCTGTCCAGTACGACAATAACATCAAAGCTAATACACGAGTGTCATCTCCAGCTTACCAAGGTGTCCATTATGAATAGTGTGACACTGCAGTGGATTAGAGGACATAGTGGATCACTCGGGAACGACGCAGCGGATGAGCTTGCAAGAAGGGGCGCGGGGGGCGACCTTGGTGGCTCCGGAGCCTTTGTTGCCCCTCCCCTTCAGCAAGTTCAGATCATGGATAAGAACCTGGACCAGGGAACTACAAAATTTGAGATGGAGGGAACTCGATGGCTCGAGCCATTCAAAGGAAGTTTTTCCAGAGTTGGCCCCCAAATTAACGAACAAATTACTTCAACTAACGAGAAGAGAACTGCGTGTGATGACCGAAAATATCACCGGCCATTGCAGACTAAACGGGCACCTATTCAAGCTCGGAATCACGGATAGCCCTCTGTGCAGGGGCTGCATTGACTCCACTGAAACCATTGGCCACGTTGTCCTGGAGTGCTGGGCCGTGGCTGAAGAACGGGCTAAAATCCTTGGGAAACCGGGGTCGCTTCGGGAAGCCTGTGAAGACGTTAGGCGTCTTCTGCGCTTCTGGCGGGTGCTGGGCTGGCTGGAATAGTCAGCGACATCACGCAAAATGGTCCCAGTGGGGACTAATTGCGGAAACCACGGAGCCCTACAAACTAAACTAAACTAAACTAAGGAATCTTACCACAGAAGTATTAAAAATAGATACTCGATCTTGCTTGAGAATTTTAGTATGCATAGGTTAAATTTATTATAAAATGCCTAGGTTTAATATAATGTTTTTTGTAAGTTGCTTATGCTTACGAATGAATTCTTAATTTATACATGTTTAATGTTAAAATGAATTTGAGATTTAATCTCTGGAATAAAATGATTTAAAACTACATCTGTCATTATCGTTTGTTTATTCATACCCTGATTACATTAATATAAAAATATCCCTATTTCCCTTTTCAAGGTTGATAATAATAATATTTTTGCACATCTTTACACCAACTGAACTAGCCTCCTTGGTAAGTTCATTTAAGACTTGTGTTAAGGGTAGTTAACGTAAATTTAAGAAAATATATACTTATTGTCCATAAATAAATACATATACAGTATATATAATCAACGACCAGTCTGGAAAGCAGAAGAAAACCGTAGTTCTTAACTCAGCCTCCACCGGGATCGAACCCGAGACCTCACGATTAGCGTTGAGATAGCTAACCGATCGCGCCACAGAGGTTGTCATGTCATGATGATTTATCTATATATCTATTTCACCTAGGTATATTTGCTTATTTGGATATCAATTCTTTATTCCACTACAATTCTTTGGTTACCAAAACTGCAATTACATTCATGGAGTCCATGATCTCTGTCTAACCCCTGTAGGGAGACAGTCGTGATATGTGTGTATGTGTTTAAATATGTTAGAACTAGGATATGGTTCCTAGTTTTTGGTTTACAAAAACCTCGTACAATAATCGGTTAAGCTACATTAATACAGGCCAGTATTTGAATACAAACACTCTCAGTAGAATAACCGTTTAAGCCGCTATTACACCGTCTTGTACCATCACTATTTCGACATAGTTCCATCTTATTTCATCTCAAGAGGAACAAAGTGAGTTGAGGCGTTCATTTTATAAAACCATTTACTTGATCGAGCATGAAATGAGGTGAGATAAGCGCAACACCACAAAATCATGAAGAGTGACGTTAGAGGGACCTTGAAGCGATACAGTGCTATATTACTGTTTGTTTTACTATATCTAGCGCTTTATAACAAATGTAACTACACACTATACAGAGATATTAAGGACTATTATCCCTTGCGGGGTAGTCAGAGATTGACTGTCCACTATTAAATGAGCGTTGTAATAGTATTTGGCTACTCTACATATTCTTTATATTCACGAGTACTTATTAAGCAGTATCCAACGAGGTAGGTGGTAAAATATGACACCGTATAGATACACAAATATGACTATTGCCTATACCGAGAAATAGGTTATATAACAATATATAATATAATACATACATACACATCACGCCTGATTCCCTGTAGAGGGATATGCAGAGATCACGGATCCCTATTTGTCCCGATCCTGACAGACCACTTTCGCTTCATTGACATTCATACATCTTCTCAATTACTCTCGGCGGTTATAAGTACATCTAACGTCATCTTTTTTCAATATAGCGTCTATCTGACAGTCATTAATTTTTATATAATATAATATAAAAAATAATGGGCTATATAAGTTACCTCTTAATGTTTACACTTACAATAGAAAAGTATTTTGCTATTCTATCGCTTTAAACACATACATAGCTAATTACTCGTACTCCTAATACCGTGACCGATTGTTCATCTCATTAGTATTCTAACTAACAAGAGTTCAAGTCAGGTCAGAAATTCATATGTTGATGAAACATACGCATTTTAAGGATTTAGTAGGTTGTTGATTATATTTATGCCTAGAAAAATATAGTGCTTATGTTGGTGTATGTTAGTAGGTATCTTATTAAACAGAAATCAATGCTATCCATTTTTACTTATCCTTCATTAATACTCAATCTACGTAGATATTCTTATTTACTATACAATTAACATTATAATATCTCTTTTACTATATCGTGTATGTCTTCTTACCCGTTCTAGGAACCCTGACATAGTTATTAAAATTGACCTAGCTAGGAGCTTTTGTGTCTACAAGATTCTTTACACCTTGAATATGATTAAGAGACGTGAATTAATATATACACGTACACGTACAAGTAAACTAATAAAACCAAAATTAAAAACTAAAATTCCCGTTCTAAGGCTACATCTAGCCCCTTATTGGCGCTTGGGGCCTCGCATGTCGCAATGTATGTAGTGTGGCTATGACGCACATTTCGACCTCACGAGAAATGGGGTCGGTACTTGGTACTCGACTGCGCTGTGCTTGATTCAAATCATGGCTAAGAACTGTAGTTAATTGCGTAGAGGGACTAGTGTTTAACATAGTTAAAGAAGTGAGGGACAAAAAGTATAAATAGACTTTGGTGATATTAAGCTTGTTAATTGCGGACTATAGCCAAGAAAATGAGTCTCAAAATGTTTTGGTCCTTGTCCGGTTTATAAACTTTATTACTGATGCGGACTAAATTCAAAAAATATGTCTGAAACTGTGAAGTCCCTTGTTCGTTTTATTAAAGTTTTTATTCATTTTATATAACTGTAACAATATTATTGCTTGTACTTATAGCGCATTATCTCAGAACAAAGATTTACGTTTGGGATCATTATGACTTTGATGATTTGTAAAACGGTCCCGTAACCTGTATGTAAAACATTTGTGATTTTGAAAACTTGAGAATTTTGTTACCCGTATTCTGTGATATCTGCTCACCTAGATTTGATAGTAGACAAAGAAAAGGCTAATTGGAACTCCTGGCAATTCTGAAAAACTCATTGACGCATGTTGCTAAATTAACTTAGCAGGCGCAGAAAATTGTATAATATCTTAATGAAGGTGGCAACTGACTTGATAAAGTCCAATTAAATATACCTGCCTACAGATTAAACTATGATTAACTTTACACAAAATAATAAAAAAGATTATACGTGTCTTAAAGGAAATACATATTTATTTAGCTTTATTTTATCTTTTCGGTTTTCTTAGTCGGCTTTTCTTCAGAGGATTTTAACTTGTTTACAATTTAATAAAGTCTAAGGTTCGGGCCTTTAGATTCTGTATAATTAGTGAATAAGATATCTAAAGTAAAAGATTGATAATTATTCAAGCAAGAGTCTCTTCACCAAAGTTAGTACTTGTACTTGATCATCATCATTGAATCATCTTGATGGTTAACCAGATAACATGTATATGACGCAGATATATTAATTTATTCCAGACTTTTCAGGTAAGGAGAAACCCCAACATCCAATTAATCTTGTACACCAATAACTTATCTCTGTCAACATTATTGCAATATCGTCAATAATATACTCACATACAACTCTTTCAAGCAGAAAGTCTCCTTAAAATTCAAAAGTCGATCAAGTCCATAAATTGGCAAAGACAGTGAGTTCATAAATCTCAGATTGACAGGCATGGCCGAGTGGCAGGATCGCTCCAAACAACATTATGGGTTAGGTGTTACTTAAAATAAATATATTTGGTTTATCACCTATAAGTAGGGTTGGGAATCACGGTACGAAGTATGAAAGATGTGGTTAGAGTATGATTTTGGGGCTATGATTATATCGGCTACGGTCAGTGGATATATTAATCACAGCTAAAACTAACGTTATAATATGTTTTTGAAGCTTATGTCATGTTATGAGATTTGTTACCTCGATTGTTCATAATAACACAATATACAGGTAAATGTTCATATTTATCTAATTGATATGTAATTTGTTAGAATATGAAATAAAGTCATGAAAATTGGCCGGTTGTTAACTAAATGAATTCAGATAGTTTGGAAGCCATAGCCTATTTCACAAAGCCAAATAGTCATTCAAATAAAACGGTATCATCACCGGTATTCCGCCGGTATCTGATAACATCTAGTAAACATACAGGCAATTTGTCTCGATCACGATAAGCTTAAAATGCCTCGTATCGAATGGTTCTGCCTCGCAATATTTTATTCAGAGCGCGGATTATTATCTTTTGCTTGTTTATGTAGTGTTGGGTTAGGGGTCTGATGGTTGACAATTTAAGCAATTATAAATATGGACAATACAGAATTTCATGTATTTTTATATTTGAATAGGGTGACAGAGATGATAGATCCATATAATAATATACCTCCTTGTTCACTTATAGTTTTACTGTCAAGATTATGATGGCTTAATAGATATCATTTGCACCTAAGCAATACGTTCGCATACGTGCAAGATAAACCAGTCAGCCATTCAAAGAATATTAATAAATTATTTAGGTATGTTGCGTGAAGAACAGAAGAGCATGTAGGAGAAGGTTAATGGGTGTGAGTGGAGCAAGAGAGATTTGCCAGGATCGTTCCAGGCGGCGATCAGTAGTCTCTGTGTAACCCGTTGGGGACGTTGAGGCGTGAATACATGTATGTATGTCCACCCTAATCGAGTCATCTATATGTGTAAATACTTGGTTCACAGTCTACTAAGTATTCGATCTTCGACACCTACAGAATCCAACCAGTGCAACATAACCTAGCAAGTAGTCCAAACCCTTGGCATTTCCTTTTATTGCTTCGTATTAGGCAGTGGCAGCTAGCTTTTTTGAATTGAATGCTGGCGACATCCTTAAACACTCAGCTACTTCTTGCGTAAAATATTACGTGTCAATCACTGATTTATGGCTTTGCTTTATTTGTAAGACCTTTGCTGGGTTTAATTTGTTTTACATACATATGTACTCGTATAGTACTATAACTTCATTACATATATGTGTACATACTTCTATAGTACTTAAGCTTTAAAGTTTGATAAGTTTATTTGGTGTTAATGTATAGAGGGAATCTTTTCGTATAGAAAACTGGCCCATTTATAAGATAAATTTATAGTTATTCAGGATATGTTCTATTAATTGTCACGTAATAAAGCTGAGTAATACAGTTTTATTAATGACTATGCCAAAGTTATGATTTTGTGAAGTGAATGTAAGTTCGTAATATAAATTTATTATTAAAATGTGCTGGTAACTCCTACGAACCATGCTTACTTTTTGAAAACGATCGACCGATAGCGCTATCACACACATGATAACATCAATCTAGATATAATATATATTTAGTTATTAGATAAAATATTCTTATCAACTGGTACTGTTATCATATTTAAACTAATCAGAGCAATAGGTACATGGCAGGGTTTTTATTGGGCGTCACAATGACCAATCCCAAATTAGGATTACACGCATGCGCAGAGGAACTTTGAAAGCTCCGCCTTGTCACGGGTGGTTTATGATCTACGTTTAAATTTGGAATAAAGAGCTGTCAAAAATAACTAGTTTTAACGATCTCCGTTGTCTATAAGTTTGAAATAAAAGTACATACATACATCACGCTGGATTCCCAGTAGAGGGGTTAACGGATTCCCATCTGTTCCGATCATGACAAATCACTGTCGCTTCATTGACTCTCATACACCTCCTGGTACACATTAGGCTGTTATATGTAGTTCTAATGTCACCCTATTTCAATATGGCGTCTATCTGACTCTATGTAACCGCCCTTACACTTCATCCCACATATATTCCAACATATTATGTGAATGAATGATTGTAGATTTAAGTTAAATATAACCCATAAATCTTACTACTTATACATCTTTGATATTTACATCGGCTAAATGCGGGAGATGTAAGACAAGTTTATAACTTTTTATTTCGCCAACTATTTCGGAAGTTGCAGACACTATATTTATGCATTTATGACCAATACTCATAAACAAATATTACGTTTACTGTATAATTTAGATTAGAACGGATTATAACACAGATAACATCTCTTTGATTTCTGAGACCATTATTTTTGCAGTTTGACCACTAAGGCCGTAATATCGAACATTGTTGAAAGGTTGATAGCCTATCGCCCAATAGAATCCATTGACTTACACGTGCTCCTAACCAATACTTATTGTAATTATATCTTTAGTTGTGTGTAGTATATTGTATCGATATAAGAGTTTTATTATCGAATAAAATACGGTTCAAGTATTAAGTTACTTAGTTAGAAATGCTGGTATAAAATAATTTACGGCTGGTTGTTAATCATTTATTTTATGACTGTGCTTGTTTCTTTGACACCTTTATACATAATTATATGTTTATATATAAATTAGTAGAGAATGGTATTAAACTCCGATTTCTAGTCACTCTATTTTATACGCACTACAATTGTAAGCTTTTTATCTTAACATCTCATCACAATCAACGTTGATATTATATCATTGGTATGTTGTACAAACATAACAATAAAAACATTTACTTACACCTACAAAAATGTATACCATAATCTCTCATTACAAAAATCACACATGATAGATATGCCTAAAGCATGTCATACGAAATCTCGTGATTTTTCAGGACTTGATGACACGATTCATTGTCCAAGAATTTAAGCATCATCTTAATAACCTATCACGAAAACCGAAAGTAAAAAAACACATCGTATCAAATAATTTACAACAAAAGTCTTGTGGGATCCTGTGTCCCTAGAAGTATGTGAAATCTATTGGGCTACGGACTAGCAACCTGTCACCAATGTTCCCTACGACACCACAACCGGAATATATATATTAGGGGAATTATAAAACGAGCGAACAAAAAAAAACTTTGCGACTGATGATGACATACTGTTTTAATAACTTGAGCGGTATGAATTTGAATAAGCGAAAAATTAACTAAACTGACGACGAATATTGATTTATAATAAAATCCAGAACGAGCTTACAAAAAGTAGATTGTGATAAATCAATTTCAGATATTAAAATTTTATCCGAGCGACTTCATTACTAAGTGAGCGACTGGAAATACAGAGAGGGCAACTTCAATATTAAGATAGATTCGATTTTTCTAAGTGAGGTTATACTTAGCGAACTACTAAAAAGTTCACTTTGAGCAAAGTTTAGGTTAGGTTAGGTTAGGTTAGCTTAGAAATAAATGCATGCATATTACTTTATTTTTACGGAGTACATTGTTTTATTTAATTACCCTTATATTTCGATAATAAAATTTCTCAACTAATAGAATAGTGTTTCTTCGAATAGTTATTTCATATTATTTTTGTTTTTTAAATGTGAGCTCATTATACTCTGCTCATCAGTGTATTTTTCAAAGTAGTTTTTGTATTCGAAACACTTCATTTAAGATAAAATGCCGCTCAGTATAAAAAATACATTTGCCAAATATTTAAAAAAATGCAGGACGTAACGTTATCCCGCAAACAAATATTAGGTCGCTCAAATATTATGAAGCTGCTCATTATGTATTTTAAGTAACTCAAATTAATGTTTGTAAGTTGCTGTTCTGTTGATTTCTCGTCACTCGCAGTCAGTCGCTCACTTAGTAATTCTATAACCCAAATTAATTAATTTTGACACTTAGAACTGTAATTTACAGTCACTCGTTTTATTGCTATCCTATATATTATATCTCCCAAGTTCTATCTGCTCCGTAAGAGATTAAAGAGCGTATATGTATATCCATGTAATATGTACTCATACTAGTACAATATTCGTACGATATACTAGTAATTACAATCAGGTCTTTGAATAAATCTAGGCCCGCAGTTATTGTTCCGCTTTGTCTTGACAATTACTCGCAGCCTTAAACAGCTAGAGCCTTAAACTGGTTCTGTAGCCCCTGTCGAGAAATTTCGCTTTGAGTCGTTCAACTTACACAGTACATATATGGATGTATAAAGGATAGTATTAAATGTAACTGTAAAAGATAAAAATAGTCTAAAGGATGTAGATTGATTTCTGCCTATCCTTCCAAAGTGATTTGTTAAGATATTGTATGTACTGTATGTGAAATGAAAGGGAAATAGTAAACTTTAAAAATAACGTCTAATATTCATGTCATTTCTATTTTGTTACTATAGAATTACATTATATAACCTTTCTGACACGACTAGTAAATAAATTGGATTATTTTCTTCACCCAAACTCTAAACTGGGAAATAACACAACTTTTTTCTTATATAAATATTCTACAGATCTTCCTTCGATTACTTACGCGTTTGTACGTCTCAAACGTACTAGTTAGAGCAGAAACCAGCGCAAAGTTATTCAATAATAATGTATGAACTTATTTACAAACTCCAACGAAAGCGTACATGGTTAGCAATTGATTTAAACATACGCTGCGCTTACTAGCTAGTAAATAAAGACTCGATTTATCGACTCTTAAATCTTGAATTAATATACGTAGCAGAGCAAAAAGCCTTAGGCTGGTTGTAAAATCGACTGAATGAAGTCTCAGTAAGATTACGTTTCTCATACGGGTCGGTTGGTTGATCGCGTGTGACTTATATAGTGCGGTATAAAAAATGTGATTCCGAGTTTTAGGAATGTGGATTACTCGTAAATAGTGTATTTATGTAGAGTTTTTGCTAAGTGCAGTGGTTTGTGTTTGGTGAATTTAGTGTCTGTGTGAAATAGTGTTTCAGTGCTACACTCTTATCGTTTATTGATTGGTTTGTTTATTTTGTTATTATTTCGTACGTAGGTGAAAATTTCGAGTGATTACTTTACTATAGCAAATTCGCTTTATTACTTATTTTATAAAACGTTTAAATTTAATTCGCTCCTATGCAATTCACCAAAACAGAAATATAGTGCTCAACACCATTAATATAACTGTAAAATTTAATGAATCAAATTCAACGCTTGAAATAGTTAAGTTAATATCTTTAAGGTTGTACTTCTGATTATTCTTATTTATTTGTCTTTGATAGTAATTACATAATTTAATGGAATTGAACAGAAAAGTCAACTTTTGATATAAATATTCTTCAGTTTTATGAAGATACACTGATTTGATAGATATAACTCATTTTATCTATCCGTAATAAAGTTTATTTGAAAAATACAAATATAAGCTGACTTCTACTAATGCTTATGGTATAATCAGGAGCTCAAATTTGACTTGGGATGTTCTTTAGTCATTACTCTACCCTCCCTCGACTAATATCCCATCACCTATTCGTTCTAAAGATTAATCATCGAAATAAACAATATGAAATAAAGTTCAGATTAAGTATAATGCACCTTGTACAGAATTTGATGTAGTCCTCGAATGAACTGCAAAGAGCTTTATAACCATACCACCATAAATTTGAGCTGTTTAAATAGTTTACATAAAGCTTCAATATTATACATATTATTATATTTTGTACATATTTTCAAGATGTTTGACAATACTTTAAGTGATAAAACCTAAAACTATACGTACTAAGGACGCTGCCTAAATTTACACGTAATTCAATTATAACATAATTGAAAAGAATAGAAATTATTTGTAGGTAAAACAATAGTATGTTTCTATCATAAACCATAATAATTATGAGGCAATCCAACTAATTTATTGTTATGTAATTATTGTAATAAGCGAGATAATCGTAAGGATGATTAGTGGCAATCAGCCATTTTTATTTATACGTCGTCGAGTGCTACAAAACATACAAACATAGGTGATGCTTTTGTATTCAATCCTGAAAACAGGATATAAAAACACTCTGTCACATTTAAACCTATATTCGTCACATTGAGCTGGGAGCTTTATATTAATTGATAAGCTTAATTTAAAAGTTTAAGCAATGACTCCAAATATCATACAGTTTGATCTGTCATGTTTACATTGTCTATGAATGTATAAATGTAATACTTGTCATGCCCGTTTCCCTACAGAGCAGTATTAAAAGAAACAGATATTTATTTGTACCAAACTAACTTGTACAAATATACGAAATA
The DNA here is from genome assembly GCA_030578115.1 of Leucoptera coffeella. NCBI lineage: Eukaryota > Metazoa > Arthropoda > Insecta > Lepidoptera > Lyonetiidae > Leucoptera > Leucoptera coffeella. The sequence goes on from JAMBLF010000168.1 coordinate 162,744, forward strand.
ATATTTATATCCGTCAGTCAAAACAAAAACATAACATTTATTTATTGATGTAAGAATTATCATATTTTTCTTTGTAATGTTTTTATTATTAAGACTAGTGATGTTCTATCTACATACTGGTATTTAAAGACAAAGAATCAATAGGCATTGTTTTGCGTCATTCGTCTACCATAGACAAACGAAATCAAAGATTCTATTCAGGTAAATATCTGATCGTAATGGAAATTACTACATTATTCGTACTCGTGACTTTGGAGCGGTTCGTAAATAGTATTTGTAGTTAGGTTTACGTATGTAGAGTATTTATTTATAGTATTTAAAAAAGCTCATTTTGTTTTATTGTTTTAGACAATATTGTACCAATGGAAATGGAATAATAACCAAGTTTAGCTTGTAAAAGAAAAGTAAGTTATTAAAGTCTTTTATAGGTTTTATTTATAGGTATATAAAAAGCTTATCAATATGTAGACATCACGCGAGCTACAGTAACTAAAATCCAGTTTATACCTAAACGTTATGCATAATAATACAGGGAACAACACCATGATATTTTGTTATAATTTCGAGGTCACCTTTGTAATAGTAATCATATATAATATCTACGTATAAAATTAATTGTATCATACACAATCACGCCCACATTACAACTGCATTATAATTGTTACTATACGATAACATAATAATATGACAAGGGGCGTTCACATTATGTTTAGTTCCAAGTGTTTATCTTGATGATAGAGTGGCTCATAATAGTGAATGTGACAACTTCCAAGGCACACGATATAATCTTTATTATATCACCACACGGAATGGTATATGCAAATTCAAGAACCTCAGTTCTACGTCATCGTAATAAAATGCTAGTAAACATTAATCTGTATGTTTATTATAAAAAGATAGTCTACAACCGTGTAATAGAGGTCCATATTGAAACGACGGGGGTCTACGTTGGTGTTACGGAGTTTGTGATTATAGAAAATATATAGCAGCAGGGGTCTTCGAAAACCAGATATTTTGGTCTATATAATAAGTGGTTTATGAGAATGAAATTGTAGCTACATCTGGTCTAAGGTCATTAAATTCTTGCTTACTCTCTCGTAAAGATGTTAAGGTCACACATACTAACTAATAATTACGTTTATACATAATCCATCTAAGTATCTTAAGTACGGATTATATACATATACATTCACTTCCTTTAATTTGTTGGTAGCCCATTGCCTAATAGATTTTATTTACCCCTAGTCGCTTATCCTTTGTCATGCCGGGAAGAACGGCGGCTAGTTAACATTATTTTGTGCGTCTCAGATTAGCACCGGACATCTTAATGATATGTAAAATAGGAATAATAAAATAAAAGTAGTAGAGTAAAATTGAAAAGTAAGTTTGTGTGTGTGTGTGAAAACACAAGGATATAATAAAACGGTCACATGTAAACAAAACAAAACTAAGCAAGGATGTTTATTAAATATGCAAAAAAAAGAACGGTAAATAGTCATAATAACATTAGAAAACCTATGCATATTAATGAATTCTTAAATTTATTGGCTTAACAGATTATAGCTAGTTGTTGACCGCGTATTCAAGGATTAGTTTTATACTGACGTATTTTATTCATGACGTCGGTAAATACTCACTATAATTGTTTTATTCAGTGTGTTATGCGTGTGTAATATTGTTAGGGTTGTAAAGAAATTCGTTAGCTACGCTTTATATAGAAAGGTATTATGTATACAGTGTACTATGTACGCAATTGTTTAAGTACATACGTAGTTTATCGGTTATAAATAGATATTTCGAATGAAAATGTTTGGTTGAAAGTGTTTTTAAGATTTTAATTTCTTATTTCTTTCTTTATTGCAAAACTTTTTTAATATAACGTAAGGGTCTTCTAAATAATTGCTTCTCCCTTTCTCTATTATTCAACTAAAAGATTTTATATCTGTAATATAGCGCTTGTAGCCAAGTGCTATGTCCTGGCATGTACCAATGAATGGAAATAAAAAATAAATTAAAATAATTAAATAATATAATATATAATAATTATCAAAAATATGATTTTAATTTACGTTAATTGTGTATACAAAAGTTTAAATTTATATCAAAGTAAAGTTGTGAACCGTATTTTTATGTTTTTTATGTCCATATACGAAATTTTCATGCTTATTTTACTTTTAACCCTGTACCTTATTGAACCAATAATTTGGTAGTAATCATCTTACATCGGTACACAATAATACGCTTGTCTTTTGGGGCCTTCAAACATAAGTCCCACTAACATTCGAGCTATCATTAGTGTCTTTGTGAACGTGATCTTGACGTGATGGTAATCACGGGTACCTCTTTGTCATGATAATGAATTGAATAAAAAGACTTTGCTATTGTGTAGTTTGAGTCTTTGTTTGGATTGTGTAAGGATTTGTCTAGTAGGAAGTTTCATGTATCTAAAGCAGGTTACTTTAGTTGCTATACTAAGAATAAGACTACTATCCTTTATAAATCATTGCTAATTTATTTCTATGTTTCTCAATAAATGTAACAATACGATTTATTTAATATTAATTAAGTCCACGTTTTAAAGATGTCTTCTACTCACGGAAGTAATAGGTACATGATGTGTATTATAGTATATTACTAGCGACCCGCTCCGGCTTTGCACGGGTATAAAATATATAGCCTACTCCACTATTTAATGAATGTTCTTATACATATAAACCTTTCTCTTGAATCACTCTATCTATTAAAAAAACCGCATCAAAATCCGTCGCGTAGTTTCATAGATTTAAGCATACAAAGGGACATAGGGACAGAGAAAGCGACTTTGTTTTATTCAATGTAGTGATGATACTATAGTATTAGATTATCTGTAAAATAGTGATTATATTCGTACATACGTAAATAGGCAGACTAGGAAGAAAAGAATCGTCTGAATCCAGTTATCTCAAATAGCAATTATGTTGTCTACGTAAATATGTTATTAAGGCTTTAGATTAGCAGCCCACAACGTTGGTAATATCTACGCAAATTTACTTTAAACATATGTAAATGGTTCTATTACGTAAAGTTATGTATTAAAACAAATTATGAAATATGAGGTAATAAATGTAGCACTGTTTTTAAAAAAATTACAGAGCTGAAAGAGAAAAAATATTTATTTATAAGAATGATAGATAACGATTTCATTTTTATTTATTGAATATATTTTACTGGTTATTAATATTGCTAATAGTTCTCTAGATCCCTATATTAGGAAAAAACACAATATCGAATAATAAATTGCTGCAATTAGTTACAATAATACCTTATCAGTTCTATACGTTCCGTTTCCGATAAACAGCAGTATGGATACATTTCTTTCCACTCCATTTAAACATATGTTCCATATGACTTAGCAAACCCAATATTTATGCTAAAAGTGACCTAGGAGATACTTAAAGGGATTGAAGAACATGAATGAATATGTCACATTTATTAATTATTATTAACAGTCAGATAGACGCTATACTGAAAAAGGGTGACGTTAGGAGTACCTATAACCGTCGAGTGTGAGAAGATGTACGAGTGTCAATGAAGCGAAAGTGGTCTGTAAGGAGGACAAATGGAGATCCGTCATCTTTACCTACCCCTCAACAGGGAATCAGGCGTGATGTGTATGTATGTATGTATATGTATGTATGAAAGTATAAGCTGAGGTTTTAAGTTTTACATTTAAGAATAAGTTCAACCCTTTTACATAAACCAACCAAGCAGAAAGGCTTCTATACTTTACAACTAAAGCCCAAGCTAACACAAAAAGCTCGTATTCCGGCTAGTAGTATCTTGTAAACAGAGCGGCCTATCGATCAAGCGCGGTCCAACATATACAAACGAGTTAGGTGCAAGCTTAGATGCAAATGGACCAGCCAACGGTGATAGTGAACATAGCTTGTGTTTGTAACGGGGTGATTCAGTGTATGGTGGATATTGTATAGGACATACTCTTGTGGGTAGATTTTTAAGTCGATGTATAGGAGATATAATATTTGAAAGAATTAAAACGCTCTCAAAGTCCATTACTGCATGTTTTTTATGGGACTTGGAAAGTTTGTCCATTACTTAATTTGTTGTGTCTCAATAGGTTATGTGACTATTGATAGGCTATTTGATGAAATGTACTTTTAAATCGTATTATGAACATATGAGTGTGCTTAGCTTACTCAAAGAAATGAATATTAATTTATATTTTGCTATTAAGAGACATTTGTGTAGTTTTCTAGAAAAAATATTCAAATAAACCATCTTCATTACGACTTATTTTTTAAAAGTGTGTGAGTTCTCTCTTGTCAAGTATATACATGTTTTTAGATATGACCAAATCATTAACGTATTCTAATCGTTCAACTGTAGCAGTAATTAATGAACAGAATAAGTTCATACACTTGTCAATATAGTTAAATTAGATTAAGCAGCCTTCAACCGTTAGGCAGAGAACGTGTTAATTCATACATCATTTAAATACACGTTTCACCCAGATACGTCATATGCGTTGGAATAGTAACCCTTCAGTTAATGGCGTAGAGTCAATATGTTATACTTTCTTGGCTTCCTGACTAATTAAATTATTTAGTTAAATGTACTTCCAGAATGTTATTATTAATATCATCACACACTCCTTATAGTTCCAATTTCCAAAAAACACAGTAAACAGTATACACAGTACAGTAAAAGATAGGTATAGTGAATAAACTATTTATAATACCTAAAACTTTCAATCGTCGAGCATCGAGCGCAGTTTTTATTTATACACTTCCTTCAAAGAGGTAGGCAGGGATCATGGATCTCTATATGTCTCGGTACTGACAAACCACTTTGGCTTAGTTGTGTATACACCTTCTCATACATACTCGGTCGTTGAAGATACGTCAAGCGTATGACTATTACATATCCAGAAAACATGTAGATTTCCCTTGCCTACATATTATACAAACACTCAACAATCTGTTTAATTAATAGGAATCCGGTTTCAGCCATTCAGTGCAAAAAACTCAGTAGTAATTGTTTCCGGAACATACGTGACCTTCTCTCGAGCCATAGCAAATAAAAAATGAATTACTTAAGCTATTGTGACGTCAATCCTTTATTTACATACATACGCTTTACACCTGTTATGCCTTTTGGGGTTATTAAGTTTATATACTCACATCTCTAAGTTTATAATGTGATAGGCAGAGACTATCGATCGCCACCTGGAACGATCCTGACAAATCTCTCTTGCTTCACTCACAAGCGACCTTCTCATACATGCTCTTCTATTCTTCACGCTGCGTATACCCGTTTTTAAAGAGTGTAGAATAGGGTAGTTATTCTTTAAGTATTAAGGATTTTGACATAATGTTCTAGTTTCACTAGATTCACAGGTATCGTCTATTATCTTTACAGTGAATAGAAAGGTTTCATCCGATGTTTATCATTATCGTTTATAATTTTTTTTCTCTGTTTTGATTACCTGGCTACATAATATAATATCAAATGACGTATAATAATTAAAGTAAATTATTAAGTATTGTGTAAAATTTCAAGTATTATAATATAATAAGCGACTTAACTATCGAATTCGAAGGAATTCTGCAACTTAGTTTTTAATATTTAGATGAATAATACATAAGTAAATAGTTTGATAATACCGAACAGACAGATATATAATAGAGCGTAACTTCTCCTAGATAGGTAGACCAGATTTATCTATCACGTAGGCTGATGATTATCAAAAGAAAAGTGGGTTTCGTCTCCAAATACCTTTATGAACTGGTGTCAATTATGACGTTTCTGATGAACATAATAAAGTCATTTTATTACAAACATCATATTTTTTACAAATTATATCAAAGTCCATCTATTAATCATAAAATAATTAGCATTAAAAATATCACAGCTGTAATAATATACCGGTTATTATTGCGACTCTACATGACATAAGTTCAGATTGGAGGGAAAATCTTATTCAAATTTGTTCACATAATAGAGTTGTACACAATACAACTCATGCTCAATCTCGAATGTGTAATTAGAAACCTAAAATAATTACTAGAGAAAACTTGTCCATTACTTGGTGCAGGTAATGGTCAGCTACTCTACATGGTAGCCAGCTAGTGTTATAAAATTCTATGTGTACTCTTATGTTCATTTAGGGGAGGCCTATGTCCAACAGTGGATTACTACAGACTGATGTTCACTGTTATGGTGACATTCTCGTACGTGGTGCAAAATAAATGACACGCTGGGAAGAAAGTTCGATATTTTCAATCCAAACAAGTCCCAAACTTCATAGAACTTGAATTCTAATATTGTGATACATTATAGTTATCACTTGGGCTCTAGATTTAGTCAATGCTTATTTTAAAGGAGTGCTAGGTGGTAATTAATTCAACACAAGCACTTCTATACATGAATAAACATACATAAAATCGTTCACACGCTAAACATTCTGCCAGTTGAAATATAATTTCTCAATAAAGACATAATAACTGCGAGTAAATTGCCTTTTGAGTGAGAAATATGTATTACTGGTATTTTTATGGCTGAGCATTAAGTCCTTATATTGAGATTTCAACTGTATGCCTCAGGTTTTCTTAGAAATGGAAAATTTAGAATTCCTAGATTAATTCGATTTGTAACAAGTAATTAAATGTAGGATTAACAGAATTCTTGTTCGATGTTGAAAAGTTTACGCAAAAATTAAATTATTATGTACAGCGGTGTTTCATGTAGTAATGCATTAAAGTTCATATGTAACGACGGTTACATATTTAGATATCTTGTAAAACAAATGATAAATAAGCCTTGTTTAATTAAAGCCTAAAATTTAATTAAATTAAAGCCTTAAGTGTACAAAATATAAGATTATTATAGTATATACGTTGGTAATTATTTTTTTGTTGTTGTTGGACAAAACCGAATAATATAAAAAAGTATAGAGGTCGCTATAACGTTTTCTGAACCATACCAATCTCCAACTTCCGACAATCAGTTCACTCAAATTTGAACATCTGTCATTCGTGACACAAAGCCCGAATTAACAATGTTTACACGCCACAATAACCAAGCACAAGTAGATACCCGTAATTATATTTAATATCGCTTAAATACCTTGTTGGTGCGCCCTTAATAGTTTGTTGTTACGAAGGCATTTTACTTACTTGTTAACTGTCTGTAAAAGGCGAGGTTCGGTTTGTTTGTAAGCCGAAACGGGTTATGTGGAATAATGTGGGGTTTCGGTAAATCTCTCTTTTACTAAAGGCAAGTTGATTGGTGTCAGGTCGGCGCTGTGTAATGTCGAACTTGACAAAGGGTATCGTGGGTGATTTCTTTATTCTAGGCAGAGAACTTTTGGAGCATTTTTGTGGATTATTTTGTGGCAATCATAAGAGATATCAAAGTCTCCCGATGTGATTTGATATGTCTTGACCTTAAGAAATCATCCGTAGCGTTTAATTAGTAAAACTATCTCAGAGTCTTACTAATTAATCGCGATCTATGTCAGAGTCTTCAATGTAAAAACAATGATAATATTTGTTCGAGCCCTTTGATCTGCCGTGTTTTACAGATTGTTAAAACTGTAGAGAAGGATGGAATACATTTTCAAATATGTATAGTGCGATGACGAGCCACAAATGTATGTAGTATATTTAATACTTGCGTAATAATTGGTACAAGTTATAAGTTATTATGTAAAATTTAAATTACTATACAAAGTAACTAAGCAAACCAGAATCCGTAAACTAGTGCAACTAACACATACCTGTTTACACGCGCAAGTCAGTGCCAATTCATCAACTTGACCACTGTAAGTGCATCATTAATCTAATACCTGCGCTTGTGTGCATTTAAGCCACCATTAAGTAACTACTCGCTCATTATCCACCGTAAATAGGTATTAGGTCCAAATCTAATTAGATAGTCTATAGAGATAAGCTGCGATGGATGATTCTAGTTTCGTATTTATATATGCAGATGGCGTTAGATTGATTGTAAATACGTAATGACTTTTAAGGATTTTTAACGTTGTGTAGATGTGGAATTCAGGATGAAACCTTAAAAAATACGTGTACTCTGCTTTAAGTGAATCTTTTTAATATACGTAGTATATCCCACTGGTAAGTTGTATTTTATACTAAGGGCACAGAAATACGAATACTAGTGTAGTTTGTTTGTAGTATAGTGGTTTCCTACTAAGTAAGGGCTTTTATATTAAGTTCATTTGTCATTATAATATTCCGACGCACTCATTATTACGTCATCAGAGTTTTAAGTGTCATGATCAAATAAAATGATTAAACTAGGAATATTGATAAAGCGTATGATACGCAGGTTCTCTTTTTAATTCAATGAACCAATCAATAACAAACAAATTTAATGCTATTACATAGCAATATATCCCCAAGTAAACGACAGTCAATAAATCCACCTTGACTCGTATTTGTAAAGATGTCTTAGAGAGACATTGTGATCTCCGATAAGGCTAGGGCTTGATAAAATATGACTGCTTATGCCTTTAAGGATATGTTTTATTTATCAAAATGTCTAACACACAACGGTTAGCCGTAGTCTATGGGAACTGGCTTACTTGTATCACCGAAGTTACAAGTTAGAATCTACGTCAATAGTTTTGATTATATGTAATTGTAGGGAGATTATATGTTGTGTAGTAGAAGTAATAATATATAGAAATACTATTAATGTGAAATGTGGAAGCTCGTAATTTTTGACCTATTGAATGACGACAATCAATGTTCTCATTACAATAAATATATAAAATCAATTGTAATTTTAGTAAGATTTACAAAGCACTGCATTAATACAAGAAACACTTATGCTTAGGCATAAATTAGCATTGTACAAAGTTACCCTACTTTTTTTTATCCGTAATTAGGTTCGTTACAATATGCGTCAATTTTCCTTCACACTACTGATATGGAATTGAACTCTTGTTGTCTATTCCAAAACCGAGCCACACCTGAATTTTCAATCCTTTGTTGTTCAATTCCTCATTCAGGTGTGAACTAACACTACAAATACTCTGTTATCCAATACGCGTATCAATTCGCTACATTATGCAATGTATAGCGAGGTAATACGTGCTTGTTATTATTGAGGTAGTGTCGACTTATGTGCTTTGACGTCATACGTTTATGTCTTGGCCAAAGTACTAGGTATCGAATTTGAACCTTACACGGCTGTAAGTCTTTATGAACTGTGTCATATACCTAATGGTGATTGTCATATGTAGTAATATAAATGGTGTTGGGTTTATTAAGAATCTGATTTGGTGAACATGCTACAAAAAACTTGACTTTTTTATTCATAAATTATTTTAGACATATAATTGGCTTTCAATTCTTACTTAAATTTGTGTATTTTGTGTATGGAATACTTTTCTAGGCTCACATATATTAAATCATCTATAATCGTGTTAAAAAAACTTGTTTGTATTTAAACCAATCAATAAACGAAGATTTCCCCTCAACGTGCCAATAGCTTACACTACATCAGCTTACATAAGTCACTTTCACTGTCATCCGAAAGTTTATCACGCTATAAACCCGAACAAGAGGCTGCGACAAAAATCGAAAGTGCCAGCCAAGTAAAACCAACCTAATGAGGGCCGGAAAGATGACGTCACATTGTCGAAGTGTGACCCCGCCTTTATCCAGAGCATCATCGAACGAGTTCATCAACAAACCAATCACAACAGAGATACAGAAGAAGATGCCTGAACTAAACCTAGACTTCGCAAGACACAGACCTAAATCTCCCGAAGTTATCGACCTATCTAGGTACCGTTCTATATCGCCTAGTATATCTAGGAGAGCCGAGTCCCCTGCAAGACCTAGGTCGTTGATGGAGTCTTTGTTAGTGGCTAAAATGGAGGCTTTGAGTACTGGGAGGCTTGTGAGGACAGATTCCATGGATAGCTGCAGTAGTTTTGGCTCTATGTCTTCGCTGCCTAGTGACGTGTGTCGATGTGATGATTGTCTGCTTGGGATAGTGGATTTCTATATGCCCAGTGCTAATGAAGTGGCTGGGAGGACGCTTAAAAAGGTAAGATCGTATGTTAATACTATATAGTATAGTAGTGATGATGATTGATTCTATGATAGTATCGTTATGTATAATTATACTAGCATAGGACGTAATATATAAATTTGCTGCTATTATTTGCAGCATGTCGTATGTGGTTACAATAGGACTAGGGGTGCATAAAATCTATTGGACGATTTAGGTTAGGTCAGCATCAACTAATTTTTATTTCTATTTTAATGTATATTAATTAATTGTATGTAGATAGTTTTGAGGTGTATCTCAATAAGAGTTCTCAAATAGTCCATATTAGCAGATTTGTTTCGTAGGCCTTAATTTTGTAATATATCATTTACTGACCGTAAATGATTTTTTATGCAGATTTTTTGTACTAACGAAATAAAATATTTTGGCTGTGTTCTAAGCTAATGAACTCCAATTTTCAAAATAATGTATGGTTTAAAAGAAGTTATACTCAATTTGGAATAACTATACTAATTTATATCTTCATAACAATTAATTGAAAACGAAACAACTGTATCAATATTGTAAGTAATTTATTGTATTATAGTTCTATCGTTGCCAATATCTATACATATATTTGAAGTTATTTAAGTATTAACGTAATCTACGAATATCTGCTAGTACATATAAAAACGAAGTAACTGAAATAGATGAATAAGTACAAATGATTATCTAATTAATATATATTTATTAATGTGTCTTTGAAAGATATTTCTATCTCCTAGAATTCAAGCGACCTTTCAGAATATCATAACCTGCCATCTATGTTAACACTGAAGGAATCACATAGAAGCCTCTTAAAGGCTGTACTCAAGCAAATATGACACTGCGCAGCGATGACATCGAGTTTACAGCTTGATATAAGCGATTCTTGTAAAGATACACAGATGGCGGTAGATATTATGCAGTAGTGGATATATATTTGTATAACAAACCAATATGTATGTGTATCCTCACGTCATTACTTTTATTGTTCGTGGACAGAACCTTAAAAATATATATTATATAGAATCACTTTAAAATATTTCCAATTTGATTGATATATTTATAAACAAAATAAAACTAAATATGTAGAAATTAAAAACAAAAAAAACTTAAATCTAACAAAAAGTAAATATTTACACAGCACCACTAGTGTTCCGAAAAATATAATTATAAATATAATATCACTTTAAATATAATTATAAATATAGAAAATTTAACGCGTTTATTATATAGGACGTTGATAGTATGGAATAATGGTTATCGATAGTTAGTACATAGACCATTAATTTACTATCCCATATACATATTCACGTCCTAAAATCCCTTTTGTGACGAACAAAACCTTAGAGATATGAAAACATCTCCTTGATCATTTATTAGAATTAATATTAGTAACAGGTTGTTAGCCCATCGCCCAATTGTTTCCATTTACCCTTAACGGCAAAACCAAAAGGACGGCAGGTAGTTAGCATTCTTTTTACGTCCCAGAGGCACTATCCCACCAATTATTATATTACCTCATCTTCCTTAGCCAAGGCCTTCAGAAACAAAAGGTTTGAATTCTATTAACAGCCCAATCTAGATTGGGAATATACTGTTATTGCATCTAAACTCATAGAGCAGTAAATAGTAACAACTAGTCTTAACCGGCTGTATTTAGTTGTTATTGGTACAAACTATACTATTACTTACTGCACCTAGTTGATCCTTGATGTTACCATTGTCTCCGAATGTTGGGTCCTGGGTTCGATTCTGGTTTGAGTGGGTTTTGGTATGCTCATTATGTAGATTTGGGTGTTAATAGATTTTATAAGGCTTAAGAAAACTTCACGTCCTCTAAACCCTTTCGGGGTGGTCAGAACAATGGAGAGACGATAATATCTCCTAGGTAACTTTTCTGCACGAATAATCGGGTTGTGATGTTAATATGTATGTAAGTTTCACGCTAGCTGTGATTTAAAAAAAAAGCTAACGAACTACAGTTCTTCCCGCGACCATGACTATATCTCAGGAGGCGACTAAGGGACTATGGTAAATAAATTCTATCGGTTGATAGAGTAGCAACCTATCCGTTCCGTACTTAAGTATACTTATATATTTAATATATACAAGATAACAACCCCAATATTGTGCTAATAAGTGACCAAGGAAATGTTTTCATATCTCCAAGGTTGACCCGAAAGGGATTAACGAAGGTAAACGTATATCAATGTTTTAACATACCCTTTGTCAACGTACTACCTTCAAACCAATCAATACAAGCCCTTTACACAATCGGTAGCCGTTTTCCCACGCTCATTTACAACCGTCATCAGTGAAAGTTATACTTGTAAAAGGCGACTAGAGCGCATCGGCCCTTTGACGTCAGCAGCCCTTTAGCCCTAAGGTGAACGCGCATCTGCCGATGACGTCACGAACTGTCTACGTCATTCGAAAGTATAACATATGTATGTATAAACATGATTGTGCATCGTACATTGTTTTTGCTCGTGCTGAGTAAATAAAATAGGTGGATGTTTAGTTAGATGGTTTATATACGTACAGTCAACGCTAAAAGTGCAGTTCCAGTAACGGTTTATAAGGTTTACGTTTATAAGAACAAAGGACAATATTTTTCATTTCGAAGCACGCGAATGTGTAGTGGCTATGACAATGCATAGTGGCGCCAGTTTTAAAATGTAAAATATTGTCTTTTGTTCTTGTAAACTTAAGCCTTATCAAAAGTTACTGGGACTGCACTTTTAGTGTTGATTGTACATGCAAACATGTATATCTTGGCTGTAATAGCAGAAGTGGTTAAAGCAAAATAAGGATTTGGATGATAATATAATTGGCGATACATGAACTGTTAATGCTAGACACTGTCAACATTATGTTTAATTTTTTTAGTTCAATAATAAATATATTTCCGCTATCTTTATGTTTGCTCCTAAGTTAAAATTTATTTATTGTATATGTAGAGTCGTACGCTTACTTATATTTATAAAGTCAGCAGGGTTGAAAGACAGGATATATTAAAAAAGTTTTTATTCGGTTTACTTAACTGTAATACTTAAATGAAAGTGTAATAATTAAAGTTTTATATATCTTGATTTAATTAACATACATTACTTCACCTATTTATTACATACAGTAACTTTTATTCTAATTCATATCATTTCATACTATCATTCTTACTACTTTAACACTATGAGGATAAATCTTTATTCTATCCAAATCAAAGAATAATTTAATGAGAAGTAGGCGTGGTTTGTAAGTAGGTATCTGTGTTAAATGTCAGCTTATGACGTATGCCCATTACTGGATTTAGGCTATATAATATAGCGTCGTTATGCAAATGAGTTTCCTGTATCGATTTCGCTAACGAACTAATATGACAACATCAAATGGCACTTAAAACTATTTAATAGCTTTTTAGATTCACAGCTTCGAATATAATTTATTATTAATCTAGTAAGGCTTCGAATACCTACATGTGGACACTGACGTCTTTTTTGTTCATTGCTAGGTATAAGAATGTGTGAAATACTAATAATGGTAGCTAGCCTGTCACCCAGAATATCCTTGTTCCTTAACAGTCTCTACATCATGATGTAGCTGGTATACTTTTATCAATTTGAGTACATGTAAATTTTTAAGATAAAATAAACCCAATATTGAAATAACTGAATGTAGGTATTCTCCCACGTAACATTTCATTTGCTATATGCTTAAAATAAGCATGGTATCTTCAAGTCCTAGATTAACATTTGAATCAGACTCGGTATCCAGTTTTAGTCTAGTTTAGTAGGTTGTAAATAGAATACAAAATTGCTGTCTTTATTGCTAAAGAGGCTGAAATGAAATGCTTTTTATTCAATATGAGGATTATAAAATCACTTATTGAAAGTCAAAAAATAAAAAACATTTCCACAGGAAAAGATGTCATTATAATTAGTTAAGCTTAAAAAAAAATATAAATCTAATTATACTATTGACATTTCGTAAATACCAAGAAACTCTTCAGACATATTTCAATACAACTTAATTAAATAATCCATCAGAATGAGACTGCAGCTTAACCAGACTACTACGACTACTAAAAGACTATCACTAGCAACCAATATTCATATATTGGTTGCTATTCATTTATATCAATACACTCATAACCTCAAAAATAACACCAACATTATTTGAGATATTATTGTCTTCGAACTTCTATCTCCCTTAACTGTGCTTAAGAACAATAGCTTATTTACTACTACTACCCGAGTTAGAATTGTGAAAGAATTCGCGTAGCTCTGCTAAATAGCATCGAAGCGATGACGCAAATGGTTCAATCGAAAATTGCCTAGTGGCGGAAATTGTGAGAAAAAATGAGTGCTGCAAATTGCCACTTTAGCACAGGTGGAATGTTTAGTTGCAGTTCGTAACATGAATAAATAGTATCCAGCTGTCTATTGTTGTAAGAGAAGATAGAGTTCTAGAGGGTTTTCTTTTTGGGCGATAGACTATTTAACATCAGCAACAATGCAAAATTTAAGAACCTTGTGATTGGATCTGTCTTTCGGAGAACGTAGATGTAAAACTTTGTATCTGGGAAATAATATTTCTTAAGTGTTTATCAGTAACAGTAATTAGTGTTATTACTGTTTTATTTATAGTAATTAGGTTTTACTCCACACCTGCTTTCATTCTTTGCTAGCTATCTGCGGGATAGGAAGCAATATGTGGAGTTTCGGGGATGCAGATCGTCACCGTACTTTACGAGGTCAGGAGTTGGCCAAGGAAGCAATCTTGGACCGTTGTTATTTACGTTGACGGTCAACGACCTCCCAGGGGTAGTTAGGCATGCCAAGTGCTTACTGTTTGCCGATGACCTCAAATTGTCATTGCCGGTTGTTGAGCAAGGAGATAGTGATAAACTGCAGCGGGATATTGATAGTGTGGCATGCTGGAGCGCTAGGAATAAGCTATTATTCAATCAATCTAAATGTGTGACAATAACTTTCAGTAGGGCTCGAAATGTCACTCGCACTGAATACCACTTGTACGGGGCGCCGATGCCCAGGGTCGCAGAGGTGCGGGACTTGGGAGTCACCTTGAACGAGCGCCTCTGCTTTCGTGCATTCATTGTGACTTGCTGCAGGAAGGCATTTCGAAATTTGGGATTTGTGTTACGCAGGGTGAATAAATTTACAAATTTACAAGCAATTAGGACCTTATACAACACGTTAGTGCGGAGTCATTTAGAGTGGAACGCATTTATTTGGGCTCCGTATGAAAGGAAATATATTCATATGTTGGAGAAAATTCAGAATAAGTTTCTCCGGTATGTTTATATGAGAATGTACGGTGTGTACCCTTTCTACCCACGTATGTACCCAACATTGTTTGTATTAGGAATGGTCGGCTACAATGAACTGCGAGTGAGAAGGGAGATGAGTCTGGTGACGTTTGTGTTTGGCGTGCTGGTGGGAAGGGTGCATCACATGGATGTGCTGGGCGCCCTGGCGCTGAGCGTCCCGGATAGGTTCGTGCACCGGCGCCGCAGGCCGCGGCTGCTGCTCGAGCCGCGCGGCCGGACGCACTTGGTGCGGAGTGCGCCTCTTACTCGCGCTATCCGCACTCTCAACATGATAGCCGAAGAGCTGGACCTATTCAGTTGTGATCTGGGAGAATTCACACGTTTGGGTATATATATTTTATGTTATAGGTTAAGTTGATATTGATAGCAATGTTATATTTTTGTTATACGTTTATTTTTGTAAATAATCGTGTTACTCTACCGCATTAGGGTTATCCTGTAATGGTAGGGCTTAACTTTGTAATAATAAATAAATAAATAAATAAATAAATACTTATACTGAAGATTGACATAAAAGAAATTATATCTCTAAGGTTCTGTTCATCTCGAAAGGGATTAAAGGAAGTGAAATATATATATGTAATAATTAGTGTTTTTATTACCTAATTTCTTTTCATGGAAAAAGCTTCAAACGAAATAATTTGAAGAATCTTCGTTACATTTAGTTATACACATAAAGTACAAAAACTAAAAACACAACAAAGACAGTTGCTTACACTCTATCAAGTCCCAAACAATCACAGGTAGAGTTACCAACAACAAACTTAACTGAAAAGAAAAAAAGATACCAACCTAACCACTTAAGCATTTAATTATTGTGCAATGTCTCGACGAAAAAATAATCTTAGGATTTGTTCAAAAACCTGTTTTACAACTAACCCCTTCCAGGTTTATTTTTATAAAGAACTGGTTAGGCTGGAGATTGGAGGACGAAATTAGTATTCTGAGAATCTCCGAGTCTCTAATTGATTAATAATGCGGTTCACTATTTGATTACTTTAGGTATCTAGGAAGGCAGTTAGAAGATAATGTTCTAGAATACGAGTACTACTTATTTGACGAGACAACACCTATTATGATGATTATGAATATAACAATTTATTTTCAATATTCATAAAATATTTACTAAATTTTTTGGGCTTTCTACGAAAGAACTGACTTTGCCATGGATTTGGTAAAGTTGCTTTTGATTACAGATTATGATATTTTCATATAAATACTTTATGTTTTTAAAGAGTATTATGATTTTTATGGAATGAATATAAATTAAAACTAATTGATTATATTCATTCCAAGTTTACCATTAAGTTGTCTATCACAAAACTTACTATGGCGGCTCCATAATAGTATAATATACAAATAATAACAAAATTATAAATAATAGTTTCTCAGAGAAAACAATAGAATTAATTCCTAAGCAGTGTTTACGAAGATTATCAAGTAATTAGATAGATCTACTGTATACCAACTAATTATGTACTATTATATTGTGTTAGTCTAGCACTACAAAAGGTAGAAACTAGATGTTTTGTTACGTTTAAGTAATGATCGAGTAATAATATCACCATGATCATCACGACTGTTTTCTCTTGCGATGTAGTCAGATATCAGTGAGTCATTGCAGCAGATTTACAGGACTCAATTGAGGACAATTAGTGCTTTGAAAGATGTTGACCTATGTTTGATTTTAACTTAAAATAATATATAAAGGTATCTACAGGAGGTTTAACCTAGTGCACTTATAACTTTAGTATTTTAATCTAGACTAAAAGTATCGTACTCATACATACATATAGTCACGTCTCTACTTCTCCAACAGGATAGGCAGATGCTATATAGATCTCGACTTTGAACGATATTAACAAACGCTCGTTTTGCCGTATTACCCATTGATCTATTAAATTCAATATAACATTTTATTTAATTTTAATCATATGACCTTTTCCATCCTTCTATTAGTTACATTTATGCTACTGTAGTTTTGCATTATATTACATTTATTCTACGACTCGTGTATACACATTCCCTTTATTATTCTCGCGGGGTAGTCAGAGGCTTGAGTGCCCATCTCCGATATTTCGAAGGCATGCTAGGTATGAACCATTCAAAGCCTGTCTTTCACAAGATAGATAGCACCTAACATAATGTGTAGTGAACGTGATATGCCTAGGTATTATGAAATGCACTTTTATAAATGAATAAATGCGTATATTAAGGCAGTTATTTTTGCAATAGCTAATTCTAGGTAAGCAACAAGGCTTATCTCTATTTACTGCTAAGGTCACGGTGATAAGAAACGAAATTAACTCTGGAATGAAATGTCGTAAGAAAATAAAGATTAGAATGTATTTTTAACTAACTTTATTTGTTTACTATAAATCAATTAGTCGGTTTCAGGGCACTGCCTGATATAGATACAGGTTTCTTCTAGGCAAAAACGGATAACAAGAATCAAGATTAGCCGTAACATCCAGCTATGCCTAAAACTACGTGCTTATAATTGTAGCAAAATAACTTAAGTTTACTGGTTAACTCTTGTGAGTTGATAGTGGAAAGTATGGGCAATTAATTCTATCCAACTTATTAAAGATAACATACGTCCACCAGCTTATTACAATTAGCATTAACGCTAATTTTAGTTGATTCTATCAACTTGACAATATCCGACACGTGCAATACTCGTAGTTTTCCACATTTTCTATTTTCTACTACAATGTCACTCATATGTAGCTAGTTTTCCTCTACCGGCCCATTCTTACACCTATGTACAGAACTAATTAAGATCTGTATTAAAATGGCTGATAATGGCCCCATGTACATGCTACGTTTCAGTACAGTGCACTGAAGGGCGAAAGTCGCCTGGCAGAGGCTTACACAATGGGACGGAGACAATCGCGGGCGCACGCTTAATCAGTCTGTTCATCGACCGCGAGCGAAACGGCCGTGCGTCACGTCATACTTTGCAGTGCTCCACCAAAACGTGTTTCAGTGTTAGTCCCACTGGGGACGGATTGAGTTCTCCTCTACAATGTCTCTGACTCTCCTGCCCAAGACCGGTGGCCGACAGTTCTCCGTGAAGTGAACGACAATGCCAGAGTGTACGGAACAGCTGTTCACGATCCCCATAATCCGGTACACGATGGAAGACGACCGCGACAACACGGTCGAGCGCCAGGCGCCTGTCAAGAAGATGTCTCTTTTGACACCTGTCAAAATCGAGACCCCTGACAGCAGTCGCAGGATGTCCGAGCCGGCGAGGTTCTACATACCTCCGCAGTGTAATAATAGGCTCTCTCCCCGCGCGGCCAGAAAAAGGGACATGAGGAATAAGTGCGATGATACTAATGAGTTTAAGTTCGGCCCGAAGCCGTGTAGTTGTGACGACTGCAGGTCCATCAGCCCCCTGCCCTTGCAGACCATGTCCCCAGGCTATGACCAGATGCAGAAGTCCTTGTTGAACTTGACCTGGACTGATGACTACACGGAGGCGTCCAGTGATGATCTCAGCTCCGAATGGGACTCGGATGTCCCCGAGCCTCCCCCGCCGCAGAAGGTGAGTTTATAGAGTCTATAACAATTATAAGCTACTAAGTATTGATAAATAAGAGATACATATTATTAGGAGATATCGTGAAAGTTAATGCACGATTGTGTATACTTATGTTTCTAGACTAAGTTTCTCATTAACGATTAAAAATTAGAAAGTACCACTTTATCATCGATTAAATCTTTTTATTGTTTATTTTAAGGCTTTACAATATATTAAAATATCTTTAAGCGATCAATAAATGTAATCTACTATCTCTTAGCAAACATTAAAAGTATATACTCGTATATATTATTACTCGCTGACCCATCCACGATAAAAATAACTAAGTTTCATGTTGCTATATCACTCAGTAGTATTAAGTGTCTCTACATATTTAATTCGCATAATGTGTATGTCTGTTTGTGTCGCAGAACAATAGCCAATTTGTCCCACTTGGACACCTTTAAATTATCTTTGCATTGTTTGCACGCGATAGTGTTGGTGTTATTGTTCTATCCAACAAAAATATTGCAAAATAAAACAATTCTCGGTATGCCAAAACATAAGGTGTAAAGTTTAGAATGGAGTGTTTAAGCAAGTACTTAAGTTTTAGCAAGCTTGAGAAATTACATTTAAAATATTAAAAATAACATAAAACGAGTAAAGAAGTCTTGAAAAATGATATAAATAACGACTAAACAAGTTGATAGGCGGGCCACTCTTAGATTTTAGAGTTATCCATGTAAACAAATAGTCAATTCATTAATTATAGTATATTATTATTATAGTATATTCACAATATAAAAAGAACGAATGAATATCTTATTCTGGTTTCCAGTCTGGTCGTTGATTATATATGCTATATATGTATTTATCTATATATAATATGTATATATTTCTTAAATATACGTTGACTAGTACCCTTAACACAAGTCTTAAATGTACTTACCAAGGAGCTAGTGCAATTGGTGTAATAACGTCCTACAATATTATTATTATTATTATTGTTTATCAAGAGACGGAGTATTTAATATCCAAAATGCCTGTGTATTGTACAAATAACGAATATTATTGTATTGAATATTTAACTCTACTACGTTAAATTTATATGAAAAAGACACATTATGGTATATTGACTATATCCATCTATCTATCACGAATATTACTCGTGTATACGAATGAATGAAAGATATAAATATAGGACTATTAATGTAATTTATTATTCAATAACAATTAAATAGAATTTTGACGCCATCTTCATACGAAGTTAATTCAATTATTTACTCATTCCTCAGGCTAATTTGAACATCATTATATTGTGATTTATTTAGGTACAGTAATTAGCATAATGGCAAAATGATTACCAAATATATAGAATGTACGTCACTAATGGAATAGCCCTACAACTGTTATAACAATAATTCAAGTACATAGTTCATACATTTACGTCATATTACCACTTTTTATAGATAGGTAGGCAGAAATCGCGGTCTTACGTTTGCTCTAATACTACTGTCATAATTTTGTATCTAGTGTTTCCATCATTGGTAAATACTCTGTATTGCACTCTACTGAAGGATAGGCAGAAATCACGAATTCTCGGATATCCTTATTAGTAAACAATTTTCGTTGAAATGATTTTCACACATATGTATATGGTTCATATATGGTGGTTATATGTATGTACTTCGAACATTATCTTATTCCACTATACTAAACTTACATAAATGATTGTTTATGCAACACGCTGGGAGTCCCATAATTAATATAATTTAATAAAATGCTAAATTTGGTTGACTTAGAGCGTACTTACCTTACTAAATATTGTATTAAATTCGAAAATATTCATATCCTCTCGGTGTGAGTAATAAGAACACAAATATATGATGTCATTTAACTAGTTAAAACTAGTATTACCTACAAAAGAAACAAATTCAATGCACTCAATAATAATATTATATTTCTAACACCTTTTGTGTATAGTATTACGTGATTATTACGTCATATAAACTACAATAATTAACGTCAGCTGATTAAACAGCTTTTTTAAAGTCGAACATATTTTTTACTTAAAGCAATTGTTTTTTGAAAGTGGGCGTGACTCTGGTATGACAGAGAATTCGGAAACCATATGTTCCGGAATAATTCGAATTTCGGAATATTTTTTCTGTACTATGAGTTTTCTATCATCTTTTCTACAATGAAGAAAATATCAAGAAGAAATCTGGCTACATTTCTGAAAAGTCAATTATATAGCGTGTGTACGCGGTGATTCAAAACATCCCCTATCTCTTTGGGTTTTGATTTACAATAGGTAACTAACTATCCATTCCTAAGAAAAGTGGTTTTGATAAGGCTTTACGTACTAAACGGAGATGGACACACGAACGTCAGAATATTTTAAAAAATTATTGTGTATTCTTTAAACATACAATTTTGTTTACAAATTGTGCTGGTCTAAACACAAAAGTTGCCTTTGTTGTGTATACAGCGATTACGTAGGAAACGATAGTTTTGGGAAAATATTTCTTAAACACAATAGGATAGGTTTCAAACAAACTTTACATGAAACTTGTATAACGTACACAAACTACAATTTCCTTGTAATCGCCTCTCACACTCTAAACAATACTGAGAAAAGCATTGATGACAGTTAATGTACTATGGATCACATTCAACGGCTGTATTAAAGTTATTTTACTCTATATAATTTAAGTGTTACCCTATCGCATTAGTTTTTTCTTGACATGATAAGTTAAGAATTAAAAAAATAATCAAGATACATTATATGTATAATTATAAAAATTGGTTAAGTAGTTATATGTATGTGGTTAAATATTTTATATATATTATAATTACAGCAACAGTAGTAGTAGCAACAGTATAAGTTCCCTACTAAAACGACAAAATCTTATGTCCGGTAAACCATGTTTGTATTAGATATATCCAACGAAGTGATATTTTAGCCATACCTAATCAATTGGCAGATATTTTACAAGGCCTAAGCCCTTATTAATACAATAAGTCTTACAACGCATATTTACAAGTCGTAGCTAAAACTGTTTTTATGTTGTGTTAATGCATGTTAGCTTCCAAGCAAAGAATCTAAGATCTATCGGAATAAATCATGATAACTGTTTGACATAAGGACTGTGCATCATTTACAAAAAGAGTTTATCCGCTTACATCGGCCTCTTTGCTGTCAATCTTGCAATGACAGTTAAGAAATAAATAGTATCGTTTTAAGTTGATGCTTCACTTAATGATTGATTAGACATTTAATGGTTATTTATTAGAACAGGATTACTAAGTATGGATCTAACTGAAGAGTGACGTTAGAAGTTACTATATCTGTGTAGTACGGATCTTTAATCTTAAGAGGTGGATTGAACAAAAAGTTTCATATTAATTACCCTTTTGATAGGAATAAATACACATGTCAAAAAATTTACAATTGTAGCTAGTTTCACGTTGATTATTCATCATCACCTTTGCATTAATATCAGAAGATGATAATATATAAATTTGAATCTAGCCGCATATATATGATATTCCTTATAAAATTTCACCGTTACTTAACAGCTTAACTGTCGACTATAAAATGGGTCTTAAATGTTAATCAATTAAATATTTCCTATAAATCAACGATTGATTTCGCATACGTCTCTGTTTGAAACACCGGTTTTTCTTGTCGGCAGTAAATGTACGTGAAGAATAATTTTGAAGGACATTCGATGATTCTGATTAATTGCCGCAACTTCAGCCGTGTTTGGGTAAAGTCATCGTAAGCTGTAGAAGCTTTGAGAAATTATTCATATGAGTGATTTATTATGTAGCTTGTAGAATAAACATAATTGTTGTTATATTAATATCTAGAAATACTCAACAAGTAAATGTGTATGTACGTAAATACACAAAATATCGTATATACACACTTGGATTACAAATCTTTGATATAAATGTAATAACGATAATTACTAACGTTATCTCAAAGCATGTTAAATAAATATTATCAATATACATACATACATATCTTGTAGTAATATTTTTATGATTCGTCCCTATTATTCTTGCAGTAGTTAACAATAAGCCCATTTGTTATGCTAAAACGAAAGTATTAATGATATCCTCTGATTACCTTACGAGAGAACAAGTCTTGAAGTTTGTAGGTTACGTATATATATTATATATATTTACCTGAGAAACAATACTTTCTTTCACACATGGTTATTGCATTTCGTAAATCCCATTAGGTTTTGAAACTTATTAGGGAAAATGCTGATATTGTACATTAATCCAAAATCATATGAATATATTGATAGTCGTTAGAAAAACCCATGGATTTGATACTTTGGATTTGGGTTTTCCTCCAATATATTTAAGTTTTTGAGCGTCCTAATCTAAAATTATAACGCCGTAGCGTTGCTGATTTGGTAATAAAATAGAAGTCTTTCTTCTCGTCATGTAGTTGGGAACTATTAAAAGTTTATGTAATGTAATATCCACGGTAGAGAGTTCTGTCAAAAACATCAGAGGCGATATTATTCTGCCACCGAATATACCTTTACCTCATACAATAAAAGACAATAATGTATATATTTTATTCCCATTAGACACACCTTCCTACATTACACGCCCTTCAGTCTAAAATAGTAAACAAATCAATTAAACACACAGTGTTAATGATTGACTATAAATTTTTAATAGTAGGTGTAATAGGTACACATATGTGCTTTATGGATAGGTCAATGAAACAAGGTTGAGTTTTTGCACGCTCGGTTCATGGCAGCATTTTATCAGGTGATAATTTATCTGAGGATTTGTTTTTCGGGTTTTTGTGTAGCTTTTTATGACAACAAAACCCTGCAGATAAACTTTAATTATAGTTTATTGAAGCGAACTTTGATAACATTTATCATAGTTATATATTCGTAGCTATGATAGACCCACGGGTACAAATGCTCGTAGGTTTCCTATTGATGTTTTCTCTCACCCAATCGCATTGCATAACCAATAACAAGTGCTCCTCAGAATAGTAAATACGCGACGTCAACTGCATTATCTACTGCACCAATTCGAGCATTTGTAAGGAATATTCCCAATTAAGAGATCAAGGACTTGGTTCTTATTGTGTACGGTATAAAGTCGTTGTCTGTACGGATTTAGAATCAGTGTCGCAGACGCCGGCGCGCCGGGTCAAAGATTATCAGGAAATTGTGCTTGGCTTGATGGAATGATGGATGGATGTCATAATGGCTATCTATCTGTTTATAATACAATGGTTGGTTTGCACATCCCTCAATAAATGTAATTAGGTAAAGACTAGTAGGTAAGGATCAAAAACTTAGAGATTCTTGTGAAAAGCTAAGGGCTCTAAACATAATAGTTACATTACAACATATTCACGCCTCACGTCCCTAACGCGATAAACAGAGACATTAATCGCCACCTGGAATGATCTCTCTTGCTTCACTCATTCTCATTAACTTTCTCATACATGCTTTTCTGTTCTTCAAGCTGCGAACATCCATCTTGACAGGAATATCTCCAATAAAGAATGCAGTAAATACAAATCATCATTTTGCTTCCAATTATCATTTACCAAATTGATATAATAGCCAGTCTGCAGTCTAGACGATATCAGTGTCATTTTTATTCCCGTTAACTAATTCATCTTAATGTAAATACGATTTAAGTGTACATCATCTAGTTATACTGATATTCAAAGCAAATTTAATGATTGCAGATGATATTTACACCCTATGTCTGTTGTCTGATAAGACGATAGTTATAAATACCTGCTTGACTATAATTAAATGACACTTTTCTCTGATCCTCTTGATTGGTTTCTGTACGTATTGTTTTATATGAAGACTTTATGTTCCTTTAAGGGTATATAAATCAGTCCTATAAATGTCTTGGTCTGTAGGTTACCTTATTCTTGGGTATAAATTATTATAATATTTTGGTTGATGGTTTATATTGTGGTATTTTGGCACAGGTTCTTAGTTTAAATCCTAATAACACATAGATTACTTACATAAAAAATCTTATTTAATAATTTATACTCAAATAGAACAGATTAGAAATAGAACAAATAGATATATTTAAAATAGGACAGAAGAGTAACTTAATCTATACCGATACTTGTAGTTTTCTTACGCAAAGTCGAGGGGCGTGGTAATAGTCTAAGACGGTATCATAAGAATAAGTTACAAAGTACAAAACAATAACAAACAGTTTTATTATTTTGTAACAAGGAGCAATCCTTGAAATTACAAAGATAATTTCTGACGTAAGCGATTATCTATAAAAAGAACAAAAGTATAATTGCTATTCAAGTTTTTTCTGTTATTCGCATTCACCATGACAACTGTGTTTAGTTTATAGTTTTCCTTAAGACGTAGCTTCCTCCTTTTTACAATTAAATTCTATGTTTAGACGTAAGTAAAAAGTGAAAACATTTTTATTTTACACATGTTTTTTACATATACAATTTGAAACTGTTTATCTTATTATTTTCTACCCGGAATTTTGCAAAAAATGGGTAGAAAAATATAGTAATATTATATAAAATAGTCGAAAAGTTTTTTTTGTATCTAAAAATAATCTACTGGGCTAATGGTTTCACATCATGTCATGTTACCAGATTAATACATAAATTAAGGCACGATTAATGGTTACTGTGATTACTGAGATGTTACCTATGTATCGATCTGATCTGATCTGAAATGTTACCAGTCTTTTGCAATAGAGAGTCATAAACATTAATTAAATCAATGTAATTATAGACAGAAATCTGATTGCACATTTAAACTAAAAATAAAATTCAATCGAATTTGCAATTACTTTTCACATTTTCTCTCTTTCAAAATTCAAATATTATTTCTCATATGACTTTTGTAACGTCAGATTTCACTAGCTTAGCAAGTCAAATTATCCAAGCCAGGCCAGGCCAGGCTGTTGCAAGTTATCTGTAGGCAAATTGCCGATGGCCATCACATGCGTGAAAGTTGGCTCTTCGTGAAAATTATGCAAAGAGGGCGCCACTGACGCACGTTGATCACTTTCACTGATGCTCGCTTGTTTTAAACATACACACATACATAGAATTTTGGTGGATGTGCTGTATACTGGTAGGTATTGGGCAGAACAACAACACAGTCAAACATTAATTCTCATGGAATGATTATAACTTTAACTACCTATTTTAAAAGTTTTTTTATATAAGTTAATATAAGTTAAATCAGAACATATTATTTCTAGTTAATTCCTCCTGCTTAATTTTTATAGCTTATTATTAGTAATAGTCTTTAAGTATAGTTAGCCTGATTTTAACGTGTCTTGGTTTTTGTGAAGTTTGGACGGCATCTTAAATTTATTTTCACATTAAGTACGGTATTTTTTATGCCAATAATATTTATTAATTCTCGCTGCTTGCCAAACCAGTGATTGAAGCTTGTTGATGCTAAATCAAAACACTGGGTATTAAATTACAAGTGACTTGTTCTCAAATTAGCCAGACGTAGGTATTTTGAACACTATTAATCATTAAGCTAAAGATTGGCAAAAAACAGGTATATCTAGAGTTAAAGTTTTAATTGTTAATTTACTGTATTTGATAATGGACTTATGTCAGTCTTTATTTCGTGGTGAACTCAGTATTTTGTATCAGTATTAAATTATAAAACTGTTACACTCCTAAAATATACAACCTTACTCACGTTGTAACGAAAAAATTTGACCCTGGGTAATGGGACCAGCGATTTATACATATTATACATAATTATACATATGCCAAAAACATTATTCGGTTATATAAAACCGACGAAGCTCAGTTGCTTGGGGCTTGACTCTATATCAGTGGGTACAGGGTTTAAATCTAGCGTGAGCATGTACCAATGGGAATGAAGTTTCGTGAATTTATATTAACATTTTCGTAATAAAAATATTTAACATTTACGAAATGCATAGAATATTACTGTGAGGGAAAACATAGTGAGGAAACCCATCTGTTCTTGTGAATATGGTCGTAAACGCGTTTGTCTTGTATAAAAACCTAAGAAAAACCATTTAAATAAACGCAGCTAAGAAGAAGGCAGTGAGTTTGTTACACTAACATCCAGTAATTAGAACATTTACTTTAAATTTACATAGTTATGCCAAAATGTGCTTCTCGTTTCGTGGTCATATCTGTGCCCTTCCATTTAGGTAGTAATACCTTTTTTATTTCGAATAAAGTGAATTGACACATCAGGGCCTGTGCGTATCGATAGCGAAATGTCTCCCAACCTGTCATTTCTCAATTAAGGGACTAAGGCATACAATATTTAAATTACTTGACGACCTCTGCGTGTCAGAGACCTTCGATTGAATTTACATATATGTTGAATGCGTTGCGACTGGGTCCCTTTCGTGGTAGATAGAGTTAAGTTTGATCGTGTTTTGTGGCGTTACCTTGGGGAGGCCTACGTTCAGCAGTGGACTGTCATAGGCTGATTGATTGAGAGTTAAGTTAACACAAAGTATATTGTAATCTTTGATGAGGAAATCTAGGCTTATGTCCAATGGAGTCTGCTTCTGTTTTAGTCTCCGTTTGCAGGTTTCCTTAATAACATGTTTACGATCCTTTTATCAGTTCAATATTTTATTTAATACTTTATACAACTTTAGAAATTCTGGTAATGGTTCCTATAGTATGGAAACGATTATCACATAATTTCAAAGACCCAAATCCTCACGGTTTAACATGTACAATATTTAAATTACTCGATGACCGTGTCTCAAACATGAAGTTTTCAGTCAAATATTTTAAAGGTTGCACAAAAATACGGTTTTAACATTAATTGATTTTGGTAGATGGCACAGTAAGAAGGATAAGATCATGAAAATATATATTTTTGTGCATATAGGCAACGAACAAAATATATGGACCAAATTGATTTCTCAGGAATTAAGAGCATGTAAGACAACAATAATGGATGTAAGACATGCAAGAGAGATTTGTAATAATAGTCAAATTTAAACATCGATAGTCTCTATCTTTCCTGGTTTTATGTAGAGACAAAGAGTATGTTAATATTAGTATTTTTAAGTACAGATACCTTCATATATTTGTATTATATGTACATTACAGGTAATAACAATGACAAGTTTGACAGAAATATTTTCGAGTAAAGTTCAATGACAGAATCGTGATTGTTTGACAATTTTACGTGCGAACGCTTGTTTATGGTTTTGTTTTTTACTGATAAGGATGTTAACTGCAATTTTTATGTTATGAGGAATTTATGGGAGATAAGACATTGGGAGTAAAATTAAGGTTGGAAAGTTTCGCCATTTTGTTAACCTTTAGAAATTTGGAGATGCATACTTACATATTACACGTACATACATACATACATATTTACGTCTCTACTTCCAAAAGGGATAGGTAGAGACTATCGTTAGTTAACTTAAACGATAATTACCAATCTCTCTTGCCTCTCTCACTTCCATTAATCTTTATATACATGCTCTTCTGTTCATTTCACTACGTACTCCCACTATAATAAAACAAATTCAATGAGTGAAAAATATTGAGAAATATTATTCTTAAACATTGCTTTCAATTTAGGCTTGAGATTAACACAAAATCAAACCACCAAAACACTGAAACGATAAACAAAAATAATTAAATCAAGCTACAAAATTCACACTCACAATCTAATCATTCTAAGAATCTAAAGCCTTCTTTTTCAATTGAGCCTGACTTCTACTTACTCATTACATTATTGAGTTATCTAGGCAACATCAGTCAAGTCAAGCCTACAAAGTTCAAAGCGTGGAGCCGATTAAACCAGTTTAATTCCTAAGTCACGTCCAATCTGTCCCCTTTTGGTTATACCTCCTAGGTGGCAAATGGTAACCCGACCAAATTAGGGATGAATTATAGCCTCAAATTGGATGTCGGGTTGTAGATAAGGCGATCGATGACTATTAAGATAGCAGTTGTGTCGTTCAGTGGAAGTTTTGGGACAATTGTCGTGAGTTTTTTTTTGTATATGTACTTGTTGAGACTGAATTTTGTGTATCAAAGATGTTTAGTTTGAATTAAAATGTAAAGTTTATTAATGTGTATCTTCAAAAAATAAATATACATTTTTAATTTTAATGAAGGTTAAGAATAAAAGAAATGTCTCACGAATACATCTCTTATTAACATTAAAGTTACTCTCAATGTCTCATTGGTCCTACACCTACTATATTACGCTAGTATTATATTACTACCCAAAATAAACTTGACAAGAAAATCATTGCTTATACCTTCTTTATACCATACCATATTCAACTCATCTCGTGTTTCCAATGATGAAGAGTTCCCATTACAGTAATAAATTGTTGTCTCCTAAGAAATGATTAGCAAGAAGAATTACGGTTGTCCAAGGTGTGTGAACAGAATAATGACGAGGATAATGACGTCATTACTTCATGTCAACCCAAACGCAGACGATTAGACGTGATTAGTGACCACTTAGTGTGAGGTTGTGGTAGGTTCATTAGGAAGGTTTGGGTGAGTTACATACACTTACATATGTATGATGTCCATGTAGATATATATTAGGAACGATGTTTTAGTTTTTTCCTACTGAAAGTATTATAGCACATTTTATATAAATACTAGCGACCCGCTCCGGCTTTGCACGGGTATAAAATATATAGCCTACTCCACTATTTAATGGATGTTGTTATACATATAAACCTTCCTCTTGAATCCATTTATCTATTAAAAAAAACTGCATCAAAGTCCGTTGCGTAGTTTCAAAGATTTAAGCATACAAAGGGACATAGGGACAGAGAAAGCGACTTTGTTTTATACTATGTAGTGATATACACACCCACAAAATATCTTCTTAAATATTTTAATGAATTATAATATTATTCTGTTATATAAAGACAGCAAAATTGCAGTGCCCCGGTTCATTTAATTTCATAATTTCGTTATATATTTTGATTCGTTCATTATCGTTATTGGATTTTGGTTGCGCTCATTTTGTAATATACTGTAAAAATTATTGCAAAATATTGAGCGTATAATTTCAGCCCTTATTTATTATTGGATACAATCTATACATACATATAGAATAGTGTTCCTAACTCTACATTTATATTGTACATTCTTTCAGTTCCAAGAACATTGGTATGTCCATTCTGTACGTGTAGATATTGATGTTTTTACAACCCTTTACTAGTTGCAAGTATACCTGATCAATATGGATTGAGAGATTGTACGGTTTTGAATTTCATCCATAAAACATTACGTATTTATTACAGACGTTATAACAGAGACATTCCATTGGATTTCATACTCTAAAAATTCTACGAATTATGTAATGGAAGAAACATTACAGATGGTTGGTTATATTAAGATGGTTGTTTTTTGGGAGATAAATCTTGTATCAGTCTCTTCATTTAATGACTTGTTGATTTTAACCTTAGTTTAATTATTAACAGGGCTTGTAAGTTAAGGCTTTATTACCACAACATAATACAACGTAAACGCGAAATAGCTTATCTGAGACAAGTCTTGATCGAATAGTGTGTGTCTCTCTTTATTAAAAAACATAGGAATAACGATGCAGACAGGATCTACGTAGGTCAATGGTTTACCTCACTAATAACACGTATTATTTGTTTAAAAAACTATTTAAATATCAATTGTAAACGTAATTTAATACTATACAATTGATGATTAATGATGCGGAGTAAATGGACGTAGGAGAAGTTAAAAACCTGCAAAGTAACGTCTAATTTTACTTGACCTGTTAATATACTGTTATTATTAAAAGAAATAGCTCAATTTAAAGTGGTTTTGTGATTTCCATGTGCATTTTGAGAACCTACATAACTGGATTGTTTTACGTCAAGCAGTTTTGTCGACGTGTATTTGCGAATGCACTATTCAGAAAAATAAGTAAATTATTGTGTCCAAACATGTTTCTGAATAAATGCGCTTCACACGTTTTGTTTTGTTTAAACAATGAAATAAACATTAATCATTTACAACAATCAGTGAGTTGAGTCAAAACATACAAACTGATTTTAACTGCGTTTTTATACATGCTATAACCGCCGAGTGAGTATGAGGAGGTGTATGAGTGTCAATGAAGCGAAAGTGATTTGTCAGGATCGGGAAAGATAGGATCCGTGATCTATGCTTACTCCTCTAAAGGGAATCGGACGTGATATGTGTATGTATGTTTATAGGTAGACAATACCTGAGTTGCAGTGGCACGTTTGAGATATGAAGTTGAATAAACAGGCAATGCTATTTGTTATAAAAGGTTGTCGGACTGAAGCCATTAACAGACAAAATTGCCAACCAATGGTCACTTTAGATAATATAATAAGTCCACTGGTAATTGCCTTGATTGTATCCAAGATGAACAAGAGAATTATAGTAAAGATGCAACAAACCAGGTTCGCTTACGAATTAAATAATGCAAGTGTAAACTAAGACGAGAAACCACATCCTTATGTCATGGTTAGTTTTAGAAACCAGATATCTACTTTTCCCCAGACCCATAGGAACCTTTTCGTTACATTTTATAGAGCGACAATCTCATTGTGTAAGACCCATACGGACAAACACGTTCACGACCATACCATATCACGCTTGTGGGTAAGTCAGAGATTCACGTTTCCATCTCCGCTATTGGGAAGGTAGTAATTCTATGGGCACCTTAAACCCACAAATTCATTATGATTCAGTGATATAGAAGCTAATGTGTTATATTTTAAAGCGAATCAAGTTCTGCAAATTTCATTATACATATCAGGAATCGGGACGGATCGTGTTTATTAGTTTTGTAAATAATTGCTAGTAGCTAGTTTATAAATCAAATATATTGATGCAAAAATAAGTAATTTACAAATATCACCACATCGAAAACAAAACAAGTATCTTGTTTATTTCAAAGCGTGTTTTTGTAACAAATTCGATGACTAGGCTTTGACTAAGATGACGACGTACCACATTATGTAAGCTGATTACTAAGGTTGTATTAAGTGGTACAAGTAGTGAGTCATAGAAAGATTTAATTCTTATTCTATATATTCTTAATCATCCAATGAGTTAGGTGACTGACCGGGTATATCAAAGTCCTTATTCTTATTTCAATTCAATAATAATACAGTACACAGTTTCACACGTCATTCTTTCATACTGCGATGTCTGACCTTATTGGTCATATCCTGTATTGTCATGATATGTTAGCCCTTCTTCTTAGCTCTAATTTACTGTCTGAGGATTTTGTATGAAACTCAGATGTTTTTATTTAATATACACATATATAAGTAAGTACACAAGTACAGTACATTTATTGAAAGTCATCAAGTCATTTATCTAACACTGGTTGTCTCTTACTATTAAAATTATACAGTTATGAACATGCTTTATGTTCGTGGATCTTTATAGTGTAATTAGAAAAATAATTAGGAGCATTAATTACCTCTTGTAACGTTAGGTAATGGCGTTGTAAAACTTACATCTAGCTAACTTAGAGTCTGCTACTAAATTTCGCCGATGCGATGTTGCATGGTCAATCACCTCTATCTTAACAGTTTCTTTTTAAATATTGTAATAAAACTATGATTGAAATAAGAGCTAAATTGCTTTCGATAAGAACAGCGGTTATTATAGTATATTGCCAATAAGTTAGTTTTATTTTCTAATACTAATGTACATTTTGATTTATTACCTCATGTAAATATTGTTTATTAATTATATTTAACAATAATATGATTTCCAAAATTTCAAAATCTTAAACATACTAATGAATAACGTAACATAGAGTTTTCAAAGACTTACAGATGTATATTTTAAATAGTTTTCATACATACTCAAGACAAGCTCAACTTCCCATAAAACTTTAAAGACACGTGTATCAAACTTCTGATATTCGTTCAACTTCCACAACATTTTAAACAGCTTATAACATTAAAGTAACTTTGGAGGTAAAACTAAAAAACTTATTTCCAAAACCGAGGTCACAGCTTGCAAGAATATAAATAAACATTTCCGAATTGAAACATCGCAGTAGATTAGTAATGAAGTAGTTAAACCAGCGATTGACGTCATCAGAGCTCTCAAATGTATGAGCCGAATGGGCAGGTGGGGATCATCGTAGGTGGAGCTATATTTTAAGACCCTAGAGTAGACGGGTGACTTCCTGAGTTTGTTTACCTCTTCGTACTAGCGGAGGTCATATAAATATCAACTAAGGATCCCTGATTTCAGATAAATCTTCGCGATAATAAGTGTGAATGAAGGTTTTTGTAACTTAATAATTAATTAATGCGGTATGGTTAATGTGTTCATAAAATAAGATCAGACTTTGAGATTGAAAGCAAAATAGTATCTTTTGTAATAAGCACATTGAAATGTAGTCTAGGATATGTGAAAAAATATTCTAATTATGTTATAAAAACGCAATCTTATTCATAGCATGTAAATTTCCACTATAGTCACAAGCTATGCTATCTTACTAAAAAGTTCCTATAATAAAATTTTAATAACTTGTGTGACGTAAAGCAACAGCAAAACTGTGATAGGGTATACATAATTCATTCTCTAAATTAGCCTTAAGTCTATAAAAAAGTGGCACAAAAAGTACCTAACAAGCTTAATGAATGAATGCTCTAGCCTCACCAGTTTGAGGATAAAAAACAGGTGACAGACCAGGTGGAACGATGACGCAAGTAGCCTCATTATTCCATAATTACCACTTAGTTCTTTTTTCGACGTAATGGTTATCTAGGAAATTGTATCTGAATTACTGGTGCCTAATTGGTTTAGTACAAAACGGTTTGAATGACCTCTATTTTTATGTTTTGTTAAATGATTTAGGAGGGATATTAATTATGATATCGGAATACAGTTATAAATATAAAAAGATGTACGTCTTATTAAGTTAAATTTATTTGGACGTGGAGTATGCTGATAAAATTTTTCGATTTTTTTTTATGACATCATTTATGGAGAATCAAAATTATTTAAGCATATATCTGCCTTTTATCATGTGTTAAGTATAAAAAATACTTGTCACTTTACTTTCCAATGAGTATTAGATACTACTTTAATTACAAATAAATGGAAAATATTAGATTAATAGTTACAGTCTTATCTCTACTTTTATAGAATGTCAAATCTGCCTTAATATAGATATTTAGTCAGCGATGACTTTAATAGACTTTAAAGAGGTATTTTATTGTCATATTGAATTTCTAGCTACATATCACTTTATTAAGCAACATTTACACTAATTAGTAAGGAAAAATAGAAAGAAAAAAGGGTAGGTAAGGGCTTAAAGTTTTACGCAACTAGGACATAACATAAGCGAAAATCTATGTCATAGATTAGCTGATAAGCCCGAACTTGATGGATTGATTGAGTACTTCACTAATATGTATACAACCTTATTAGAGCCACATTCTACATGCTGTAAAAGGCTTTATTTAAAGTGTGCTTTACACATGCGAATAAAAACTCGAAGATCGGTGACTGGCACTCGAGTTTATATGTAAATGGTGGAGCATTTTGCGTTCTACCGATGTTTATTAACTAGCCTTATGTTATTTAAATATTGAGGTCGGTGCGTTTGGTATGTCAGTGGCATATTGGGCCACGGTTTTGAAGGTCTCAGGCTGTGATTGTGGAAAATGATGAGACAAGGTAAATTGTAGTAGTCGTAAAAATGAACACGAGGTGGCGTTGTTTACATGGTAATTTTTATAACAAAGTACAAAGTTATCCTTGGCATTATAAATGAAATGAAAGAAAAGTTATACGTAAAATTATAATATATAAAATTGTCGTAAATGATTTGAATCGGAGTGAACAAACATTCAAGGTTTAAAAGTTTCTTATGTACTGGAAAGTAAAATTTGTAAGATATATGAAGATTGAAAACCCAGCCAATAGAAAAACGATTCTCTGACCTCCATTCATACATCTGTAGATACTTAAGCAACGTTTACAGATATTTCTCTTCCTAATTCAATCGTCAACTTTAAGTCCTGTTCGAAATCGAAATTAATTTCGTTTCCTTTCTCTTTACATACATACGAGCAACTCTCCTCAAGAAATGAGTCCTAAATAGACATTACCACCGCATACAGAAGGGTAGGCAGAGATCACTGATCCTCATTTCTCTCTAGCCTGGCAAATCACTTAATTAGATCTTAATTTTTACATCAGCGGAGAAAAACTTCAATAACGCAGGTTCTAATTATAGTTTACTGATAAGGCTCTCCATATTGTTGAATAATCAGTTGGTTTCTTAATGATCCGTGTTAGATTTACATTGATCATGGTTACGTTACGTATCGTAGAAGTAGCATGAAAGCAGAATAAATTCAATTAGAAAACTTCAAGTTATAAGAATATAATAAGTAAAAGAATATAATATAAGTTATAAGTATAAAATATTAAGAATAGAAATAAATCAACAAACATCATGCTATATGCAAGAATAAATGATATATTAGAGTATAGAGTGATAAAATACTGACAAAAAGCACCAATCACGTGCGTTTAAAATGACCTAATGAAATTGAGAGTAGAGATCCCGCCACATAAGGTGGCAGTAGCCAAACTTGGAACTAAATTTGACGTTACCGCCATTTCGTGTTATTTTGTATGAAAGGTAAATTTAGTATTACCAGCGTTGTGTTTTTTGCCCACTCTTTGTAATTTTTATGTTTGTTAAGGGTGATTATAATAAATTGATTTCCGGAGTTTCTTGTTAGTTCTTCTCCAAGCTAGGGTCTCCGCTGATCTAACCTCGGTAAAAAATATGTAAAGACAATGCTCAGTGCCATGTTTGAAATAATAGTTTTAAGAGATTCGCGATTTATACTCATGATATAAGATATAAGGGTGTGTATAAGATTGATTGCAGCTGTGGGAAATCCTATGTCGAACACACTAAACGGTCTATTGCGGACAGAGTGAAGGAACACATAATATATGTAATATATAATAAGAAGGATAAGTCCCGTTAATTATTAATCATGTTTGAAATAGTTTAATAAACATATTTTGACTTTGATATATTAATTTGTTTTATTTGAGTTTATAGCTCTGCAACCAAAGACCGTTACAAATGAAACCTATAATGTATCGAGCCGTATGGCACAGTGAGTGCTAGTTTTGGCGTGTTTACTGGTAACACTGAATTACGCGACTGTGGCGACGCCTCCAACTGCCACCTTATGTGGCGGGATCTCTACGTCTTTTTGTCAATCACTGTCAATTATATTTTTTTGGCGTTGTCAGCCGTGTCTAAAGCCTTGGGAAACCACCTCATAAATCCGTGTTGAGGTAGATCGAGACAATTGCTATTATTCTGTGAATAGGCGCCAAAGGTAAGTTTCGTGTCAAGACCGTTTGTGACGCAAATGACGAAGTAGATGTTTTGTTACACTGTTATACAGTACTACGCAGTTTAGGATACAACTAAGTGTCTTTCTGCTTTAAAATTAAGTGGTTTTTTATGCGGTTATGTACATGTATAAATATCATGTTTCATGATGGTTATAATTTTAAAAATTTTTTCCTTACATAATAATAAACATTTCATTAATTTATCAAGGAGGTCGCATATCCCATGATTACTTATTAGGAACCGAGGGAATTCCTTTATTTTTAACTAGAATAATATCTTGCGTAATTTGTAATAAATTTCCTTGATCAATAACGAGAACATTAGCTGTTAACTTGAACGGAACTTTTAATTCCGTTTAAAATTATTCACAGTAATTTAGAATTTTATCTACGACCGCATATTTACCATTAAGTCTGAGTGACAGCTGTCAATCTTAATTATAGTCGCCATCTTTAGTTGATGGCAAAGATAATCCGCGTAAAGCCGTAAAACACGATTAGTCATTTCAGTGATTTCACACTAGATGCCTATTATAATCGACACTTGATTACTACTTCTATATAAACGGGGATGAACTGTAACCTGAGACATATAAACATATACTTAGACAAATCCTCGAATATACTTTAGTGGCTCTATCTGAAAGACAAGTTTTGACTTATACAAAATTATTGGTGACAGGTTTCTATGCCATTTTCTGTAGAATTCTATTAACCCACTAGCCCTTACTCACCTGAAAAAAAAGTCAACTACTTATAATTCCAATTCCATCCTACTTAGTACTTGACATAAGTAAAAAGCGGCGCTAATCTCCAAACAATACAATGCCATCTACCGTTCGGCTAGGTACAACGTTTTATTTGAATCGAATCAATCGGTATGTCAAGGTAGGATTACAATACGTATTGTTATGATCCAACGGTCGACTGAACTGACTCTGATCTAGATGCGTAGGTCCCTTGTTAGCCTAGGACTTCAAATGTAAGCAGCTAACTAGTGTCCTATGTAGAGGCTTAAATATGGGAAATTCTGAAGGTTAATAGGGGAAAGTAGGTACACTAACTTCAGTTATTAATCTACAATTAATATCTGGTTTGACATTATAATTTAGAAATACTAGTTTTAGTATACATATAGCATCACTCATAAAATAAGATGAAAATAATTTATAATCATTAACCTTTGTATGGTTTGGATATATTCAGTATTTTACACATTAAATAGGGATAATATATTCGGTATAGAATCTAATTCAGCGTTTATTCACGATGACATAAAATGTCACCACACACGTTAAGTGCTGACTATCTGGTGAAATGTGGATTTGATATGACCATACGATTTATGAATCTGACTAGCCTGATGGGACAATAGTCGTGTAGTCTTTGTTAAGTGCATTTTGTAATCTGATATATTAGACAACATAGTGGTTAGACACCGCAGAGTATGAGATTAATACCTATAATTATATGAGGTAAGTGTTAAACAGAAGCGGTGTGATTTAGAAGAGAAGGTTCTGTCTAAACGTAATGGAATTAATTCATATGTATGAATTTATGTATAATTGGTATTTAAAAATGAAAAATATGACACTTTTTCCCATTAAAAACATATATACATATAACGACCATTATCCCTTGCAAGTTAGTGAGATACCGTATAATATAGTACAAGTATTTTAATACATTACTTAGCCAAGTTATTGTATAAAAGTAGACTGGCAATGTCTACGTAGGTTACAAAGCAAGTTGTAGAAAAATATGTATACTCTTCATGTTTCTAAAATCAATGATATTATTATTCAATGGGCTATCAACTACAGCTACCAGCAGGAACGACAGCTAGTTAGCATTTAATCTTCGTCCCTAACTAGCACGGGACATAATATTTATTATGCGTAAAACGTTCAACTCATGAAAGGTTAATTCTTTAATCGCACGTAACCCACAGTCACATGCAAATCAGTTTTATTCTTAGAACAACACCGTTGTGTGACTAATCGAAACGAAATTAAAGAAATAAATAAAGGGATTATGAAGAAAACACACGTGATTTTAATTTAGAACTTGCGCCATCTGTTATTTTGAGTATGTAAATTTTAATGTTTCGAATTATACGACAATTTCGAGCATTAACAGATCACATGGAGATTACAGATAGAGAAATATTGTAAAAAGGTGATGTTTAAAGGGCCTAAAACAAACAGCCGAATGTGTATGAGGACGTGTATGGACGTCAACGAAATTTATTCGTCAGGATCATGACAAAAAAACATAATTTCTACCTTCCTTCTCTAGGGAGGCGTGTGTATGTAGGCAGTGCAAAGAGGATGTATAACTTATTCGGATAAAACTCTCGAATATGCACGGTAGTATTTCAATTCATTATACTTAACGAGATCTTAATATCCATAATTCCATATACAGTGCTAAGTACTTACGTTTCGAATACTCCATTCCGAATTTGAATACAAAAGGGCCATTTCCTGACACATGGATTTAGGGTCAATGGTCTTGTCAAAAGTGACTTGCATGACCGATCAGTCAGTTTTGAATAACGGTGCTTAACGATTTTGATTATAGGATGAGTAGAATTGGCCAGACGTTTAGTAGGTATTAGCATACATACATACGAAGTTCAACATACATACATACTTAATCTCACCTTTTTTTTCACTTTTTCTCAACCTTGTATGAACCTTGGAGATATATCATCACTCCAAGAGGTAAAATTCATCATAGATAGACGGGATAGAAAAATTTATAATAATGTTTTTACTCCATTTACCATGAGATTCCATTTACCCTAATCTTTTAGAAGTTCTACAATATACTGAGAAGAAATAATAATAATAAAAGCATTTATTTACGGCCACAAAAACATATACAATACAAAACGTTTACAATAAAAAACTTACAAACTAAGGGGTATAACTTGTGCATGTTATTGTAGTAATACTGTAATATACTAAGCTATTTAGATCAGGTCAAATGGATTGTCGTTCATGATATTTTTATTCGCAATAGCAGTAAAACATGACACACCCATTCACATACAGCTAACTGTGCTCAAATCTGAAAATAACTATCCGCACACTCATTCTAACCTTTTGAACAAACTAAGTACACTTAATCCTCGGAACATGTAATAGTCAGTGCTTATAAACGACTACACGGCTTACCACCTGTCACATTAGGTACTGACTTGGTAAACACATAGGCTTGAGGTGGCCATATAACTACAACCTCCTCAATTGCGGAGATGTCTACTCGTACCTTTGGCTACATAGCAGAGGATTAACGATGTAAATATATATGCATACTTAATTCTAAATACCCTTCAAGGGTAGGCTTATTGAATACTATATGAACATGTATGTAACAGTTTATCGATTGTACTATATCGTACCGAAGAGTATCGATTCCACTCTATCGTTCATAATATGCATACTGACATCGTAAGGGAGAGCTATTTGAATATGAATGATTCTACTATATCGTACCTAAGAGTATCGATTCCACTCTTTCGTTCACAAGCTACACAGTATCTTGAAGTCGGTGCGTGCGTCACAAACTTAATTGACCGGATGGGTGCGCCGTTCTCAAATGATTAGACGTCTTGATTAATATAAAAACGGCCGACAGAAGCCAATGCCCTTATTATGTACGTACGCACGTCCTTTTTGCTATTGAGGTGGATGGAAACTGAGAAACGTATTTTTCTTAGGTTAGACCGTTAGAATTACTATCAGGGTTGTGATAGAATATGGAATATCATAGTGACAGCCAGCCAATTGACTATTAGATAATTTAGGTTAAACACTTATTTACTACCTATGGTTCCTTATTTGTCAGTTGTGATATGCTGGAATAAAGAAAGCTATTTAGCATTTTATTCCTATCCGAGGCTATCGCAAAATCTCTATTTTAATTACGATAAAAAGAACGGGGTGTACTATGCAGTACAATGGTCGTTAATACTCCTTATAGTTATGTAGTTGAAACAAAATTTTATTACAAACTCGTCAGCTAGGTCTCTAAAGCAGTGATGGACAAGCAAGCCTTGAAAATATCTAAAATGTCATCTGTCTTTATCTCAACTTGCATAACAACATATTCTTTCGACTATATTATATAATATTCACTGCTATATAATAATAGGTAAATTGTTAAATATTCTTCAAATAACACGTTCGAGCCTTTGTTTATATATAGAACTAACAGTTAGCCGCTAAATGTTACACAAAACCTTTTGTTGTTCATCGGATGTTTCTTAAAAATACATAAACAGTGCAGAGATAAGTCGTTTGACGTCACAGACTGATTCTAAATAAACGATTAGCGACGGTTATAAGTAAATCTCATTTGGATACGAGATGGAAATTAATGTATAATGTTATTAAATGCAAACAGCAAACAAGTTTCCATCAGTCACGTATAGAATATTGAAGGCGAAGCAACGCAAAAAGTTTTATTTTTTAGTGACATCTAGTGTTTGTTTAGTGTTATTTTTATAATGTATATAGCGGTTTTTTCGTTGCGGATTAGTGCATTTTCGGATGTGGTTATCTTTGCTCATATTTCCAGCTTTAAGGTAGTGTCTTTTGTAAAACTTTATTCTAAACATCACAGCCATTCCTTATCCTCGAAGGGATGGATATAACCAAAAGTTTTCTAGAAATTTTCGCCGCCATTACCCCTTTTTTGCATACAACTTGGTATCATATTTTATGAACGCAACAGAAGCCAGTCTAACTCTCAAAAACGTCTTAGAACAACATTCTAAGTCGCTCCTTGTACAATATCGGGAAAAATTTAACTGGTTACATTATTTTCAAACCTTAGCCAATCCCAAGAATTATTTTTCCATTATCCATATCCATTGATATTTTCTATTTTCCTGAATTGTATAACATTTAAATAAGCGTGAAGGCTGTGTTGAAAGTTGAAGTTGGTTGTGAGTGAGTAAGTTTAAAATAATAATAATAAAGTTAGGGACCCATGGTATTTATCTACACCTCTATATGGACACGGATGAGATGTGTTCCTTTATTCAAAGTATAAGCGAATTAATATTATCGTCGCAACACAATCGTTTAAAAATTACACTCAAATTACATTCCCTCTTACATAGACCAATAACTACCCTTCAAAACCCATACAACCACCAACTAACCTTCCCCTTATTATTTCCCCAGCAATCCGAGAGATGGCGTAAGCTGCGCAACATAGTGCAATGGACGCCCTTCTTCCAAACATACAAGAAGCAGCGCTACCCCTGGGTGCAGCTGGCCGGCCACCAGGGGAACTTCAAGGCAGGGCCTGATCCTGGCACAATTCTCAAGAAGCTAAGCCAGCAGGAGGAGAAGTGCTTTCAGGTATTAAAACTACTTAGAGAATTTTATCTACGAAAATACGTATTAGCGTTATAAATTATTGACTAGACAAAGCAAATAGAAACGATATAATGATCACTTATCCTTGCGGGGTAGTCAAAAGTTCGGGTGTACGTCTCTATAGAGCCCGAGGTAGTAATTCTATTAAATTGAACTTACATGTTGGTCAGACAGTACTCAATGTGACAGGTGGTAAGCCGCATCGCCTTTTAAAAACACTGACTATTACTTGTTCGGGTAACTGGTAAGAATAGAAAGTATAAAGATTAATATTATGATTTTTACATACATATAGTATGTACATTATTTTCGTCTCAGTATAGAGGGGCAGGCCGTGATTTTTCCGAGTTATCGATAGTAAATTATACTTTGATTGATATCGATAGGTGGTGTACTTTAGGTACAATAAGGTCTTCATGTTGGGCGGTTATAAATCATGTTATCTTCACAATTTTTTTGTCAGTCGTCTATCTGACGAAATAAGTGTATAATTATAGATACATCAGTTTCAGAGTGGATAGAACCTTGGAGACAAACCATCTCCTCAGTCTCCTTACAATAAATTATTATCAGGGTTATGATTGGCATCGATAAACGTTTTAACAGACGTATGTACATAACATGATGAGTTTCTTTAAAAACAAATATTATGAAATCTCTAGTGTCTTGATTTCTATCCAAAGTAATACGAGTTTTTTCATCACAAACTGGAAAATCTAAGAAATCTGGAAATCTTTATGAATTCTGATTGATTGATGGTCAAAATACATTTATTCCATGCAGTTTTATCCTTTTTATCTTGCTGCTTGCTTGTTAATATAATCAAATAAAGCCACAAAGCTTCAAACAAGTTGCTAAATGGGCATTACAGGTTATTTTAAAGTATTGTCATCACAATGTAATTATGTAAAATCTCTCATTTACGTCACAGCGATTTGGTAGTCAAATTATTTAATCACTTGCGTAAATTGGAACGGTTGTTGTTAGGTTATTGTTACGGGTACAGGTAGAAGCGAATACTGTTGCAATATAATGTTAACATTATAAATATCATTCCATTTTCAAGTTACGAAATATTAAAACGGAGAAAAGTTACTATAATTTTTTCCCAAAATATCTCAGTTTTACCCGATTCTGCCACAACACGTTGGATATAGGATAGACATATATTTACATATCCTTTTCTCGAATTTTAATTTACTGACATTGGTATACCAGTTGTATAGTAAACGATTTGATGCTTTTATATTTTACTTCTAGCTGGCTATCTATCTCAATGGATGTGTCAGAGAGTCCACTGTATCAGTTATCACTTTATTAAAACAAAAATGGGGTTAAAAATTGCATTCTAACTAGAATAATTTGCCATAAATGGGATAGGAACCATCATAATGTTTTGAACTCAGAATAAAATGTAAAAGAAGTATTTTATGGGATAAATTGTAGATTTGCTACAACCCATTTGTTTTATTAATGTCATATATTATGGTCTAGCTCAATCAATTAATAACATATTCGGGAGATATGTAAGTACATATATGTACATTTATTCATTAACCCATCTATTTTTAGAGACCTTTCAGTACAAGCATTGTATCTTATCACCCCGTTTCGGTTCGGTGACGCTCCTAACTATTCGGACGTAAATACGTGCGTAGGTAATTAAGTTGGGGTCATTTACTTCATTATCACGTACCCGTCATTGTCAGGTTATGTACCTACTCTGGTTAAGTTATGTATGGTTGTTTTGTTATATAATAAATCATACGACGTGCGT
Source organism: Leucoptera coffeella (assembly GCA_030578115.1). Classification (NCBI taxonomy): domain Eukaryota; kingdom Metazoa; phylum Arthropoda; class Insecta; order Lepidoptera; family Lyonetiidae; genus Leucoptera; species Leucoptera coffeella. The sequence continues at coordinate 206,283 of JAMBLF010000168.1, forward strand.
CATTCATTCCAGACCCTGACAACATGATAGTTATTAATATTCATGTATGACATTTATATCACCGATGCATATGCATGGGAAAGAAATATGTTCTACAGGGATATTAATTGGTTTTATAGAGAAGGAATACCGAAATAGAGTACAATTTAAAGTAATTTTTTATCTTGGTTCCTTACTTTTTAAACATATGGAGAGCTGACTAGCTGACTAGGTTGGGTTGAATGTAGTAACAAACTTTTTTTACAATTATAGAAATTTACAGTTACATCTTATAATACTGTAATGGTTGATGGTTTATATTTGCAAGTGAATACTAATGGAATGCAAAAAGTAACATGATAAGTATTTTAACTAACAACAAGAAATATGATAATGCACGTAAAAAAGTCAGCAAAATAATATAACCGCAACGAAAACCAAACCTCTGTCGAGTGTATATACATATTTTTGTAGCCCTTTCATTAAATTCGATTCATTTTTTTCATATAAATAAAAATTGAAAAGTTTGGGGATCCCAGGATGGGATAATTTTTCCCTGGAGCATTTTTCTCTCAGAGAATTACCATAGCTAATCAGAGGGGGAATGCTATCAGTGTCTTGGGAACCCTACCAGCCTCTGACAGCGCTGATTATAAAGATATTTCCTATGTAATTTAATTTTTATTTCTACTTTAGGTTTATAGTTTTAATTTCTTGCTTTATTGTATATAATAAAAAATTGATGATTAAAACTTTATTTAGTAGTAGTTAAGTTTTAGATGAATAAAACTTTATTTAATATAAATTCCAGATGCTGATGAAGGACGTGTTGCGTCCCTTCGTCCCAGAGTACAAGGGACAAGTGACCTGCGACGACGGAGAACGTATCCTTTTACAAATATGCACTATTGAACAGTGTGGGATTTTGGAAACCGCAGAACATTTTTACTGCTTCTTTCCTAGTATGTCGTAAGATGCAACCAGACTATGGGTAAATCTTTTGGGCTATGCAATAGAAACTTGTCGGCTATACTGCATATCAATGCCACCACATTTGGGTTTATTATACTAAAAGTCATTGTTGAGAAATCGTATCTTCGAGGTTTTGTCAACCTGAAAAGAGATTGAAAGACGTGATTATTTGTATGGCTTAAGTGTTTAAGTGGTGCAATACTATAAAGCAATGTCTTTGTAAACTATAGGTATAGTTGTAGAGTAGTACCTCTATAAGGGAAGTTTCCTTAACTCTCCATTGAACAGTATACCTGCAGCTGCAAGACTTGTTGAGTGACTTCGACTGCCCTTGCGTGATGGACTGCAAGATAGGCGTTCGGACGTATTTAGAAGAAGAACTTGCCAAAGCCAAGGAGAAAACTAAGTTAAGGAAGGTGAGGTTTCCTATTCAGAATGTTAATTTTGTATTAACATATCATACTCATTATGTCTATGGATCCCTGAAATAATATTTGAAATTATAGAGAAGAAATTACAAAAGATGTCCCGTGTACGTAAAAACAATGCTAACTAGCTGGTAAATGAAATGGCGATGGGTTATAAATCTGTGAGCGTTGTTTCATATGACATCACAACCCCAATATTTATGCTAAGAACCTGTGACCTGGGAGATATAGGCATGTCTCGGAGATTCTGTCAATCCCGAAAGGAATTAAAGGACATGAATGTATGTATGATATATTAAGCCTAGTATTGATTACGAAGATACATCAGAATACTGCCTTCTTTACTTGCTGTAAAGAAGGTAGTATTTAATATTAGCAAACTTTACAGTTATATTCAAACATGATTTTTTCGCAAGGGAAATACTCTTTTTTCATTTATTTTGCCAACAAATTTTAGTTTCTAAACACACACTGACTTACCTATAGACAATATTTACCATATAAAAACATCATCACCTTACCATTCCAGGATATGTATGAGAAAATGATTCAGATAGACCCTAAGGCACCCACAGACGAAGAACACAGGAGCAAGGGAGTTACCAAACCTCGATACATGATCTGGCGAGAGACCATAAGCTCCACAGCCACATTGGGCTTCAGGATAGACGGTGTGAAGAAGGCAGATGGGTCAAGCTCAAAAGATTTTAAGACTACCAAAACTAGGGATCAAATAATGGAAGCCTTTAAAGAATTTTGCGAAGGGTTCCCTAATGCGGTGGTGAGTTGCTTTAACTAGCTTGGTTTGAACTGTAGAACTAGGTTTTTTTTTTCAAATATTGATAAAACCCTTAGATACACGAAATGATACAGATAGATGGTAATTTGTTAACATAAATTCAATCTGAGGGATAATGTAGGACCGTAAACCAAAGTCTGTTTGTAAGTTACAGTAATTCGAAACATAATATAACTTAAACATAACTTTGGATAAGATATATTCATTATACAGACTTCTTCTTCAATCTTTTGTTTTTACATATCCATCTTACGGCATGTTTTGCAATAGAGAGCCTCTTGAATCCGTCTTACGGCATGGTGTGTGCAAGTAATATAGCTTTATTGATACGAGCTATTATGGATACATACATATACATTCACTTCCCTAATCCCTGTCAGGGTGGACAGAACCTTGGATAAATAATATTGGGGCTGGATGTCATATGGAAATTTACCCACGCGAAATCGATTCCATTTACCTCTTACGACATTTTGGAAGGAACGGCAAATAGTTAGCATTATTTTTACATCCCATCTAAAAAGACAAAGACAAACGTGTTCACAACCATTAACTCTTGTGGGGTAGTCAGAGGTTCAGATGTTCATCTCCGCAATTGCGAAGGTACTAATTATATGGCCACCTCGAATCCACGTGTTGACCAGATAGTCAGTACTCAAGGTGATAGGTGGTAAGTCGTGTCGCCATTTACAAGAACTGACTATTAGGTTTCCTCACGATGTTTTCCCTCACCGCAGTAATCATACATATAACACGGGACTAAATATAAAATTTATAATATAGTAATATTCTCTATCTATTGCAAATCAGCAATCCTAATTATGTCATGTAATTACAAATAATAAACAAGCAACCTTTTCTATTACAGCCCCGTTACTTGGAAAGACTGAAGAACATCCGCATAACGCTGAAGGAGTCTCACTTCTTCCGAACCCACGAGCTCATCGGAAGCTCACTCCTCTTCGTCCACGACAAGAGAAGAGCGTCCATCTGGATGATAGACTTTGCCAAAACTGTGCCTATTCCAGAGGAATCCTCAATAGACCACAACACCGCGTGGAAAGTAGGCAACCACGAAGATGGTTACCTCATTGGAATCGATAACCTCATTTCAATATTCGATACCATAAGCAATAAAGATGGTAATGACAACATAGAGCAGTGTTATTCTAATTTAAGTCTAGATAAGAATGTAAAAAATGATAAACTTGCTACCTGACTAGCGATTTTTATACAAAGATAAAGTTGACTAATTGTACTGTAATTTGTACTAAGACAATAATTTACAGTAAACCTTGCTGTTGAGCTTTTATGACGATACTGTACGTATTTCAAACTACATTCGGTCCAAACTACATATAGCTGTAATTGTATATAGTGTACTAATTATGATAGGTTAAGTGTTGGAAATACTCATTGATTTAGAGTTATTTTAGGCTAAGGAATGGGTGAATGTGTGCGTGTTATTTAAATTTAATTAAATGATGTATTTTAAAATTTTAATGGATGAGATGAGATGTACAATAAATAAATGAGCCACTACTGTCCAATTGATAAGTTTCATAGAAATAAGAGGTCATCTTTAATCCGTACCTGAAGTACAAATAATACAAAATGAAAATCCTCAAAACCAATAATACAATACTTGCAATCATAGGATTATTGCAATTTTTGCAAAGATGTACATTAGATTTTATCAAAATAATCTAAGGAAAGGGTAATTAGTTGTTGTTAATCAATTATATGCTTTTCTATGTATCAATTCTGTACCTATGCATGAGAAAATCAAACTTGTTTGATCCATAGATCTCAACTTTACTGCAAAAAGCGATTTAAAATAATCTATTGTGTGAATATTTTTACGCCTCAGTAAATTTTATTTCATATAAAATTTGTATGCTTATAACATTCCTATATTTACACTTTGTTTGTATGATTGTGTTCTTATCATTCCATTTATTATTTGAGGAATAAAATGACATAAAACAGTTTTCGTGTTTTTTATTGCAACATTTTAAGCATACGGACGGCATCAATTAACTTTAAATAAATAGATTTCTACTAACTATACGTAAGCGTTAATTTGTTATAATTTAGCTACCTATTTACAGTTTTTATTTACAATAGTGCTCATGTGTTATCTTTATTTTTATCTACAACGACATCTGTTAGGCTTTCTCTTCGTGAAGGCGTTTCCTCTTCAATACTATTAACACTCTCTTTGCGGATTCGAGAGAATAGTCTTGGTACTGGTCCCGTGGTAGGTCTGCCAGGGTTGGACGGAGCTGGGGAAAATCTTCTGACTCGCTCTGTCTTTGGCGCTGCCGGTGGTTCGTCTCTTTCATCTGAAGACTGTGGAGTAGTTAACATATTCATACGATTCTCTCTGGCAGCAGCCGCAGTTGTTTGCAACTCAGCTCCTGCTACAACTGTAGCCAAAGAGGGCGTAAATTGAGGAACAGCTGCTCGTGCTGATACTCGCCGTCTTCGAGCACCAGATTGGTCTTCGGATTCCAAACGTGATTCCAGTCGTGATGGGATAGATGGCATTACGAAATCAGGACGGATGGAACCTCTTCGTCTCGTTGGAGGGGGTCCAGAACTTACTTCACCAGCGCCAGCGGCCGCCCCAGTAAGCAATTGAAGTATACCTGGTACTTGAGAAGCATCTCGACCCTGAGGACCAACTGTTTCTAAAACAGTTAAAGCTCGTAATAAATCAGCGACACTTGTTTGCTCCAAAACGTGAACTTGTTCATCTTCTGGCATTTTGTCAATGTCTGCATCAAACAGACTGGGTCTACCATTTCTGGTCTTGTTTTTATAATCGTTTGCCGTGGCACTAAGACGGCCTCCTTGGGTAGTATTCAAATAATCTTGTACGTCACCTCCAAATAGGCTGTTGCGACCTCGTTGCGTTTGATTTTGGTAGTTTCTAATGCCTTCTTCAAGATCCGGTACACTTTCTCTGGGCGACTCCTGTTTCTTATCTTTACCAAACGTCGGGAACAAACTTAACCTTCCACGTTTCGTTTTGTTCTGGTATCGTTTCAGTTCCTCTGAATCTTCTGGCAATATGTCATCATCATCTTCTTCCTTTTGCTTCTTAGCTTTGCCAAATGTTGGGAAGAGACTCAGTCTGCCCCGTTGCGTCTTACTTTGATAACGACGTAGTTCCTCTTCATCTATAGTATCATCCTCTTCATCGCTCTTGTTTTCATTAAAATCGAAAGTTGGGAATATACTTCGTCTGCCGCGTTTTGTAGCTTCCTTATACTTTTTCTCCAGATCGTCTTCCACTTCACCAAAATCGAACGAGGGGAATATGCTTTTCCTACCTCCTTTGGTTCTTTCATGATATGCCTTGGCAACTGCGGCCGCAGCCTTCGCATTCTCGTCTTCTTCATCATTATCTTCACTGAAATCAAATGTGGGGAATATACTATGTCTTTTCTTCTGCTTGTGTTTTTGAATCGCATGATCTTCTTCTTCAGAAAAGTCGAAAGTAGGAAATATACTGCGTCTCCCTTGTTTTGTTTTCTCTCTATACTCATTAGCTGTATCATCGTCACTGTTCTTTTTAAACATTGGAAATATGCTTCCGCGGCCGCGTTTTGTTTTCTCCATGTATTGATTTGCATCTGATTTGTCTTCTCCTCCTCCGAAAAAGGATGGGAATATACTCCCTCTTCTGCCTTTCGCTTTTTCTGGCTTAGGCGAGTCATTACGTGAATCTGATGGAGTCTCCAATGAACCTTGTTTCTTTATTCCTCTTGAAGTTATACTCTTCGGTGATTCGTTTTCACCATATACTGCAGGCAGAGTTGATGTTGGTAAAGACATTTTACCCACTCTGTGATTGACGGCTTCTCTGAATTTCTCATTAGCGTCACCGTTCGTCCACGTTAGTTCATGCTCTGGACGTGGCACTGATTCTTTTCTATAATTAGGCACTGCAACACTTAAGGCCCTTGTCCTATGAGGTGACCTGTTTAGAATATTATCTTGGCCTATAGTCCAAATAGGCGGGTTCTCACTAGCTAAAATCTCTTCATCCTCAAACATGTGAACTCCTTTTTCTTGTTCGTGTTGTTCTAAGCCTCCTAATACATTAACAACCCTCGCTAATAGTTCTGCAGGCCTTACAAGTGACGCAGAAGTAAACGTTTTTTCTTTATCTATTCCTAAGAGATCTGTATCAGACTGTATTCTAAGTATATCTTTGTTTGATAGAGTAATGTTTTCAGAGTTAGCTCGTTTCCTTCTCACAATAGGGTCTCTTGGCTCTATATCAAATGTGAGCTCAGGACAACTTTTGCTCTTGTACAAGTATGGTGCTTGTTCAACGTAGACCGGCTGAAAAAGAAAATAACATTCATTAGCTAAAAGCTAATTGCGTCACATATCCTCTCCTTCGCTTAGCATAATAATTTGCTTTGCGATGGCATTGATATACAATATTGTTCTTTGGTGAGAAAATGGCGTTGTGGGCCAAACGACAATCCTTAATAATGATATATTATACAGGTTAACACGTGGTTTCGATGTGGGCACAGAATTGTAAAATCCACGGTTTCGGAGATGGACATTTTATGTACGTTTGAATACTCCGCAAAAGGTAGGATGTTTTTGCGTACTTAGAGGTTCACAAGGTGTGGTTTTTGATTAAAGTAATGTAACATGATAAATTAAGTACCTTTAGTTTAATCACGTTGGCTTCGTTAATAATCTTCCTAATAATAGCTATGTCTCTTGAGAAGCCATTGAGAATCCTGTTTTGGGTTGACTTCAATTGATTTGCTAGTTTTCTTTCCAATTTATGGACGCCCTTTGATCTCATTCCTGACGTGATGAATCCTAAAAGCATGACTACATAGCCCAGACCGAAGGTGATCCAAAAGAGAAGGAATATCTCGTACGCTATAAAGTAGCCGTTGGCAAATCCATTGTTGATAGTGCCTGGAACAGAAAACAACGATTCAGATGTTATAGGTTCAGAGAATGAACAGTTCTAAGAAATAATTAATAACAATACTTTGGGTATGTTTCCGAAAATTTGGAATATTCTAGGGATGTTATAATTATTTTTGTTTTAGTTACTTTCTCATTTAAACTGGGAATAAGGAGTAGTTGTATCTTAGTTTTTGGAATTGATGTTTCAATTTCTAACATTTTCTGTGCTACTGTGGCTTGACGTAAAAACAATGTTTAGCTGCTTTTAATTCCAGCATGTTGTAAAAGGCGATTAAGGATCAATGATATTGAGTGAGAGGTTAATAACCTACAGATTAAGGAACGTGAATGTATATTTTGAGGTTATTATATACGTTCTCTCTAGACCAGAATTAAGATTAAAGAATATAATACGGCTAAGTAAACCATCATCTATTTATCTATTACTACAACCCGTATAAAACTTTAACAACATGAACAAACAGAAACCCACTCACCTGCAACAATGTCACCGAAGCCAATCGTAGTGAGCGTGACGAAGGCATAGTAAACGGAGGCTACGTAGTCCCAACCTTCGAATATCACGAAGACACACGCGGGAAGGATGATGAAGAACAGGATTCCGGGGACCAGGCAGAGGAAGATCTGACCCAGCATGCCCAAGTTGTGGAAGAAGTAGTCAACTGCGTGAGCCCTTTTGGCGTCCCGTCTCTTGTAGCGCCGGTACACTGTTATCACCTGGAAGTGGCAACGAATAGTTTTGAATTATATTTGTTAAACAACATTGAAAGCGTTTTTTGTTACTAATTATCTATTAGTTATTAGGACATCGTTTGGGGGTATTGTATCTTAAAATTTTTTCATATACGTAGATATCTGTCTGTTATCCCTTTTAAGGTAGTCAGAGGCTTACTTGCCAATTTTCGTGATTACCATTTGTACATACAACAGAATCTAACTATTATGGGCACTGACTATTGCCTATTCCGTAAAACCGCCAATTTATCCCAGTTTCTTTTACAGATTCCCATTTTCTCACCTGCAATCCGAAGTATTCACCCAGGTTTGCCAGGAGGATACCGTTGATGGGTATACCGAAGAGGGCGTAGAATATCATAAGGATGCGGGACAGGGCGGTGGTCGGAGCCAAGTTGCCGTAACCTGGAAAGATTACAAACATTTATAGACTTATTAAAAGAATGACAACCACCCCTGTTATTCTCGGTATGTCGTTGAAGGGGACTAAGGGTAAGGGTAAATTGAATCTTTAGTATTATGGGCGAATCATCATTTTTTTGAGGAATCATTCTCCAATGGTCTATATATAATATCACAATCGCAATATTCATGCTTTTAAGTGAGCTAAGAGACATTTTCTTATTTCTAAGGTTGAGTCCACTCTGATAGGGATTAAAGTACTTGAAATTTACATACATAAAAAAAACATTTCAGTGAACCGATTTTACATTTATGTATGTAAAATCGAAATGGTGATAAAAATATGTAAGACCGTGTAGCAAAGGTTAGGTTTAGATCAAGACTGTATTATGTAATGTAAAATTCAGTATTATTGATGGGCAATTCTGTGTGTTTTATGGTTGTTTAAATACAAACTTTATAAATCAACTATAGCAATTTTATTTTAACACAACGAAGAAATAAAATCTATTCTAAAGCAGGAATTGAAATAAAGTAAATGAGTAAACAATTAACTAATTTTACAACTATTGTATTTACGAGTAAAAGTTAATAAAAGTGAAATTAACTTTAAAAACAATTAGTACTTATCTATTAAACTCTGTACTTTGAATTGCACGTGTAGTTTGTCTCATTAAACTTTGAAGACAAAATAATACAATGGTGATTTTAGTAAGTATCAACTACTTGACATAAAACAGTTAACAGTTAGTGGTTTTAATTAATCTACTGATGTATGTACATATATCTGCCTTAGATAATATTTTACACGTTGTCTGATGAGCTCCCGTCATTTTATACAATGCCCAGGTAAAGTATGAAATAAATAATATTTCACATAGCCTGTGCATTTTAGGCAATGAATACAATGTATGATTATACACATTGCCTATAACATATGCATATACGAGTATGTTTAATATACATTCACGTCTTCTCTATCGGAATGTTACACCTATATGGCTCTAAAAATATCCACAAATTATAAAGCACTAATACCATAATTTATGTAACTAACATAACAATAATTTACGTACTAAAGTTTTACTTAGGAACCAAGTGTTCTTGGGGCTACATATAATTTTGTATCCTACATCATTATACATATATTGTGTTTAATAATAATAATAATATTTCGGACACTATTACACCAATTGAACTAGCCCCTTGGTAAGCTCATTTAAGACTTGTGTTAAGGGTACTAGTCAACGTATATTTAAGAAATATATACATATTATACATAGATAAATACACATACATTCAACGACCAGACTGGAAAGCAGTAGAAAAGCGTAGTTCTTAACTCTGCCTCCACCGGGAATCGATAGGTAGGTCTAATAATGTAAGTAATGTATATTTCTCCTTATTTTAATTCGACGTAGCCCATTTGAGTGGGGCTTGACTCTGTATCAGTGGGTACAGGGTTCAAATCCCGCTTGAGCATGTACCAATGGAAATGAAGTTTTCGTAATAAAAATACATTTACGAAATGCGTCGAATACTTTCAAAATGCGTCGAATATATACATACATTTTGAGAAACATACCTGTTCCCCGAACAGGTAATAGTTAGTGTTTGTAAATGGCGACATGGCTTGCCATCTGTCACAATAAGTTCTAACTATCTGGTCAACGCGTGGGTTCGAGGTAGCCATTTTTTTTTCTTACCAATAGTACTGACGACAGTATAGGAGAAGAAGACGGAGTGGTAGAAGTCCCACTTGATAGGAGGCTCCTCATCCTCCGTGGTATAGTTGAACATGGACTTGCCACAATAGTCAGATAGCTTGCGCAGGATGCTGTCCTGCTTCTCAGGATCGCTCGGGATATAGTTCTCGTAGAGGAGGTCTGGAATCGAGATTGGTATGATTAGAATAACGTTATACGATAAGGGTAGTAAATTAGAACATGTAGTAGATAAGAAGAACGTTATATAATAAGGGTAGTAAATTAGGACATGAATACGTTTGTTGGTAACTGCATACTATTGAATATTATTTAGTCGAAGTTGGGTTGCTTGGTTAACTTTTAATGTTATTTTACTAGTTAAAACCCGGTTTTCCGAGATCTAGAATATGCTGTCATCTGGATTGAGGGGCCCGAGTTTTTTGACAATGACTGTTGTGTCTCAAGCTTAAGAAATTTAAGAATAAATGCTATAGGTTTCACTAATTCTTTACTAAATGCCCTGGGAGTTTCATTTCGATTATCCAATATTTGAAAAATGGGCCCTCAATCCAGGTGCACCCGGCTTAGTTGGGAAGCGTGCTGTATATAGTTGTTTTTATTTATTTTACTTTCAATGAATGTACTATTCTGTACTTTTATTAATTATTAATGATTAGCTATTATATACCCCTATGTAGGGCAACGAGCATGTTGTGTTTGTATTGTAATCTATATCCGAATAACATAATACATAATTTGATACATATCACCGCATTTGGCTTACACCATCATTAAATATTGTATATTTATTCCAAATTTTTTATATTTTCTTAGAACTAGTTATCTTTGGAAACATCATTTCTTTTTAGAACAGTTGGACAATATTATTCGGTCAACCTTATCCAAAATTCTAAATTGTAATTTCACTGATCATTGTTGGACACAGGCATCACTTCCCATTCGTTTTGGCGGGTTGGGCATTCGTTGCGCTTCGGGTGTGGCGCTCCCAGCCTTCCTCTCTTCTGTCTATGGCACGTCGGAATTGTGCCTGAAAATCGTCGACCCTAGTATCGGTTATTCATTAATGACGAGTATAGATGAAGCGAGGGAGGCTTGGTTAGTTTTGGTTGGTCCCGGGACCGATACTCCTCTTGTTTTGGCATCGCAAAGGCTATGGGACGAGCCGCTGTGTAAACAGATTCAATTAAACCTTTTAAATTCAGTTTCTTGTGTTACACAGCGTGCTCGACTCTTAGCGGCTGCCAGGCCAGAGTCGGGGTATTGGTTAAACGCCCTGCCTTCCGCAGTTATCGGCACACTGCTAGATAGAACCAGCTTCTGTCTAGCAGTATGTCTCAGGGTAGGCGCTAAGATTTGTGGGACACATCGCTGTCGTTGTGGGACAGATGTCGATCCCTTCGGGCATCATGGGCTGTCGTGCCAGCGCAGTGCAGGTCGCCTGTCACGTCACGCGGCTCTGAATGACGTCATACGCCGCGCTCTTGTCAGCGCTCGTGTACCTGCAGTGCTGGAGCCTTCCGGTCTGGTACGCGACGATGGCAAGAGACCGGATGGTATGACGCTCATTCCATGGAAGAGTGGCAAGGCTCTGGTGTGGGATGCCACCTGCGTTGACACATTGGCGCCTTGTCATGTCTCCCGGAGCGCTGTCGAGGCGGGATCTGCTGCTGCTGCGGCAGAGAGTTTGAAGCGGCGAAAATATTCTTCACTTGGTGGGGAATATAGTTTTGTTCCTTTCGCCGTTGAAACTCTCGGCTCTTGGGGGGGCGCGGCTCATGGGGTCATAAGGGATTTGCCCATCGCCTGCAAGAGTCCAGTGGGGATTGCAGGGCTGGTAGCTTCCTCCGCCAGAGAATTAGTCTGGCTATTCAGAGGGGGAATGCTGCCAGCATATTGGGCACTCTGCGCTCCAATGACAGCGACAATTTTTTAGACATATTTAATTTATAGGTAATTTATTTTAATTAGTTTTAAGTTTGTAAATATTTTGTTAGTTTTAATTCCTTTTTTTATTGTATATAACTTAATTTGTTTCAATTAAACACATACTCAATTTGATATTATTTTATTACATATTTGCACATTGAAAAATTAGTAACACAAACTCAAAATGAGAGTATTAAAAAATTCTCTCCTATTTTTATTTAAGAATAGTCAGGGATCTACAAGTTCATTCTGATAGTTAAATCTAGATCTGCCATGTAAGGTATATACTGCGTATGAGTTTTCTTTAATGTTTCCCTATTGTTAATATATAATAATAATTATACAAAAAAATATAATTTTAATAATATTTACGACACTATTACACCAATCGAACTAGCTCCTTGGTAAGTTCATTCAAGATTTGTGATGAGGGTACTAGCCAATGTATATTTAGGAAATACATATATACATATTATATATAGAAAAAACATACATAGCATAATGAACATTCAGACTCGAAAACAGAAGAAAATATAGAAGATATATAAGATGTTATGCGGTATATGCTACAATACTTAGTGTAATGAAGTATATAATAAGCATATTATAAATGTGTGGCAGTACTCTATGTATGTGGCAATGGTCGCAGTGAACTAACCAGTTAGCATCTATCGTTATACGTGATGAGTAATGTCACCATGTACAACCACTACTACTGCCTGTCGAGAAAATAACCAAATATCCACACAATGAGAAATCATTGAAAACTCCATGGCTAAGTAAGTAATGATTTCTTAATAAATCTGTCCCGGAACATATAAACGTGAGCTATTCAACCTTTCTTATTGTGCATTAATGAATACAAATTACCTATATTTGGCCGAAAACTTGGTTTCCTTCCAAATCCATATCCTTCGGTCGTATTAAAGATCCATAGGACATCCATATTACTCACTTAGCACTCATCTTGAATACTAAAGTTCTCCTGACCTTCGATTCAGTACGTACAGTCAAGTATTGCAGTTTCAGTTTAACCCCACACATTTAACGGATAAACATCATGTGTATAATCAAAAGTAAGTAAGTAGGAAAGTATAGACGGATCCTTTCTTTAATAAAACTCTTCAATTAATGCAAGGGTATAAATTAATGATTATTAAAAACGGCAAAAAATTCAAATTGGTGAAATATGGCTAGTTTATTAATCTTAATATACATTCGCGCCATTAATACCTTAAAATATTTCCTAGGTCACTTATTAGTATATATGACAGGTTGTTAGCCCATCGCTAAATAGATTCCATTGACCCCTAGTCCATTGGTTCCCTTCTACGACATGCCGGGAAGAACGGCAGCTAGTAAGCATTTTTTTTTACGTCCTAGATTAATTCGAAACCTATTATATTATACACAATGGAATAGACCTGACAAGTTAAGAAAAAAAACAGTTAATTGATTATATTATAAGTTAAAAATGTCTTTAGAAATGTAAATCTATCACTCTTTGTCAAAACCTATCCGCATTCGAATATTTACCCTTATCGATACACCAGCCTAACACCCAACAATAGTAACAGGACGAAACCGATATATTACTACGAGTAAGTAGCCACGTCGCTATTGATAAAACCGAATGAATCGATATCAATGGATTTGATGGTTCAAACCACTAATGATATCCGGAACTAGATGGCGGTACAATATATCCATTCAATTACTACTGAGTACAATTCGCGACAATAGACAAGAGATTCTTTTAGTACAAGTTACTGTAGACTATTGAGTAGACTATTGATGGTATCAAGTGATATCAACGTTTGAACTTAAAAATGTTGAACTCCGGCTTAATTCATATACATGTGTGTAATACTCTAAGGGATAGATAAAATAGAATATATTAGAACTAGTCTTTGGAGTTTGTTGTTGGGTATTATGGTGAATAGTGACTAGCCCAACATACAAATAATAAATAGATCCCTATGAACTTTTTCAACTTTTTAAGGCAGGACAGAACACAGCTGGTTCCTTTTAACTTCATTCTACCTAGCACAGGAAATTAAATACAATTAAAATCTCATACATACATAGATATTACGTCCGTTTTTTTTAGACGGGTACGCAGAAATCATTAAACTCTATCTGTCTCGATCCTGATAAAGCACTTTCGCTTCATTGACACTCATGCACCTCCTCATACACACTCCGCGGATATAGTTACTTCTTACGTCAGCCTCTTTCAATATGACGTCTATGTGACTGTTATGTCGTGGTGTACTATATCCACTAAAATTAATTGTCGTATATATTCATCTTAGACTTTAAATAAGGACCACAATTTTAGATATCGGTGATGTTTCATCATTGTAACCCACTTGTAACCCACTTTTCTTCTGATAGTTGCAAATTAGAAGGTTATTGCCATTCAACGATTGAACTAACGTTATTTGTATTATCACGGCTAGTAACAGACATAGTAAATGATATAAACATGTATTATAGGTTGTAAGCGGTTTACGTTAGTTAGCAAGTGCCTCAGGCTACCCCATTTGGACATGCGGCCCTGAATGTATTTGTCTTTTATGCGAACGTAAACAATGAGCATCGAATCAGTTCATAATCAATAAAAATTATAATATCATCACATAGGCCCGACGTGGTACTAAACTGAAAACTGTCTTTTTTTCAATATGTATGTAGAGGTAAGTTAAGTAAGTAATTATTAAGTTTTAACATGTGTATTGCATGATTAATAACTAGCGGGACTTATCGCGTATGTTTTTATATAATAAAGTTACCTTTATTAACCCGACGTTTCAGTTACACGTTACAGTTACGACGTTTTAGTTCAGTTAGTTAGTATACGTTTTATTATATAAAAACATACGCGATAAGTCCCGTTAGTTATTAATCATGAGTATAAATCGCGAATCTCTTAAAGCTATGTGTATTGCACTAGTTACTTATCGGTTAATAGTTTAACCCGAAATAATGTTTTTGATGTATTTGTATGTATGCATTCACAACGGTAAGAACTTTTGGAGGTAATTAGAGGATGAGTGTATACCAGCATTTCATAGTATTTTGCCACTGGAAGCTCACTTGATAATCCGTATTCAACCTAAGAGATGGCGAAAACATGACACTGTTAACAGATATGGATTGTTACCTATGTATATAGAGAAATAAGCATGTTTGCTCACGCTATATTCCTTAACCAAAGAACCAATGTGCTGTGGATATCTGTGTAAAATTTATACTAGATATTCTGAACCAACTTGTAGGAGTTAAATACGAATTATCCGAATGAAATGGAAATAACTCCTTTATTAATGATTGCTACAATCAGTACATTGTATAAGGATAATATAATTTGGTAATTTGACGTAGATTCTTCGTCCACAAATACTTCAATCAGCTGATCTATAGAGTAGCCATTTTGAAATATATCTAAGATGATCGCTTATTGTTAAAAGCCACTTGGCTAGCCCCTGCATACGATATAAATACGTATATAAAGACCAACATTGACATTTAAATCACCTCACCTTTGAATGCCTTTAATAAGACATATATCTTGGAAATGTAATAAACCATACCTAAGAAGGGTAAAAGTTATAAGTTACGATAATGTTGAGACCTTATTTAGTATCTAAGCGCAATTATCTATATTCAATATGTCATTATCTAGTATTGCTTCTCAATGTTCTGATCTAATAACTTGGATATTTACTGATCTAGTGCTGATTTAGAATTGAAATGTTTAGATAGATAGTACACGATATTTCGAATATTAGTAGTAGATGCTGATATTACAAGTCTCAAAGATATTAAATTGGAAGTTATTCTACTAAATACAAGTTCAGCTGTTAACTGTAGTATTGCAATAGATTAAAGTTGTTATGTGATACAGTAATGAATAGTGTGATACGTGAATTTTACGTCGTTGCTTAAGTGCATAGAACTAATGGCTAAATAAGAACTACGAAAAGAATGTATGGAGCTAGAATAGTATGGTTAGATGAGGAATACCAGAAAGAATATCAGCTGAGCATTGCCAGGGCTTTCAAAATTTAAGCTACGATTTATCGTTATATCTTAATATCTGCGATATCTATAATCATGATGAATCTGTACATTTAAACCTGAGACGTTTAAACTTCATTAGACAGTTCCGTGACATGTGACATACCAAGAAAAGTAGATTAGTAAACAAAATCGATTGTTGGTTTTCGTCTTATCCTTCGTCGGGATTCGTGAGAACACATTTAGAGCCAAATTAAATATGTCACCAACTGACGTTTAAAGTAAATAGAGTAGTACAATTAAGTAGCTTATTGGTCGCTAATGCATGATCTGTCAATGTATTCTAAGCTTAAAGTAATCATCGTTTACTCTATGACGTGAATCGGCTGGTTCATGATTTGGTAATCCTTTGGATGAGAAACTTTAATATCAACATTCTTCCTAGATATTTGTTCCCAGTAAAAATACATTGATATAATGCATTAACTGCAGTGAGGGTACATTGATTAAGCAAATCTATTCCTTATTCTTTATATTACTTGAAACAGGTAATATATTCAGAATGTGCGTGCAGTTGACACGGTTTGCCATGTGTCACATAAGCTGCTGACTATATTGTTACCTGGGTTTGAGGTGGCCATAGAATCACTAATTCTGCAATAGTGTAGATGAACAAGCGAACCTCTGACTACCCCACAAAAAAAGAAAGATTTTTTACAAAGATTTATGTTCGTGAAAGAGATATATGATTACCTTTATTTTGCCCGACGTTTCGACCCAGTTGCATTGGTCGTGGTCGCGGGAAGACTACCTCTAGTCTAATGTCTGTCTACCCTCACAATTTTTGTTAATTCATAGCACGACTAGTGTAGTGTACACTTGCACTATCCGACGACACATCCGCAGTTAAAAATAAAAGAAAAAAGAAAGGGCAAAATAAAGGTAATCAGATATCTTTATAAATTTATCGTGATATGCCCCGGTCTCACATAGTTAATATAATGATTATAAATCGCGAGTGATTAAAAATAACTATTTCGTGAAAGAGTTTTATATTGTTTGTTGTCATGCATGGTTTGTTTATATAGAACGATTTCTTTAGCAGTTTTTTATGCAAGTGCAAACGAGAAGGAAAACTGATTGATTTCATCATCACCTGCCGATGAGACGAAGGACAGTTTGAGTCATTATTTATGGAGGAGTCGTCATAGTATACATGCGTGTCAGTTTTCCTCACTTCCTAGCACGATAGCGGAATACTCATTTTGGCAAAACAGTTGAAAGGCTTCGGGAACTTTCCATCTAAAGGAAAATGGTATTTAAAAAGAGAACCTTTATTTATAGACTTATTATTTACTACTTATTTGATTTTTATTATATACAATAAAACAAGTAATTAAAACTATAAACCTAAAGTAGAAATAAAAATTAAATTACATAGAAAATATCTTTATAATCATCGCTGTCAGAGGGTGGTAGGGTTCCCAAGACACTGATAGCATTCCCCCTCTGAATAGCTATGCTAATTCTCTGAGAGAAAAATGCTCCAGCCCTGGGATCCCCAAACTTTTCAATTAAACGCGATGATATTTCATTTACTAATTGATGAGCCCCAGGACCCCAAGGACCTAAAGTCTCAACAGCAAACGGGACAAAACAATACTCATCCGTAAGTGCTGAGTACTTCCTCGACTTCTGAGACTCGGCCAGAATGGCCGCAGTGCTGGCCTCGTTAGCCGACCCAGCGAGATGGGATGGAGCCAGAGTGTCCACGCATGTGGCGTCCCACACCAAAGTCTTTCCACATTTCCAAGGAATGATAGTCATTCCGTCAGGTCTCTTACCGTCATCACGAGCCAAACCAGCGGGCTCAAGCACAGCAGGCACGTCGATAGCGACAAGAGTACGACGAATAACTTCATTGAGCGCGGCGTGTCGAGACCAGCTACTTATTTTTTTATTTACTACTTATTTTTTTATTTAGAAACAAACAGTCATATTCCAAAAGTACAAATGTATAATTTTTACTAAAATAACTGAAGTTCTCTGTATGATGATGTTGTTTATTGAACATAAGACAAATGACGACGGACAATACATAAAGTGCGCGATCTTCAACTCCGAAAGGAATTTGAGTGTTTGTAAATTCATTCTTACGTGTGCTTACGTACTTGTTTCATGTTCTTCGTTTCCGCACTGCTCTAAGGTTTTTGTAATTCCTTTTAATACAATAGTGTTAATAGTAGTCAATCACTCAGTTAATGTGTAGCTACTATCGACATGCATTTCCGATTATAATACTACAGGGAGGAAAACTTCCTACTGTTTCATAACGATGAAATTTGATAATAACTTGTTTAAAATATAATGCTAAAGATTTTTAGTAATAAGATTTGGGAATGAATGTTTGACAACCCGTCGGCCATTTCCGAAATCATCTCAGTAACTCTTACACGCCTTTTACGACATGCTGAGTAATAATAGTGCTCTGGTTATAATATATCATCAACTACTACCTATCTATCTATCTTTATATGATTTCTATACAAGCTATGCCCTTAAAACAACTCGAGGGTCACTATTAAAGCGCTTGCCAAAGTCACGAAGACAAACGAGATATGACATTCAAGCATAAAGTCACATGTCAAAGACAAACGACATATTTGCTCTAACAACCCATCTAAACACAGTGAGAAGTGATTTTCACAAACGGCCAGCAATCGACAACCAACACGTTCACTTTATTGAAACATTACCGCAATGAAACAGAAACATTGTGCCGGTTATTGCGTATATTTGTTTAGCATTTATCTCTCATCACAGTCGACGAGAACAAAATAAAAAGAGCTAAAGATTAACTTTATGACTGAATATTGACGTTTGTTTAAGGAATGGCTGGTCGACGTAATACGTGTTTCGTAACGTCTGAGATTAAAATGTTTCGTGTGACAGGCAGACAATATGTTTTGGAGAAAGGTGAAAAATTACGTTAATTAATGAGAGACATTTTGTATGTATGAATGGTATCAATTACATGACAATCTTTAGAATTATGCTCAGTCGTGTGTGGTCTTAGATATTGAGTGAATGATATGATCGAAGTTCAAACCTTTTTTGTTTAAATAACAGATAAAGTTCTCTAGCATGGAAATAAATAAAATGTTTAGAATGCTAAAGCCAGATGTTTCAATTATTAATTATAAGTCTATATACTTAATCGGAATCTGGATGCATTTTATAAATCTAAAAACCATAAAACAAGGAGTGGTTAAACTTCTTAATTTAATTCACATAAGGTTTTATGACTTGTACGAGTAGTTAGCGTCGGTTTGTTAGTTTAAAAGTATGTTCGATGAGCCAAATAAAGGGATATACCAATGTTTAAGTATCTTGTATTGTTTACAACTCAAGCTATAGAAAACCGAGTAAGAATTTAGTTAAAGGCCGGTACAGGAAAAATTAAGTCAAGTTCAAGGTTTATCCTAATATATGCAGAAAACGATTTTTTTTAATGACAGGAGGAAATGAAGCGAAACTGTATTCGACACTCATTGAAACACTTTTTATGTTCTACGTGAGATAGATTTAAATTCCTTTTTTGACTGTTTAATGTTCATTTTACAGTTTTTGCCTAAACGAGACTGGTTTTAAGCCGATTCATTTTTAAAAAAGGAAAACGGTTTACGTAAACGCTATCACGTGAAAAACATTAGGTCGTTGTTTTATATCAAAAAAATACATTACTTTTATCTGACACAATCTGTCAATATTGAACGAGTTTTTTTAATACCTACTTAACAGAGGTAGAATCAAAGTACATTACGGCTAAGAATTACTTTTCCTTGTTTCTGAAGCTGGACTATTAAAAGTTACGGGACTAGTATGAGATTTTGTGTTTTATTTTCCAACTTCCTATTTGGGATATAGCTGAGACGTAATCCTCTACTTTAAGACATGTTAATAGAACCTCCATATAGATTTAAAATAGATTAATCTATTTGTCATCTGTCAGAAAAAATGCAGTGATGCAAACCATCTTATACATCTGGACTCTTATTATTCAATGAAATAGAATTATGATAGGTTCACCTTGGGTATTTAATATTTATAGTAGGTATATTTAATCTTATTCGGGGTGAACAGAACCATGTAGATATAAAATTTCCTAGGCCACTTTTTAGCATAGATATTGGGCATGACATCATCTGGAACTTTGGTGACAGTAGATTCCAATATAGAGAGTTTATTTAAGTGGTTCACTTTACAGTGGGCTTGCAGTTCTTACAAACACGAAAAATATAGGTGATATGTGGTATCTTAAAAACTACCTTAAGAAACGTTAGATTTATGATAGCTTCTGCTGCATGTATGTAACTGTATGTTGTTCAAAGAACTCGAATAGTAAGTAAGATACAAATTGATCGGAATCCGTGAGACTGAAGAAACCTTGTCACAAAGAGAACACTGACCAATCACATGCAATATTTTCCGTACATAGAATGATAATTTCTGTCACTTAGGACGAGTTCACAGTGGAGGTAAATATAAGGTTCATTAAAGTTAGTTTTATTATTATTGCAATATATAAATATGATATCTTTAGTTTTGAAATATAGATACAAAACGTTTATTGCGAAAGACTTTATTCTAAATAACTTGAAGAGTTATGTTTATAACAGTGAAAATATAAGATACGTTTATTAAAAAAATTAATAATTAAATATCGTCTGCTTTGGACGTTATTTATTATTATTTTATTTTTTCATTACCTAAACTTTAAAATGTTACAAAATTCAGACACGTCAGAATTATATTGAAAAATCTTAAATCAATATATTTTATAACATTCTTAGATTTACTTACGGTCAATTTAAGCTGTAAGCAAATATAATTTTGAAACATTCATTTTATAATCTAACAACTCTGTACATTTATTTATAATTCTTAGTTCTGAACATTAGTCAATACTTCTCAGTCCTACCACACCTTAACAAGTGGGTATAAGCGTGAGTCCATTGTTCGCAGTCTAGTTTTCCACGATTGATATTGAGAAAAAAATGAAGACATAATTGATACTATGTTTATCAATAGATTGCTAGTCTCGTGTTTACCACAGTGCATTAAATCAGTCGCTTGGTAGGGACTTTCTTATTTTAAAGATGGGTATAATAGAACTTCATTGCTAAGACGATAATATTGGTATCTTATTTTTTGATTATTTTGTTTGATATGAATAAATTTTCCAATCAATGTAATGGTTAATTCTGTACTAAAAAATAGTAAATTAATAATATTTAAAACTAAATTTTTATAACTTAATTTAAAAATTACAAAAAATTTCAAATTCGTAGTATGGTAAAAAATTTCGACTTATATTTTTTATAATTATAAGAATATAATGTAAAGTTAGGACTAGTTACCTTAGGAATTCAGCAAATTTTGTATTGCAAAGCAAAGTATTTCTTTTGATTATTTGCCAATTAGCAGTATTAATTTACATGATATGTATATCTGAATCATACGACAACACTTTCGTTATCAAAGGTTTCTTCAAAGAATCTTGGTATTTAGTTAATAATATCGCTTTAAATTAAATGTTATTTAGACTACTTATTCATCCATCGCCACCTGGAACGATCCTGACAAATCTCTCTTAAATTATACGCGATATCCCGTTTTCTTGTTAAATAAAGTATGTAGATGTTATGTATCCATGCTATTCAGTTTACTTCGAGAGGGATGGAAAGTTATCATTGTATGAGTATATATTTATAACCAAACTGTTTGCACCTAAAGTCATAACATATGTAAGGTTACGTTCACACCAGTATATTTCGAGTACAAGTGTCAATTGTTATTGTTAGGCAAAGGTACGTAATTTTGTCCTTAATTATTATCCAGTTTATTTGTAAACATCGAATTTAAAAGTCATTCCGATAAATAAAAATTGTATATTTTATTAGTTTATTAAATAAATATGATTTGTTCCATTATTATCCATTATTATATTTATTCCATACACTTAGTATTACTATATTCAAATTTAAACCAGTTTGTAATAATTCTGATTAGCCGCCGTTCTTCCTGGCATGACGTAGGAGGTTACTAAAGACCTAGGCGTAAATGGAATCTCTTGGGCGATAAGCAACCTGTCAACAATGTTCCATAAGATATCACGACCCCAATATTAATGTTAAAAAGAGCTATGCTAAAAGATTGCGTACTAGGTCCATATCGTTATGCCCATCCTAAAAGCGATTAAACATCGTGAAAGTACGAGTATATTATGTATATTCTTACACTGTTAAATATAAAGAGGATATACTTGGCGATAGGTGAAATTAGTTGGGGTGAATGGGATATTAACGGCAATAGGCCAAACTGTTAACAAGATTCTAAATTAATTAATATCTTAATAACTTCGATAGTATAAAGATCTTCTAAAAGATTCTATACAGTTTCTATCCTATATATGAAATCTCCGAAATTCTATACATCCCCGAAAGGACGTCATTACACTATAAGCGGTAACTTTGATTGAATTACGTAATCATGATGAATTGGCTAGCCACTAGATATATTATTGATATTCATCCGGAATAGACCGTAGCACATTAAGTACTCATTAATGTGGGATTGTTCACAAATATGGTTCGCAAATTTATTGTAATAACGTCCCGTGCATTTTCAATCATTGTTTTGCATACGTTGACACTTACGTACTCGTACTTCAATTAAAAGGTATAATTTCCACGGTTTAGTTGTATGTCTATAATCTCAGTTACTATTACTATTCTGATGATATTCTTGTGGAATATTGATGGCAGATTGCCGTATCATTCATCCGTCAATATACTCCGTTTACTTCTACTGCATCCAGAACTTTCTTTACGAAATTTCAATAGTTTATTTGAATTTTATATATATAAAGAATATTTAATTGTAATCTTAATAACAATAATTCCATGAGAAATTTAATTAATTTTTTTTACTTTCAGTAAGTTGTAAAAATGCAAAATTTAAATGCTTAAATTGAATAAAAAGAATTTTATTTCAGTTCCAGTAGAATCCTACTCCGATGTCAACAAGAAAGTCAACTAGTTAACATTTAATTTATCTACGTATAACAAAGGTACAACTTACTTACTGTCACATACAGATGTACAAAATAAAGCAAACGCGTTGACGACCATTGACCTATGTGGGGTAGTCAGAGGTTCAGGTCCATCTCCGAAATCTCGGAGGTTGTAATTCTATAGCTACTTCGACCAGATAGTTAGTAGTCAATGTAACGGGTGGCAAGCCATGTCGCCATTTACAAACACTATTACATGTTTAAAGAACAGGAAGGTTTCCTCACGATGTTTTCCCTCCCCATAGTATTCGTATATATAGTAGAATGTAATTGACTTCCCGTATATGAAACTCGGGTTATGTTACATCCCATATACAATTGCAGTAAATATTTTGAATAGCGATGCAATGTTATGTCTGTTTTGGTGGGATTGATACAAATGAATGTTGTATATGAAAACATAGGAATCGTGTTTGTATAACAACAAGGAGACAATCATATGGGAATACACATGATGATCATTCGTTTTATAGTTCGATTAAAATTTCTCACAAACTCTCAAAAATTCTTGTATGTATATGCTTTTAGATATAACAAAAACATACTTAAATACTCGTTAAATTCAAAATTTTACTGATTCCATGTTCCTTGTTTACCATTGTAATATAATTGAAGTTTGGAATAAATTTAATTTAATACAATTATCTCGGACGAGAAAAATTTTGTGTGTCTTTCTCTTTCAAAAAGAACTTTGTTTTATAATTTACTTACTTATTTTACCTAACTTACGTGCACTTTACTCTTCATAGCTTTAAGTTACCACATTGCTATACATGATATCTACAAGTAAGTATGACATTCCATAGACATACATGTAAGATATAGATGTATGTCACGACTTGTATAGCAGTGTTTATGCATACATCTAATTGCATTAGTAACCAGTAGTTCTCGGGGACAAAGTGGGTCGATTGACTCGAGTGTTTTCATTCGAAGAATGCACTCAAAGGATTTTATCTGATAATTCCTGATAATGTTTAATTCTTTGGAAACTGCACTACACCTTTTCTAGAGATTAATTGCGATTAAGAATATATCGAATGTGAGTGCACTAGTTCGATTAATTAACGAACTAGAGATATTACCATTCGTAATAACTATGAAAAATATTTAATGGATTATGATAGGCAATATGAATTGATATCCCGTCTAACCAGTGATTTGGGATAATATCGATAGAACTTGCGTTGGAGATATGGCCATAATTAATCCTACAACTACTGCTACAAACCTAAAACTTTTCGCTACATAACTTACACTTAACTTTACATTACATTTAACACCCAACTTGACAGTAAACTACACTAGTTTTATAATCCTAGGTAAAATGATGAATAGATTGTCCCTCAGTAATTATGACATTGATGTATACTTCGTCATTGCATTCTAAAGTAAAAATTTGGAAATTGAATAAATAAACAAATTTATACGCATTAAGCCTTGAAAATCGTATCAGTTGGAAGGAAATTGAAAGTCTTGGTTAGAGGCTACTAAATTATTGTCTTAAACCAATGATAACGTTAAGTTTCCCTTATTAAGGTATCAATTGATTTAAATTCAAATAACACAAACTCTTGAAATATTTCAATTATTGACGTGTGATCTTATAATAAAATAATATTTTTGTATTAAATATATTGTTTTACTAAGAAATATTATAGACAATAAATCATTGTCTGATATTACAACAAAACTCATTTTTCCCATCTTGAATGTTTACAGATATTCTCCCTTATGACGATTATAAAACGACATATAAAAACATAAATTAAATAACAAAATCTTGCATAGATTCTCAGATGCATTCAACGCATACCAGCATTATAAATATAAGGGAAAATTTAAAGATTACTTTCCTCGTATGATGCTACGATTTATATTATATGGAACAAAAAGTATTCTAAATTCTTATTTATATTGTATAGACTCAATTCCTACAACACATACATATTCATTTTGATGTTTGACAAAACTTAAAAGTACACAAGCAATAAAATCACAGTAAAGAATTACAAAAGTAAAAAAATACTCTATCACTTTTATATGTTAAACAAAGAAATTTAAACTTTCTCTGTAAGGTATGAATTTGTCAGGAAATAAGAAATTTTATTTAGTTAAAGGACTAAAAGAAAAACCAGGTAATCATTTTTCTTAGCTTGATAATATTATCTTAGTTTCAAATTGTAAATAGTGGCTAGACTCTACAATTAATGCATTTACTAATTTTAATACAATTGTTCTCGCTCAAAGGCTGTTTCTAACTCATTGCGCCATTTGTTGATTATTTTAAATCAATACCTCATAATAGTATTTATAATGATAATTGCCAATAGTAGCACCGTTAGGTTAATTAAAGATACACGGTAACATTTCCTTGAAGGCTTAGTTCTCGGAAGAGACTCCTATACACAACCGATGTCTCCTACCGTACTTACTTTGTATCTCTAGTCTCTCCAATTTGTCTTCAGCCCTTTGCGCCATTTCCAAAGGACTCTCTATGTGGTAGAAAATACTGGCGCCCAATAGCAGATATATGACGTGAAGCATCAGCATGCACGCCAACTGCTTCTTGGACATCATCTTGAAAACCTCACTTCACACACAGTCAAAGAAAATAAAAATCCTAAGCGTGGGTCCACGGTAAATCCAGTAGGAGCAAAAAAATCCTGAGCACTTTCAGAGCAACCGCGATTCGGTTTATTGAAATGACATTTTCAATCGTACGCGCGGGATGCACACACATGATAAAGGGGGGCTCATTGGCTGGCACTGCAGGGGGCTCTGTGGGACAGCATCTCTGGGCGAGAGAGATACGTGGTGCGAGAGGCGCGGGCGCAATCGCTCGGCGTCTGTGCGGCTCCTTTTTTTATACGCGACTACATGTTAGCAGTCCGACGGATGACTACGAGCGGCGTTAACTCGCAAAGGATAAAATGTAAGGTTACTACTTCTAGATATAGGTACGTTTCGTTTGACGCAGAGATGTTAATGCCACAATTTCAGGGGTAAGTCCGACAAATATGACTTGGGATTAAAATGGATTTTCTCGCGATAGTGTCGAGCGGAGTGTTTCTCACGACGCTGCCAGCCTTGAGCACTTTTCGATAGTTTCTTCGGTTTTTGCTCCATACTGCTTGCAAGGAAGAAATTTGGAGCAATTCATTTGTAATTATTTCCGTGATTTTTTATTGCTCTTTCGCAGCCATTTGTCCGCGTATTTAATACGTAGACTTGGCCTTTGAGGTTATAAAATTTAATTTAGTACAATTAGGAGATGATTTTTTATCTCTTGTTAAGCCTCCATAAAATGATGTAGATAATCCGTTCTTTCTACAATCAAACACGTGAATTACGTAGATGTTAGAAAAACAAATTAATTTTTTGTGGTTAATAAAATTTAAGCATATGTAATCGGAGACAGTAATTCCCAGATAAAAGCTTTATATCCTTTAAGAAAGTTACATATGTAAAACGTCACTATTTTAACAATTCTCTGTAGGATGTTAGGACGTCATAGGAATAAATTGTCGTTAGGTGCTCGTGTAAACAAAATTGTTGTACTGTAAGTAGAAATAAATGCAATTTGAGGTTTCCGAGCTATGGGCTAGAGAAAACTTTTGATTCTTGATTCGGTTCCAGACTGAGAATGATAGGTAGCTCTCTAATTGTAATATTGTAATGTACGAGATATTTCAGGTCCTTTTATATACATTTTTTGCAATTGTATCGCTGTTTACATGACCGTTTGTTTCTCTATTAAATTAAATAAAAATAATTTTGTTTTTGGAAGGGAAAATATGGTCAATCACTGTACTTAAAATATCTTAACTTAGTCTGAATAAATCTGAAGCTGGCATAGTAACCCATTTAGTGAAAATTTTTACTAGCATTAAAAAGTTTACTTACTTTAACAAATCCTTATCACCTGTCATTCTCGCTTTAGCAAAAGGTGCGCATAGGATCTATGGTGCAGGCTGGCGCCAATAAACAAGTACCAATCAAATGATTTGTTGTACCTTTGCTCCATATTTGCATGTTACTATGATTATATTTGGAAGTTCAGTATTCGGCTGTTATACAGGTAATTGGTATTCAATCGTAGAATAAGAAAGGTTGAGTGTCTCACGTTAATCTGGTACGAGACGGATTTATTGAGAAATCGTTACTTCCTTTTCCATTTTTCCATATTAATGCAATCACGACCCTGATACTGATGTTAAAAGAGTCTAAGGATATATCATGTCTCCGAGGTTAACTTAAATCCATTTAAAGGAGATGAATGTATTTTGTATTTACGTGAAATTTATAAATACATCAAGGCTGTCCCATGTCCTACTATAAATACATCGCTTCTGTCCCGTACTAATCCGAGACGTAAAAATGCTTACTAGTTGCCGTTCTTCCCGGCATAGAGGAGGCGACTGAGGGCCTACAGGTTTATGGAATCTTTTGGGCGATAAGCTAGCAACCTGTCACCAATGTTTCATATGACATCACAACCCCAATATTCATGCTTAAACGTGACCAAGGAGATGTTTTCAAGTCTCCATGGTTCTGTCCACCTTGAAAGTGAATAAAGGACGTGAATGTATGTATGTACATAACTTCTTATGTGTCTGAGGGATTTAATATCCCGAGATAATGTGTAAGGGATTATGGATAGAAGTTTGTGTGTATCAAAACAATATTTCCTTTTATCGTGACGTGTGATACGGAAATGAAGATTTTTATGGTAATTCAAATAAGCGCGAGCTAAGTAAGTATATATCGCATGACGATTCAAATTGACGCATGCGTATTGGAGACAACGCCTCAAGAATTATGATGTCAAGGAAAATACTTACAAAATACTCGTACGCAGTGTGTATACGCCGATCGATTTTCCCTGATTTGGTACTGTCCTGTAGAAGCAGTTTCCTCTATGACATTCAATATTCAAGTTCAGGCACGTGTTAGTCTGGTTTGGATGGAATGTAACCAGCGGTCTAAATGTAACACACATTGCACACATTCGTTATATCTCAACAGATTTCAATTTTCCTGATCCTACTGAAACATGTTTGTCTTAAATTTGTTTAAATGTCAAAAATATTAATACCAACTTAGTAGTTAAAATGAGACATATGACAGTCAGATAGAAGCTACATTGAAAAAGAGTGACGTTAGGAGTACCTATAACCGCCGAGTGTGTTTGAGAAGATGTACGAGTGTCAGGATCAGGACAAATGGGGTTCCGTGATCACTGCCTACCCCTCTACAGGGAATCATGCGTGATGTGTATGTATGTATGTACTTACTAGTTCTAAAATTGAGGAGTTTTAGACATGATTAATGGTTTGACGATGAATGGCCTCATATTTAGTACAAGCTATTATGAGAAAACCGAACCAATTTTTCACGATTTGTATGAATTTATAACAATTATAATGGCTCTTAAAGATGATCTTTTGTAAAAGATATTTCTGACGTTTATGTAAAATAAGTTTGTCTTATGGGATATTCTAATGGACATTATATACTGGATATTCTAAAGGATATTATACACTGACTGACGGTGCGGAAAATGATACAAGTAAAACCCATATGGATCACCATACTCAACATGACTCACCTATCAAGTTAAGTTCTCTTATAAAATCTAAGCTTTGACGACCTCCGTGGCGCGATCGGTTAAACACTTGAACGGTACTCGTGCCGGGTTCGATTCCCGATGGAGGGAGAGTTACTGCTTTCCAGTCTGGTTGTTGATTATATATGCTATATATGTATTTATCTATAAGAGTATATAATAAGTATATTTTCTTAAATATATTTGACTACTACTTTTAACACTAGCCTTAAATGAACTTACCAAGGGGCTAGTTCAAACTGTGTAATAGTGTTTCAATTCTTTTTTTTGAGTTAAGCTTTCCGGACTTATAATTGTGATAGAGTTTTGATATCTTTTATAATGAAATGATGGGATTGTAACTCGTTCTAAATTGTTGAAACAGGTTAACTTGGTTTAATTATCATAAAATGATAATATTTGGGACACTTATACCATTTGAACTAGCCCCTTGATAAATTAAGACAAGTGTACTAGTCAACGTATATTTAATAAATATATACAACTTATAATAGATAGATAAATACTGGACATATACTGGAAAGCAGAAGAACAAGGTAGATCTTAACAATACTTTCACTTGGTATCAAATCTTGGACCCTTCGATTAGCGTTTGGGTGGTTAACCGTTCGTTGGCATCATGGAGTTCAGTCATGATGGAATTAATTTTATTTTCATAGTATACGTATGTTCAGCAATTCGACGTAGCTCAGTTGTTTGGAGCTTTACACTGTATCAGTGGGTACATGGTTCAAATCCCGTCTGAGCATGTACCAAGGGAAATGAAATTTAATAAATATCTATGGACATTTTCGTAATAAAATACATTAATACGTAAATACAAATACGTAATTACAAATTACGAAATGCATCGAAAATTACGGTGAGGGAAAACATAGTGAAGAATAATTAGTGCTTGTAAATGGCGACATGGCTTACCACCTGTCTCATTGAGTACTGACTATCTGGTCAACACGTAGGTTTGAGGTGGCCATAGAATGACTACCTCTACAATTGCGGAGATGGAAACCTGATTCTTCATAGCAATAAGCAGTGAATTTTGGGGAGTGGTTTGTTCTTGTTCTTAAGAGTCCCTCGCCTCAAACACATATGTACATAAAAATATTTAGGGCCTTTTAACTCTTTCATAGTATACAGAACCTCGGGCATTTAATATTATTATTATGAGTGCAGTTATTATGTAGTATACAAGTAAGGGTGGTTTTCAATATATTATATTTTTTAAATAAAACCGAAAATAAAGTCATATTACATTTACTAATATACATACATATAATCACACCTTAACGTCCCTAACGGGATATGCAGAGAGATCGATCGTCACCTGGAACGAGCTTCACTGACATGCATTAACTTTTTCATACATGCGCTTCTGTTCATCATTTATTTATGTTCTTCAATTAATCTGATTATGTCACCGTTACAGTCCATTTGATTGTTTAGTAATATATTCGGTAAAGGGGCAAGGTGTGTTATAAAATATAGGTGAATAGTAAACTATAGAAATTATCTCAAGTACCTATAGACATCGAGCTTGTATGAGGTGCATGAATGTCAATGACGCGAAAGTGGTTTGTCAGGATCGGGATAGATGAAGATCCGTGATCTCTAGCTATGCCTTTAGACGGGGAATCAATGTATGTATCTCAATTTAGCTGTATATATATTTTTAAATTAGGAATAATAAACATAACAACAAAGAAAAAACACACAAATTACGTATATTTATGATTAAAATACACAAATCACGTTAGCATCCCTGAGTAAATAAAGACACAATATTTATATCTTTACAACCTGGATTTTAGATATGATTCAACTATTTAAATAGTCTGTTTATTCTTACATTTTGGTTGGGATGCGAGTAAGGGAATTAGAAAGAAAAAATATCGGCTGTTCTTTTCCAATACATTTTACTTATTAATAGCTAAACCCCAAAGGTTTATCATATACATTGTTTTACTGTAAATTTATGGAAAGCCTGCTGTACATGATAGGTTGAAATTGTAAATTTAAAGTATTATAAAATATTTATAACAATAAACAATACACTTTTAGATACTCGTACAATGCTCCATTTAATTAACCCCGGGGTAACGGATATTTATTTTATACAACAATAGTCTTTTGCATATCACACCGATAGACATATTATAACAAAAGCGTATTTTAGTCTCCTTCTTAACAATTAACCGTGATTTTTTCCTCCAAATTGCGCCATATCAGAAACATTTCCCAGTTCAAATACCAGCAACCGATGACACAGTTAATTCTAGATAAGTGCGTTAATTTCAGGTGCTAATACGTGCTTCAGACCAGATTAACAGATTACGTTGAAGGCTTTAAAAGTGACGTAGACGGGAAAGTTTCCATTACCTTTCTTACATGATACAGATGCATGTCCCTGTGACGTCATTAGGATGGTAAGTAGGTGCCTTTCATGTCATTAAAGTGTAAGGTTTGATACTAACCAGAGGTTGTGTTTATCTCATAATTCATGCTTATTGTATTTTTATTCATGCTTATGCCTAACTAAGAAGATGTTTTTAATAGCTCCAAGGATAAGAATCCACACCGAAAGTGATTAAAGGACGTGAATGTATATGTAAATCTTCGAAAACGCGGAGAAGTGATTTAATACTCATCTCAATGTTTTAGGACCATGACGTGTTAATCAGAGAAAAAGCGCCTAACGCGATAGGTGGTAAATCGTGTCTGCATTTAAAAGAACCTGTCCTAAAGGCTTAGATAGATTTTCTCATGATGTATTCTCTCCTCGAAAAACTGGAGTAAAGTCTACAGTTTATATATACGTATACAGTAATATTGTCAGATTGATATTATTGTTTTAAATACTAATGAAATGAATCTGCAGGAAATATTAGCTGGATTTTCAATATATTTTACAACATTTTCCAGCTATGTGATAATTGTTGGTTAAAGTGGTGATTTATTAACAAGTTGACGTTTCTAACTTGATCGTGACTCCGACATTAAATAGCATTAATAAATTATCAGTCGGGATAAGGACGATATGTAGTTTGGGAGGTGATGTGTTATTTAGACATTAATTTTCCTATTTGTAGTAACTGATAATTACGATTATGATAGGAATTTTTAATGACTGTATAAATAAGCTTGTTTGCATCAAAGCAATTGTTTAATTACTATTACTTTTCGCTCATACAAATCTAAAATAAAAACGAATGAAATACTTATATACATTTACGTCTTTTATTTCTTTTTGGGGTAGACAGAACTTCGGAGACACGAAAATATCTCCTAAGTCACTTTTAGCATAAAATATTGGGGTTGTGATATAACAAGAAACATTGGTGACAAATTTCTAACCTATCGCCCAATAGATTCTATTACATTAATTAAAAAATGATAATGAATTTGTATAAACCATAGTACAAATAACAGATTAGATAACATACCACGATTTTCGCTAGGTCTAAGCAAGCTAAAGGAGTAAAATTTTCAGTCACTTTTAGAAAAGTTAGAAATTATGCTAAAAAGTTTAGTATTCAATTGAGAGTTAAGTATTACATACAAAAGGAACACGGACGTCGTCCATATCTATTAAATACGAGTAAACATATATAATATTGTTCACTACTTGTTCTTGAGCTCCTAGCCTATAGGCTAGTTAGATCAAGTCGGGAAGGTAAAGTTAATTCTGTTGCGACATGAGCATATATTATTTAAGTCTATGATGGAATCAGGTATGTCTTGAGAATAGGGCCAATGAAATACAAGCACGACTCACGTTAGTGATTGTTTGAATATATTATTGTAAATAGGAATTAATATCAGAACACATTATTTTAGCAACAATATGAGTAATAATTGCACAATGTTCATAGTTAGATAGGTTGTAATAACTTGAATAGGACGTAATCAGCTGACACTCTAATATCTTTGTCGCATAAACACCCAATTAATATTTATGGTCAAGGTCTGTAAGAATCTAACGTAATCCCAATACCTGCCGAAATTTGCCTTATCATCATTAGAGAAAAAGTGATTAGGTAGTAGAATCGCTTTTGATTGATAAAAAAAGATTAAATCAGTTGGTAGTTATAACAAAATAAATACGCTTAGAGAAATAATAGAATGCAACAAATTTATTTAATTAAAATTATAAATAATGCTTTCTCAATGTAGCCGATTACTTGATTTTAGCGAATTGTACGTAGCAAATAACAAAATGAATAATGAACATCAGTCAATTACTGTCAGTCAGGTGTAGTTGTTTTAGGTTGTCTCGTAGTCTTATCCTAGCCTATTTTATTTAATTATTATTTTTCCCAAGACTATTAGTGTAACTCATTGCAATAATGGATAGCCAAAGTAGAAAATTTGCTGAAGACATCTTTCTAAGGGAACCAGCAGATGCTCGAATAAGGTAATCTATTTTAAATATATTTTAGGTTATGTTTACTTTCTTTTATAAATAAAATTCAGTATTTTAATGATAAATCATTACAAATAATTGATGAAATATCTTACAAATATACGAATACATCCAATTCATACTGCCCAAAGAATTTAAATGTAAATAGGAATAAATAATCCTCACTTTTTGCCACTGGGTTAGCACCACTTAAAACATTTTTAAATTAATCCTTTTTAATTATAACAATTCCAGGAAACAGAAAAATGAACCCGAGGAAGAGCCATCTCACCCTAAGCTGAAAGTAGCCATGCAAACTTTGAGGTTAAATTCTGAGTCACAGAAATTACTTATGGAGACATTACGGTTTTTACACGGACCTGATTTCCAGTTAGATAACGCCAGTAGTTATAAGGTATTTTTAGTTTTATTTATTCATGATTTAGCTGGAAAGTTATGATTTGTGCTTGCACTTCTGTGTTAGAACTCAAGTTCTTAACATTCGGTCAATAAAGTACATATTCTTGTATCATACACATTTTTACACAATTACATATTCTTGTATTAAAATCGCACATAGATAAATAACATAAATAAATAACTACAAATAAATAAACAATTAAAATAGGTAGGTAACAACTTTTGTAAGTAATTGTACTTTTGAAGTCAATATTTTTTAATGTTATCTAATGTAATTTTATGTTTCTGTTCACGCGCGATTACATATTTTTTGTATATGTACATATGATATTCTCAAATGAAGTGAATGTAATGTTCTTTTTTGAGAAATAAAGTTCTTTTAAACCTACATAGTATGTGTTAGTACCTTAAATTTGTTACATTAAAAAGATTAACATTTTACTCACCTACTAGTAATATTGATAGTGAGTTTGCTATTGTTAAAGCTGTTATTATGGTGTCAATATTTACAAGCTCATTTTAATATGTAGTGTATACAGACTATACTCGTATATCCTGAACCTACTGTTTCTGTTCTGACTGGTTAAACTCAATAACCAACAAACTAATGCTTGTGCATGCTTGTAATATCTTTTTTAATATACCAATTTATTAACGCTCTCATGTCAATAATTTGTCATCTACATTCCAGGATAAAGGCTCCAACTTAAGCCACAGATTCTGGATGGAGAGAGGCAATCTGGTGGTGCGAGGTGGCTGCGACTACTCGGCTATTCAGAAACCAGACCTAGAGACCTCACAAGCCAGGCTGCGAAATTATGCATTAGCTAAATTAGAAAGGTATGACTCTATCAACATATATCATGTCTATATTATTTTGCAATTTAATGTTTGTTCAGCTGGTGGAATCAATGTATTAAACTAATACTTGCATTATTTTTATTCTATGTGTTATGTTGATATTGGGAAACATTCACAAGGTCGTAACTGACTGTTCACAACAAGAAATTAAAGATATAAAGAAATGGAAGGGTTACATCCATATCAATGATAAATAATTACATCCTTTAACTCCTTTTGGAGTGTGCTACACCTCCTATAGCTTTATTACTATGGTATTTATTAATGTCCTTAACATTAATCTGGTTCTCAAATTTTAGCTTATGTTAGCTATTACTTAACCTGTAGTATTATATTATCTGTAACTTAACTATAAAATTTATTATAAGTTGAAACTTACGCAAATTTAATATCTGGTCAACACATGGGTTCGAGTTGAACATGTAATTACTACCTTTACCGTTGTGGAAATAGACACCGAAACTTTTGAACCCTGCAAGGGTTAATGTCGTGAAAGTGTTTGTCCTTATCTTAACTTACTTTAGTGTTTTTCTACGTTCCAGGTATCATTTCCACAAGATCCACTGTGCAGAAGCATTAGAAGTGGCAGCAGAGAGCATAGACAAGGCTCTCGAGATCCTCTATCATAAGTATTTCAATGTGGACCTAGATGAAAAATGCGAAGATCTCCCAACTACTTCAGAAATACTAGAAATGAGAAATGATGAGAAAGCAGTATTAGAATCGATCTACGATGAGAGTTTCAAAGCAGTAGATACTAATATATGGACAGTAAGGTTAGAAGCTGATTATATAGCAAAGAAGTATAGTAAAGTAGTTGCAAAGAAAGAAAAGGAGAATATAAATTATAATAATAAATATAATAATTATAAAACGAAGAAAAAAGAAGTGTGTAAACTGTTTCTGAAAGGTCCTTGTAGATTTGGTGATAAGTGCAGGTTTTCACACGAGATTCTCGAAAAGAAACCGGTAGAAGTAGTTAGTGATACACCGACAATAAATTTTGAGTTAGAAGTTAGATTTCCAGAGAACACTTGCTATCCATATCAGATACCTTTGCTATTCTTTAAGACTTGTGATACTAGTAAAAGTGTGCCTGACGAAATATGCCTCAAAATCACGGCACGAATAGTAGATGAAGCAAAATCGCTAGCAGCCTCTGGTATACCCAGCATATACTCAATAGTAGAACTAGTTAAGAACGAAGAAGATATAGAGAATTTTATAAAGAACGATAGTAGAAGATTTCCAAGTGGCTCAGAATCACTCTTCCCTCAATTATCAGAAGAGGCGAGTGAGAAACAAGATCTTCCGTCGCATTATCAGAAGAAAAAAGAAGAAAATAATAGGGCAGATGTAAATATGGAGAAGTTGTACAGGGAGAACCAAGAGATACTAAGGTGGTGGTTGGAGAAGAAAGATAATAATAGGTATTTGAAAATGATGGAAGGAAGAAGGAAGTTACCAGCGTGGCAGAAGAGGGAGGAGATTTTGAAATTCATGAGGCAATCACAGGTTAGTAAATATTTTTTTTATTAGGAAAAAGTTGACCATTTATATTAAACCTTATCTTCTTTTCTTTAACCTTACCTGAATACCATTACGTAAAATATATTTATTTCGCACTGACATGTTGTATAGCCGGAAGAACAATCTAATGACATTAGCATTTGTAATTTTATAATGGTGTTTTTACACATCTGTGTATGGGTAGTAACAAATCTGCCAATATTAAGCTAACTCGGGTTTTCATACTCCTTTTCATAAGATCGTACATTGTTGTGTTACAACTGGTAATTAATAAATCCTTCGTACTAGTCTTTTATAGCCAATTGAATCATAAACAACCAGAATGGAATGAGTAAGGAGTAACTGAACTTTGCTCACTCGTTGGTGCTTTGAATCAGTGGGCTCATGGTCTATATTGCCTGAGCATGTATCAATATAAAATATGCTTTTGTGATTTTCTATATTTATTATCGCATTAAGAAATACAGCGTGCTATATGATTATCACACATTGTATTACCGTTGTCACATTTCGTAGGAATTAGGTGAGGATTCGTTGTATTCTGTTTTCTATTTGATTTTTAAAAACGTAAATACATAAAACTTGCCAAATGGCTTACACGCGTAGGTTTTAGGATCGTAGACTTTTTCGGGATGATCTCAATTTGTCTGACTACGAGTGTTAGCACCTCAAAGCCCTTGATTCACCAGTTAGCCAGTACCCAAGGTGGTAGATGGATAGTGATGATGGTCTTCAAAATGTTTTCCCTCACAGAAACAAACACTTCAGATATACATAATTCAACATATTACTGAAATAACTAAAAATTTTGATTTAATAACGTAATAAAATGAAAACACAAACTAGGTTGTAATATTATATCATCGTGGTAATGCAATAATTGAAAATATTTGTCTATTCGGGACTCGGGAAAATTGTTGCACACAGGACACGCCCATTTTACTAATTAAAGGAACAGATCTTCTAACAATCATTTTCCGTTTAACTGTTAACATTTGTTTTTATCCTCATACAAACTCGTTAGATATAAGTACATCTAATGTCCCTCGCTTTAGTATGTCGCTTATTTGATCGATCAAATATGAATCAGCGTTCAATATAGTAGTAGTTTCTCTTATCTCTAGTCAGTTATAACGCGTGCGTACAGATAAATAACTAATGTTGTAAAATAATATCCAATGCTTGTAACGAAGCAGCAATGCATCTATATGACGAAGATAACTATCTGTCAGTCTGCTCGATATATCACGCTTTCTCTCTCCCTATGTCCCTTTGTATGCTTAAATCTTTGAAACTACGCAATGGATTTTGATGCGGTTTTTTTTAATAGATAGAGTGATTGAAGAGGAAGGTTTATATGTATAATAACATCCATTAAATAGCCAGAAGTGCGAAGCCGGAGCGGGTCGCTAGTAAATAATAATACCTTGCTTCTCTCAAAAGATTAGCATTGCTATTCAGAGGAGGAATGCTATCAGTTTCTTGTCTCTACCGCCCTCCGACAGCGAAAACTATAAAGATACTTTTTATATAATAAAATTTTTTATTAGTACTTTAAGTTTATGGTTTTAATTTGTGTATAATACCTTAACTTATATGCCTAATTTTATTATATATATAGACTAGGGTTTTGAAGAATCTCCATTGGATGAAGGGCTAACAACTTCTCATCAATATTCTACGTTAACGCCCTCAAGACCCCCATAGTTTTGCTAAAAGTAACCAGGAGATTATATGTATATTATATATTATGTAGTTTAGTCCACATGTTCACGCCTTATTGTTATTTGGTGCTCACTCACTTGGACATCATCTTTCAATGTTTTGTCCATCCTAATAGTAATTAATACATATATACATTCACGTCCTTTTATCCCTTTTGGGTTGGACAGAACCTTAGATACATCTCCTCGGTCACTTATTAGAATGTATATTGGGGTTGTAATGTCAATATGGAACATTGGTGACAGTTTGCTAGCCTATCGCCCAATAGATTCCATCTACCCCTTGTCTCTTAGTCGCTTTCTACGACAAGGCGGAAAGAACGGCATCTAATTAGCATTTTTTTGCATCTCAGACTAGCACGGGAAAATAATAATTAATAGCCAGTGCTTGTAAATGGCGGCACCACTTCGCACATGTTCTGACCATAGTATCACTAATTGGGCACATGTATTTGCGAAACTCTGCCAACTACGCAAGGGTTGTTGGTCGTGAATATTTATGTTTTTGAGAATATGTGTTAGTGAATGTTATAAAGAATTAAATAAGCTACATAATATAAGTTACTCAGTGTCAGTCAGGGCATTCGTATGTACATAATTTCCTTATCTATATAGGTTTGTAATAAAAATACTTACGATGTGTGATCACTTCTCAGTTTACCTTCTTATATGATTTCGATCTTTTTTCCTTTCGAGGTAGATGAAATTTTGTTAAGATGATATTTCCCAGTCACATTTTTATATTTTCAATATGGAAATGTTGGTACAAATTTGGTGGCCCATCGTCAGCTCTGCAAACCACACTAAGTAGCTTTTGCGTGAAGTATACATACAAACGTATTGAATTACTATATGCCCTATTAATATCATCAGGACCCTGATATTAATTCTAAGTGATCAAGGTTTTGTCTTACCTTAAGGGATTTAAACACGTGAATGTATGAATAGCCGCGTAGAACTTATACAAATCAAATTAGAGACATTCTCCTATGGTTAATGGGTGTGAGTCACAGAAGAGACATTTGTCAAGAATGTTCCTGGTGGTGCAGTCTCTGCCTGTCCCGTTAATGATGTAGAGGCGTGAATATATGTAAGTATTTATGTAGATTGTATAACATAGTCACGAACAAAGCATAAACTATGCGTGACTAATTAATAATTCACTTTAAAACGTCCTCAAACATAACGTGTAAAATACTCCAAAGGATAGGTTGAATTTTAGGACATTGGGATTAACATGACAAAAAAACTAGTTATTTAAACTTCAAATTTTGAATCAGGATAGACAGTGACTATTGATCACCACTTGAACGATTCAAGTCAAATCCATAAACATTCTCATCTAAATACACTTGCCTAAAAAGTATGTCTCCCATTATATCTGTATACGAGTATGTTGATTGAAGATGAATTATTTCTGTAATTGATGTATACAATAATAAATAACCTCGTATTTCTTATAATTATGTATATCTTAAGACATATTTACAGATAACTTCTCATGCAAGTTCGTTGCTCTTAGGTTATTCCTTATTATGAACTTTCAGTCTAGTATAGTATTCCTATATCTGTGTTTTTGTGAAATAATAGATTAGTATCTAAACGGTGATGAACTGACCACTCTATCATCAGTTTAATTTAGCACCACCATGTAGAGTAATGTGGGTTTGAGTGACAATAAATCTTCGAACTATCGGGTTTCATTATTTAATTTTAGATATCGTCTTTTGATCTCTAACCACCCTGAAAGTGATAACGTTCGTGATGTTTACATGGTGGTAATTAACAAGACATAAGGTTTAGTCACGATATGTTATGTCCCCTAAACCTGTATAGAGGTCAAGGACTTATAATACTGGATTGCACTGGTTTAGATCGTTAATGTAACGGAAAACTAGCTGCCGTTCTTCCCAATATGTTAAAGGACATGACTATGGGAATAGGAGGAAAATAAATTATAATCGAACAATCAATCTATCAGTCTGATATATCTCAGTCTTATCATTAATGTGCCATATAAATACTATCATAACTAAATTCGAGTTAAGTTAGGGTTACCTACGAGATGTTATGAATAAGAAGATGAGCTAGCAACCTTTAACATACTCGTATTAATTCCGAAGTTCTGTCATGTTATGCGGCTGAATGACAACATTGACAAATGAAACATAATGTTAATAAAGTGGGAGGACCCTATAAGACATATGACAGCCAGATAGACGCTGTATCGAAAAAGGGTGATGTTAGAAGTACCTATAACCGCTAAATGTTTATGAGTGTAAATGAAGCGAAAGTGGTTTGTCAGGGTCAGATCAGATGGGGATCCGTGATCTCTGCCTACCCCTATACAGGGAAACGGGTGTGATGTGTATATGTATATGTTCTGTCTACCTCGAAAAGTTTGTATGTATTAAAACAAAAGTTGTTCGCTCGCGTGACAATTACGTATAATTATGGTTTCGTTTCAAACGGGGTGGTCATTTTTGATAGTGAAGATAACATTAAAACCCCCATTGCAGTTTAAAAGCACGTTAATACACATCACGACATTTATCTATAGGGGTGGACATAGGTTTGCGTGACCATCTTCGAAATTGCGAAGTATGTTTTAAACGTATTTAATTCTATATTTAACTATATAGTATGTAAAAGTAAAGTGTTACAGCGCGATAAATATACATGTTTACAAAAATATACAGATAAAAATTTACATGATTTAGTGATTTCACGACCATCTCAAATCCACTTCTTAGCTACATAGACCATAATGAGTATTCTTCTCAAGGCGGGTGTATATAGCGTGAAGAACAGTAGATCATGTATGAGCAAGCAAATGGGTGTGAGTGAAGCTACAGAGAGTTGTCAGGATCGTTCCAGGTGACGATGACGTCTCTGACTATCCGCTTTGAGACGTAGAGGCGTGAATAAATGTACGTTTATACTCGTACTTAGCAGGTGGTAAACCGTGTAAGCATTTGCAAACATTGCTAAAAATAGTTTTGCTTTATGTTTTCCCTAACCGTTTACGCTATCTGTACAAATACTAATTCAAAAATAAGTCGTATTAGAAATGTGGTATCTGGTAATGATCTATGATAAAATAGTTATAACGATAACATTTATGGTTCGATTAGGAATATTCGATTCGTATGTATGAATGAAAGTGTACTATTTTGGCTTATCTTATAACTAGTTGTGCTCACGACTTCGTTCAACTAGGATAGTTATTTTTGGGCGAAGCATCTAGAATAATCATTTGTTTGGGTTAAATATTCCTAAATGTGGTCGAAATAAGAATAAATACCAAAAAAATTTAATGGTTTTTTTTCATATATTCCACTGTTTCCTGTAACCGAAAGGTTGCACCGTCATATAATATGGCCTAAAACCTTCAATGATAAATGCTCTATCCAAATAAATAAGGTGTTTTTAATTCAAAGCAGTACTTACAGATATTAACGCAAACAAACAAACTCTGCAGCTTTATAATATAAGTATAGTTATTAGGAAAATAAATAAAGATAAGCATGTGTCGCATAAAAAAACTTCTTTACTTTGGTAAACTTGTATATCATGATAACTCATAGGGCTTTTAGAGGCTACTAAGGGACTAGGGTAAATTAAATTGATTGAACATTAAACTTTAGCGGCCTGGAGCCTTAGTCCACAAACGCAGTTCAATATCAGATCAGTAATAGTCTGAAGTTGGTAAAGGATGACTGAACAGATATTTTGCATATTAGTGGTCTAAGGACCCTGGTACAAATATTCCATATTCATGATTCTATCACAAAACTATTGTAACCGAGATGATACTTTTATCTCTGAAGTTCTGACTATCCCGTATGCAAAGCATGACATAATCAAAATTAAACATGCATTTCGGCTCAAATACATTCATTCATTTAAGATTACACTTTGTTTGATTATTAAATTGTGAATATTAATCTGCCTGCAAAGATGAAAATATGCTCTAATATATACATAAGACCAGGTGAGTAGTTATAAGGTAAATAATATCATGAGAACGTAACGTAACCTTGTATTGTTACTAACATACTCGTACAAATGCATAGCTACATATTTCTTAATAGCCTATCACCTTATACCTGGTCTAGTATTGAATGGGGACTTCAATAGATTGCAACTAGCTGGCTTTTTTCTCAAAGGGACATAGTGATTATGTTAACTATTTTTGGAGAATTGTAATAACAGCTTTTCTTATATTCTTTTTAGTGTTACCATTAATCCTAAAAACATAGATTCTTGGATAATAGCCTTAATAACTAGGTGCCTTTAGCCCTGTTCACCCCATCAGGTATTTAACACGTGTATGAGAGTAAATTTGTATCATTACAAAAGCAACATATGAATCACTTTGCCCAAAGATAAATTCTTGTTATTTCTTTAAACTAACAATAATGAATACATTGCACGAGTAATGTGTTAATTAACCTAAGAGGTTGTTCTCGTAATATGACCTTATTTGTTAAAAGAAGTAGGTTGGAACACATTTGTCTTTTTGTATTGATGTTTTGTAGGTACAAAGTAAATATCGCTGCTTTAAAACTAAACTGAAGAAACTCAAAAAACACTATTTTGCAAAAAACATTGTTTTATAATATAGTTGATATATTTTTGACATTAAATTGCATATAATTTAAAAAAATGATAAATTTTTTACCTTTTTATTAACTTCAATATGTTCTATGTACTTATTATTTAATCTTTTTGAGATAAAATGTTCATATGAATAAAATCGAGTTTCTTCAGTTTAGTTTTAAAGCAGCGATATATCGACATGTTGATCTAAGTGTGTTTACAAAGGTCCAATAGTGGTTGAATAAAAAAAACATAAATTCATATTGTACAACCATTAATATTTGTTCATTGTGAAAATTTATAAAAGTTTCGTTTAGCTATATATTTTATAAAGTTTATAGGCACTTGTTTTGTACTGTGTGAGATCTTTTATCTGTAACTTATTGTATACACTAACAAACCTTAAGTTAACAAAACCATGCATTCAAGGACATCAATGCTAACGACGCATAACAATGTACTTATTTAGGTTATATGTAAAACTGAACCGTATCAACATTTCACTAACCACGTTCACATGCAAAGTGATAGTCGTCTTTCGGTGATAGTTCCCACCACTCCCTGACTTCCTGTTCTCTGTCCACCCTCGTTTTAACATTTAGCACTTCACATAACTTACACATAGGATGTTGTCCTTTAGGCCACTTGAATGACGGACCTCGTCTCTCTAATCTATACTTCGATTTCCACCAAAACATTCTAGAATAAGCTTCTTTGTCTGTAGATAGTCTTTTCATCTCGGCCGCTATTCGGGCTGGACCGAGCCCTTTGCCGTCTAAGTAAGAGTTTGGGGGCAGAAAGTTGTTTAGTTCGCCTCCGCTATAAACCACAGGTACGGCTCCGCTCAACAACCCGATCGCCGGTTTCTCCGTGACGTAATCGGCGCACAAAGAGTTCTCCAGGGCCAAATAGAAGTGGTATTCACTGATAATCTCCTCACACTTGTTCTGTTCCGAATAAGGACAGGTCATGTTGCCGCACGCGCCGTAGATATCGACTTGTATGCCATGCTGACGTAATTCTCGCACGAAGTTCTCCCTGCCACTGACACTGTTGCAGTTAGAGACGAACCATACGGCCATCTTGTCCTTTTTATGCACTAGGTCCTTGACCTCTTTTGTGGGTTCTCCTTGAAGCTCAGCCCAAGTGGGGTCGATCGCCGGCGCCACATCTAACCCGGTGGCGAGGTCTACGAAAGTGTAGTACGGCCATGAGATGTCCGAATCCAGACGGTACGTCATTGTGAAGTTGTAGAAACCCGTTTGGCTCGCAGGTATGGGGGAACGCCTCGCCGATTCCACAGTGAAGAAAACGTACAGCTGATTTTGTGTCCTTGTACTCGGCGTGCCAAATAACGCACGATAGTATTCGAAACCATGGAACATCACCGCGTCGTAGTCCTCCAAGGGATATTTATGTCGGTCACTGACGATTTCGCAATTGTTGTACTTGCAGCCGGCTTGTGCGAAGTCGTTTGGTTTTCCATCGCCGAAGCCGTAGTTAGGGTTCCCGAAGAGTG
Organism: Leucoptera coffeella; assembly: GCA_030578115.1. Taxonomy (NCBI): domain Eukaryota; kingdom Metazoa; phylum Arthropoda; class Insecta; order Lepidoptera; family Lyonetiidae; genus Leucoptera; species Leucoptera coffeella. The sequence continues at coordinate 250,067 of JAMBLF010000168.1, forward strand.
GTACCCAGGCGAGGATGAGTTTGCCCGTCTTCTCCGGTGGCTCGACTTGGCAATGGTAGGAGGTCAGTGCTACGAGCGAGGTGGTGAGGAACGCTAGGAGCAATATTACGCACATGCTCCAAGGGGCAAGCCGCCGTCGGACGCGTGCGATGAGGCCCACGCCACAATCGCGTCTGAACGCACTCGGCATTTTATCTGAGATAATGCCCTACTCACATAGGTAGGGCGCTATTACTGGTGTCACTAGGATTTCTAAGCGGTTCGTGTAACGTTCAGTATGAATGAATTGTTTTAGACTGATTAAAATATTTAGTTTAAAAAGAGGGTATTTGAAAAATTTATATCCAATTAATAAATAACATTGGTTCGAGTATGTAAGCATACAAAATTATATATTTGTATTGCTAAATAGTTTAATGTATAGATAGTATTGAATTATAATAGTGTAGGTCGTAAATAGAATGCTACAGTGCTGTCCCAGCATGTCGTAGAAGGCAACTAAGGGTCTTGGGCAAGCAAGAACAGGTAAACAATAATTCTCTTCAACTAATATTCTATATTACATTAACTGTAATACATTTACATTACATCACAACCTCAATTGTAATGCTAAAAATAACTAAAAAAACATATTTTCAAAATTCTGCCCTTCCCGAAAGATACCAAAGGACATAAACATACATAGATACATATACATATATATGTAAAATAAGGTCACGACCCCCATCCTTGTTATTGAGTACTCAAAGCGCCATGATTCGACGAATGTAATCGGCAGCTTGGCGCCGGCGAGTAAACAGCGCTTTATGTCGCGGCGGCACCTTGACCAAGGTAAAGCTATGTGTACACTGGCGTACTATAAACATCGGGCGAAACCGAAAAAATGAAGATTGAATATAAATAAAACTATCCTTTATTGAGATTACACATTACAATGATGACACGATAATATTGATAAATAATTATACAAAATAAAAATATTATTAACGACACGAATAAAATACTATTTTTAAATTACTTACCTATTACAATTAGATGTAACAAGAAATTTAATTTTTTTTTCAATAGGAATTACACTATAACTAGATTAGAATACATCGAAATTGTCCTAATTGGCATCTATATACGTAATCAGATCTAGGTATACTGATATTGACACTATTGTCACTGAAGATTCAGAAAAGACTTCGGAAAATTCGGAGCAATGCTGATTAACTTTTTCTTTATATTTATGGCCTTGCAAGCGGGCAGGGAACTATTCCCGCGTCTAGATGTATACCATTTTTCTATATTAATCTTCTTAACATTTTCCATTCCCGTGTGCAATATCTCGCATAATTTACAAAATGGATGCTTTCCTGGCGGCCAAGGGTAGCTTGGTCCGCGCCGTTCTAACTTATACCTATTGGTCCACCAAAACATTTGCTTGTACGCTATCACATCTCCTTGTAGATATCGCATTTTATTTGCAAGTTTAGCTGGAGTTAACATAGTAGCGTCGAGATAAGAGCCAGGTGGTAGGAAATTGTTCATATGGGCATCATTTAACACAATAGGTACAGTATTTGCTAAGACAGCTAAGGCGACTTTTTCCGAGACGTAATCTTCGCAAAGGGAGTTCTCGAAAGCCAGGTAGAAAAGGTACTCTCTCATGATTCCCTCACATCTCTCATTATGTTCAGTATAAGGGCAGGTATCGTTACCGCATTTCCCGTAAATATCTACTTGGATACCGTGTTGAAGTAATTTTTGTACGTATATCTCTCTTCCGCTCTGGCTCTGGCAATTGGATACGAACCAAACAGCCATCTTCTTTTTCCTATCGATTATATCATTTAATCTCTCATTTAGTACGTAGTCACTGTTAAAGCTCCATTCAGGTTCTATGGCTGGGGCCACATCCTCGTTGGTTCGTAGGTCTACGAAAGTGAAATATGGCCACAGGATATGGGAGTCCAAACGGAATGTCATCGACAAATTGAAGATATTCTCTTTCAAAGTCTTCATGGAAGACCGATTCGTTGATTCTAGATTAATGTAGACATATAGCTGATCTTGTCTCCTCTTTTGTGTCATTTTTGGCATATCTTCGTTTCCGTCACCATAAAATAGCACGGCATCAATTTTAGTTAATGCAGTCACATGTTTCTGGGCAATTATTATACATCGGTTGTACAGGCAACTAGCGTTCAGAAAGTCTTGCATTTCTCCATCGCCGAATCCAAAGTATGGGTTCGAGTAGAATGATATCCTGGTGTACATTACTTTCACATCCTCATAATTATCACTTATTGCAGTTGTTGTAACGAATAGCAATTTAATAATGAATAATTCCCACGTACACATGTTTGCACACCTCGGAATTGCGTTGGTATCTGAACTCTTGCATCGGTGCAGTAGTTTTAGATAATATGCATTGTCTTTTTATAAATTCATAATAGAATGTCAAACGACTACGTAAACTTTTAATTCTACAGGGCTAACCAAATTTTCAACATAATAAACTTGAGGTTAATATAGCTTACTATGAAAACAATTACATTACACCGATTAATGTTATAATTTAGATATTTATGTAGCAGATAAAATCCCTTTAAATTAAAAGTTTTACGTGTATGCTTGGTGACGTGGCTGATGTATGTAGATACATAGAAGTATGATACATAATATGAGCATCATATAATTAGCTACTATACTAGCAACTGATGTAATAGTGTCCTAAATACTATATAATTCCTCAAGGTTCTGGTGATAAGTGGTGAGACAGGATGCGGTAAAAGCACGCAAGTACCCCAGTACATTCTGGACGATTGGCTGGACAACTTCAAGGAAGGCAGGAAGCATGTAGACGTGATCTGCACCCAGCCCAGAAGGATATCAGCCATTGGAGTCGCCGATCGAGTAGCCGATGAGAGGGTTGAGAAAACTGGCCAGACTGTCGGGTATCAAGTGAGTATATAAATACTGATACTTAGGGTATACATATATACATATAGGCTATTCGCGTTAAGTAAATAGTGACGTCATTACGTTCAGAGGTTAAACTGGCCAATGAGACGTTAGTTAATAAGAAAACAAATCACTTTGACCAATTGCAGTCAACCGTTGTCACGTCTCATTGGTCAAATCGTGGGGACATGATGACGTCACTATTTTCTTAAAGCGAATACACTATAGTGCATAAAACAGTATAAAATATTTATTTGTACTCTTTTTACAAACGTTAAAATATCTTAGTACTTAGTTTTGAAGAGATTTATACTCTGAAGCATGGTAAATATATACGACGTAAAACTAACGAGAAAACCATGTAATATACTTTACGAAAATAAAATAAGTTAAAAAAACGAGTATAGTATATGAGTATACTTTAATCTTGGAACAAATTATGTTATAAGAATTATGGACACTCCTTGAATATCGAATAAAAATGTTTATTTAAATTAAAATGTCGGTATAAGTGAGTAGTTGACTTGAAATAGAATGGTAACTATGCAAAAGCTATGAAGAATGTTGTTATATGTTATACATATATTGTTATATTATATTATGTATGTTAAATATTTTAAGGGTTTGTCGGAATATCAGCGTTGGCAGTGTGAATTTCACACAATTAACATAGCTGAGACAAATCCTATTCACACTTGCGCGGGGATGCCATGTGCGCTTGGTTCCATTAATGTAAATTATTATATACTTAATTCTTTTCTCTATTTGTGTATATGTATTAGAGATCGCGCCACATAAATTGGCAGTAGGCAAACTTGGAACTAAATTTGACGTTTCCGCCATTGCGTGTTATTTTGTATGAAAGGTAAATTTAGTATTACCAGCGTTGTGTTTTTTGCTCACTCTTTGTAATTTTTATGTTTGTTAAGGGTGATTATAATAAATTGATTTCCGGGGTTTCTTGTTAGTTCTTCTCCAAGCTAGGGTCTCCACTGATCTAACCTCGGTAAAAAATATGTAAAGACAATGCTCAGTGCCATGTTTAAAATAATAGTTTTAAGAGATTCGCGATTTATACTCATGATATAAGATAATACTACGGTGAGGGAAATAGTTAGTGCTTGTAAATGGCGACATGGCTAACCACCTGTCACATTGAGTACTAAGTATCTGGTTAACACATGTGTTCGAGGTGGCCATAGAATTACTACCTTCGCAATTGCGGAGATGTACACCTGAACCTCTGACTACCCCGCAAGGGTTAATGGTCGTGAATGCGTTTGTTTTTGTTTGTATATAAGATATAAGGTTGTGTATAAGATTGATTGCAGCTGTGGGAAATCCTACGTCGGACAGACTAAACGGTCTATTGCGGACAGAGTGAAGGAACACATAATATATAATAAGAAGGATAAGTCCCGTTAATTATTAATCATGTTTGAAATAGTTTTTTTAATTTATACTTAGATCATACGATAACTTTCAAAGAGAGCTTGTGATATGTATAATTTTGCAGATGGAGGCGTCGCCGCAGTTACGTAATTCACTGTTGCCAGTAAACACGCCAAAACTAGCTCTCACTGTGCCATACGGCTCAATACATTATAGGTTTCATTTGTAACGGTCTTTGGTTGCAGAGCTATAAACTCAAATAAAACAAATTAATATATCAAAGTCAAAAGTCAAAATATTTTTATTCAAAATAGGCCCTATCACAAGCTCTCATTGAAAGTTATCTTATGATCTAAGTATAAATTAAAAAAACTATTTCAAACATGGCACTGAGCATTGTCTTTACATATTTTTTATCGAGGTTAGTTCAGCGGAGACCCTAGCTTGGTGAGTGCTATTTTTGGCGTGTTTACTGGTAACACTGAATTACGCGACTGTGGCGACGCCTCCAACTGCCAATTTATGTGGCGCGATCTCTACTACGTCTAGTGTGAATAAAAGGATTTTAATTTTTTATTTATTTTTATATAAATTAGAGATACTGTGAACTGATCTGGGACGCAAAGTAGCTGCTGTTCTTCCCGCTATGTCGTAGGAGGCCACTGAGGGACTAGGGGTTAATACAATCTATTTGTTCATATCACATCACAACCCCAATCATGTTAAAAAGTGACCTAGATGATATTATAATATCCATGAGGCTCTGGCCCCTCTTAATGGGATAAAAGGTAAAATTTTGACGACCTCCGTAGCGCGATCGGCTAGACACCTGAACGCTAATTCGTGAGGTCCCGGGTTCGATTCCCGGTGGAGGCAGAGTTGAGAACTACGCTTTTCTACTGCTTTCCAGTCTGGTCGTTGATTATATATGCATTTATCTATATATGTATATATTTCTTAAATATACGTTGCATGTTAAGGGTACTAGACCCTTAACACAAGTCTTAAATGTACTTACCAAGGGGCTAGTTCAATTGGTGTAATAATGTCCAAATATTATTATCATTATTATAATAGGACGTGAATGTTTATATGTTTTTAGATCTAACTGATCTTTTCAACAATGGCTGACACTTTTTCTTTTTCTAATAAAGGTTTTCTATCATTCCTTTTTACCAGATAAGATTGGAGAGTAAAATGTCATCCAAAACGCGCCTCACGTTTTGTACAACGGGCATTCTGTTAAGGAGACTAGAGTACGACCCTCAACTCACCTCCGTCACACATGTCATAGTTGACGAGGTTCACGAGAGATCAGAGGAAAGCGACTTCCTCCTCCTAATCCTGAGGGACCTTATCAAAGTAAGAAAGGACTTGACAGTGGTACTCATGAGTGCCACTTTGAACGCGGATCTGTTTTCGAGTTACTTCGGCAAGGTTCCAGTTTTAGAGATACCGGGGCGAACGTTTCCGGTGAAGCAGTTCTTTTTGGAAGATGTTATGGAGATGACGAATTATGTGTTAGAGGAAAATGGACCTTATGCCCGCAAGGTTAAGAAAGGTTGGTTTTTTATAATAATTATATTTAGGACACTATAACACCGATTGAGTTAGCTCCTTGCTAAGTTCAATTAAGACTTGTGTAAATAATAATATCTCCCAGATTACTTTTATAGCATGAATATTGCGATTGTGATGTCATATGAAACATTGACAGGTTGCTAGCCTATCGCTAATATATTCAATGTACTCCTAGTCCCTTAGGCGTCTCCTACGACATGCCGGGTAGAACGGCAGCTAGTTATCATTCTTTTTACATCCCACACTAGCCTTAATAACTACATTTTCTTAATATTCGACGTAGCTCAGTTGTTTGGGGCTTGGCTCTGTATCAGTGGGTACAGGGTTCAAATCCCGTTTGAGCATGTACCAATGGAAATGAATTTTAATGAATTTCTATGTACATTTTCGTAATAAAAACACATTTACGAAATGCGTTGAATTATACGGTGAGGGGAAACATCGTGAGGAAACCTACCAGGTAATATAACAGGTAATAGTTAGTGCTTGTAAATGGCGACATGGCTGACCACCTGTCACATTAAGTACTGACTATCTGGTTAACACGTGGGTTCGAGGTGTCCATAGAATTACTACCTTCGCAATTGCGGAGATGGACACCTGAACCTCTGACTACCCCGCAAGGGTTAATGGTCGTAAATGCGTTTGTTTGTTTTTTTTGTTTCTTAATATATACAATACGGACCTATCACTTTCAGGTGACAAGACTTTCGACATAGAAACGGAATTAGAGACAGCTGACGTGAATTCTGATTCTATGGAACCTCCGAAAGCTTCGGTCCGTGATGAGAACCTCTCCATAGCTCAAATGCTGGCACGGTACCCAAATGTATCGAAAACTACATGTAAGAACATGTATATGATGGATACTGAAAAGGTAATAACTAAATATTTAAAAAATACGCTTCACGATTTGTGTATGTATTTTTGACGACTTCCGTGGCGTGATCGGTTAAACATTTGAATGCTAGTGTAAGTACCAGGGTTCGATTTCCAGTCTGGTCGTTGATTATATATGCTATATATTAATATTGATGATTTTATAAATTTACGTTGACTATTACCCTTAACACTAGTCTTAAATGAACTGACCAAGGGGACTAGTTCAATTGGTGTAATAGTGTCCTAATTATTATTATTCTACTCCCGTTTTTATTGAAGACAGCACCCAACGTGATAAGTAGCGAACCGTAGCGCCGTATACAGGCACAGGCTATTATCTATCCCGAGGGATAGGTAGTGACTGTAAATTTAGTACTTAAATAAAAAAAAAACACTTTTCTTTCATTGGTGCAAGCCAGAGCCGGGAATCGAACCTAGGACCTCTAATAAGAAGCCAGAGGTTTTATACACTAGCTAGTGTATAACCTCTTCTATTAATTCATTAATATGTATAATATACATAACTTCTTCTACTTACAGATAAACTTAGATTTAGTGGAGCATGTACTGAACTACATATTGGAAAGTGACAACGATTTTCCACGAGAGGGCGCCGTGCTAGTGTTTCTACCCGGAATAGCTGAGATTATGTCCCTTTATGACCAGTTGTCGGAGAGCCATACGTTTAGTAAGAAGTAAGATTTACTGAATTTATACTATATGATGTAGTTTAATTTAGGGTCTGTTTAATAATTATACGTAAATTTTCATATACTTATATTTTATTACAATATTACTTTAAGAAATCATTACATCAGCTAATGTAACTTAGAGACAGATATCAAGTATGCTTTCATGTCTGCTGATTGCTTCTGATGCTTTGTAACTTAAAATTTCTTTATATTTATAATATAATCCTACAAATTTAAACATACTTTTACTTTGACAGAAACGAAACTGAAAAGAAACTAATAAAATGAAATGCTTTTTATTCAATACAATAATCATAATCACTTATTGAAAGACAAAAAACATTTACTCATAAAAAATGAGTCATTAACATTGGAATTAATAATAAATTCAATTAAACTATGAGGCATTCCGTAAAGCAAGATATACAGAGAGGAAATGCCATTGTAATATGTTATTGTTACCAATAAACGTACTATAAACCAACGTTTATCTATTCCAGGACTGGCAAATACCTATTAGTACCCCTCCACTCTTCGTTGTCCAGTGAGGAGCAGGCTTTGGTTTTCAAGAAACCCCAAAAGGGAATGAGGAAGATAGTCCTTTCCACCAACATTGCGGAGACGTCGGTGACTATTGACGATTGCGTCTTCGTCATAGACTGCGGACGAATGAAGGAAAAGAGGTTTGTGTGAAATGAGGTTTAATAATGAGGATATTGTTGGATAATTATATTATTAGAATATTATTATATGGGTGAAGTGGAAAGGCGGTTACGTAGGGGCTGGCTCGATCTAAAATATGACAGTCAAATTGACGCTATATTGTAAAAGAGTGTCGTTGAAATATGCACGTATAAGTAAACATACGGAATTTCTAGTTTCCTTTTGTCATTATTTAACATAACTTCTCTGTATACAATGTAATAAAAGATATGAAAATTAAAATTTATCTTCTTCCCGGTGGAGGCAGGGATAAGAATGACAAGTTTAGCTTTTGAGTCTGGATCTTTATTATATATGTTAACAAAAAACTTATATGAATTTACCAAGACGCTAATTCTATATAGAGTACCAAATATTTCTATATATTATGTATGTCATTTCAGATTCGATTCAAACCGAAACATGGAATCCTTAGAGCTGGTATGGGTGTCTCGAGCCAACGCCAAACAGAGGAAAGGTATGTAATAATAAAATATTAGTATATACTTAATTAGATACGTGATCTCTGCCTTTCCCTCTATAGGGAATAGGGCGTGATGTGAATGTATGTATATAATTTATGTTATTTTGATTTTACTGTTTGTTAGCATTGGTATAATGACTACTATTGACAGATATACTAAATTATATATGTTATTTTTAATTTATTTCAAAATCTTACCGCATGTCCTTAATAACGTTGATCTATGAATTATATTATAATTTTAACAAAATAAACTCATATTCGCATTCCTATCTGGGGTAACACTCGAATACCTAATAAGATTGTCTTTTTAATTCTATGCTACATACACACATACATTCACGCTTCTACTTCCCTAAGGTCAAAGACTATCGATTGCCACCTGGAACGATCCTTACAAATCACTCTTGCTTAACCCTCTCATACATGCTCTTCTGTTTTTCACTAGCACACTGTAAATAAACTTTTTAATTAAAGGTCGAGCCGGTAGAGTGATGCCAGGAGTGTGTGTCCACCTTTACACCTCGCATCGCTACGAGCACCATTTCCTAGAACAGCCTGTGCCCGAGATTCACAGGGTGCCGCTAGAACAGTTGCTGTTGAAGATCAAAGTACTAAGGCTGTTTGGGAACATGAATGCTTATGAGGTTTTAGGTAAGCTTGAGATTTATTAACTGTTATTTGGTTTACATTAACAATAAAAATACGCGATGTTTACAGGAAAATCACATTATTAGTCAGTAACCAACCAATTACACTCGCTTAAGCATAAACTTTATCACCTGTGATAGTAAGGCGATAGCAGTGAGAGGAACCCGTAGCCGGGTGATATAACGATGTAATTGAATGGAAGGGTGAGCATGAACGTTCTATATCACCTCGTCCGTCTGTTTTATTGTCACCTAGCAAAAGCTAGGCGATAGCTGGCGATACCCGTGATATGAGCCAAAGATGGCCGCCTTTCTTTGGATCAGCCGATTTTGAAACGTTTACAACTCGAAAAGTTGACATTAGATAGTCAAAGATGGCCGCCTTTCTTTGGATCAGCTGATTTAAAACGTTTACAACATCGAAAAGTTAGATAAATGACAGACGTTTGACATTAGTTGACATGCATACTTTGTTATTCTGTTTTGTCTTTTAGAAAATCTATCACTGCTACGGGTTTCTTCACACTGCTACGTCTTTTATCGCGCGATAAGTTCGTGCTCGCTGGGGTGATGTAAACGCTAAATTGATAGCGACAGCGGCGATACCGGTGATAAATTCATGCTAGCCGCACAGGTCATACATATTATTTAGGCCAATGATTTATCAAAACAAAACAGATTGTCCTGTAGTTTCGTAGTCATTATAGGCTACTTGGAATTAAATTAGTATAGGAAGGTCCCTTTTTAAACGTAGTATCACTTCTCGGTCAATATCAAATTCTCTTCTATATAGACTTTTCTTTTGGCAATTCTATTTAAGACTTACTTATAACTTATTCCAGACAAAACAATCGATCCGCCGAGCCGAATGAACATAGATGGCGCCCTAAACAGGTTACGAGATGTAGGCGCTCTGGATAAAGAGTTCCATTTAACAGCTCTGGGGAAGCATTTGGCAGCGTTACCTGTTGATGTGAGAATAGGGAAACTGATGTTGTTTGGGGCGATATTCTGTTGCGTGGACTCAGCGTTGACTATGGCGGCCTGTTTGAGCCATAAGAGTCCCTTTGTAGCTCCGTTTGGGAAACGGGTAAGTTTCTACAATAATTCACGTTAGATTAACGACTCTGGGCTAATATAAATTAACCCTTAGAGCCTTGAATTTATGGATTCATTGATTATTTTATATCGTTTGTTTTACCAGATACATTATGTCATTACCCAACTTAAGTTGTTCATGGCACCTTGCATAGGTGTTCACTATTGCCCATTTTTAATATGAGAACTATTGGGTAATTGTATACATATACATTCGCACCTTTGACTAACTGCACGGCAAAATAGAGGTTTTGATTTGTTTGCCTAAGCCATTTACTATTTCAATATTTATTAATTATTTTTTCAGTCTGAAGCTGATGCAAAGAAGCGAGAGTTTGCTTGTTTCAACAGTGATCAGCTAACGACATTGAGAGCGTACAGAGTAAGTAGACTCAAGCCTATACACACCATATTTAAATAAAGAACATACTCAATTTTATTCATACAAATAATATAATATAAAAATATAAGTATTTAACCTATCTGTTTTAACCTAAAATTACATTATAAAACTTCTTATCGTAGAATTGTCGAAGATGTAGACATGACGTATTTTTTCACGTTTTGTTAAATAGCATCTATCACACAATGAGTTATAACACAGTAGACAAAAGACAGTAGGACAGCTTTCTCTTGCTTTTTTTTTCGTTATCAATAAAGTTGTCAAATATGTATCGTATTAATGATTTCTTCGTCTTAATGAAAACAACCTGTTCGTTTACAGATTTTGTTCGCAATAAACTCACAATATATTTCTTCTTTTCCTTTAACCCTACTCCATAAGAACTTTACAAACGCAATTTCCTTTACAGAAATGGCAACAAGCCTTAAAAAGCAGTACACACGCGGCCATAGTATTCTCAAACGAGAACTATTTATCTCACAAAACCCTCACGATGTTGGCGGATATCAAACACCAGTTACTAGGTCTGTTAGCCTCCATTGGCTTTGTGCCAGACATGCCAGATTTAAGAAAAAAGATGAGAAAGGACTCAGTGGCTGCATTGACGGGGGATGAGGTTTGTATGGTAGTTTACGTATATGTTTGCGACACTTTTTGTGATATAATCTAGGTAGCGATACCATTATTATAGAATTTTGGAGTTAGATTGCTAGCCCATTGACTAAGAGATTCCAATGACTTCTAGTTCTTGTTACATTCTAAACCTTTAACTACATTCCTTAGTTATTTTTTTCTTTTCAAATGGTGGATGTAATTTCCGAATTGATCGATTATGATTGCGTTCAACTAATTCCGCTTATATCTTTAATTACTAAACTTTTTTATGCTTGTATTCTAATACTTTCTAAATAAGAACGTAGTTTTATTATTAATATATTGTAGGACATTATTACACCAATTGAAATAGCTCCTTTCTATGTAATTATCAACGTATATTTAAGAAAAATATACTTATTATATATAGATAAATACATATATAGCATATACAAACAACGACCAGACTGAAAAGCAGAAGAAAATCTTTTTCTTAACTCTGCCTCCAGCGGGAATCGAACCCGGGACCTCACGATTAGCGTTCAGGCGTCTAATTAATCGCGCCACGGAGGTCGAGATGACATAAGTGAAATCTATTGAAATTTATGTTACAGTTGAACTCAAATGGTGACAATGATAAGCTGCTGGCAGCTATCCTCTGTGCCGCCCTATATCCTAATGTAGTCAAGGTAAGCATTTATCGACACATGTGACAAGTTCTCAGAAGGGATTGTAACATAAGAATCCTTCTTACTTGCATGTATCTTTGGATTAAAATGACATTTTCCAATGTGGTACTAAGCCATTGTTTTGTAAAATCAGATTTAAGAGACACAATTATTACATGATCATTATTCCTTACAATCGCCAAGTTATTCTTTCAGAGCCAAATCAAACTTCCTTTTAGCAATATATTTATAGTTAAAAGTATAGTTAATTATAAAAACTATAGTACATGTTGTAACTAAGGACTAATATGTCAATATGGAGTAGTTTTTGAATTGAACTTGAACTGTGCAATAATAGTAGAGAAAAAACAAAGAGTGTATTCTGTGTGTGTTATTGCTGTAAATAATTTCTTATATTACATGTACAGTCAACGCTAAAAGTGAAATCCCAGTAACTTTTTATAAGGTTTATAACCTGACAAATGGCGATTGTCGCGAGTGAAAGCGATAACTAATGTATATATATTCCTAAGAATCTTATAATGAGGTACATTTGTTTTCCCAGGTCCTAACTCCAGAGAAATCATTCCACATGCAAGCAGGGGGCGCAGTGGCGAGGCAACCATTACCAGAAGAGCTGAAGTTCAAAACCAAGGCAGATGGCTATGTGGCCATACATCCTTCGTCGGTCAACGCGACCGCGTCTTACTTTGCTAGCCCATACTTAGTGTATCAAGAGAAAGTCAAAACTAAGAGGGTTTTTATCAGGGAGTGTTCCATGGTACCTCAGTTGCCGCTTGTGCTGTTTTCAGGTACGTTTTAGCAAGTGATAAATGTATGATTTGTGCTTGTCTTTCTATTATGGGAATTATCGTAAAGAAAATAAAAAAAACAATTTGATACTGTAACAATTCAACGCTCTTCAAGTTTAAAAAAAGTTTTGTAGAACTGGTTGTTTGTGGGATTAACATAGTAAAATCAGCCCAGTGTATTGCTATCTTTTCATAACTATGTTGGTTGTATATGTTATATTTAGAATTATATTTTATGAAGTAAATTTCCTTCAGAACCTTTAACGCAGTCCATTTGAGAGAGAGTATGATCGAGAGACTATGTATATAGTAGCCCTAAAAATACACATTATATATTTTTTTTCTATTTGGTTCAGGTTGCAACCTTTCCGTGGAGCTTCACAGTGGAGAGTTCATAGTCTCGCTTGAAGATGGCTGGATAATGTTCCAAGTCGAGAGTCATCAAGTAAGTGAAAAGAAATAACATATTATATTAATTAAGATTCATTTAAGGGCAGCAGTTTTTATAAATCTATAAGTTGTAGAATATAAATAGAATGTATAGGTGAGACAGAAACATTTTAGTGAAAAGTATCTACCTATCTTTATTACTTCATTTATTAGGAGACGTAGAGTACATTTAATATATATTAGTGATATTACAAAAGTACTATAGGTACATGAAATCTATTTTAATGGTAGTTATACAAGCTGTTGTTAGTCACGTATAACAGGTAGTTTTTATCGATCACAACCATCTCATACATTCACATATTGGTTATACTTTAGTGTGAAGCGTGTTTGCTAGTCATAATGGATATTAAATATCTCTGAAGTTGTCTATTCTACAGGAGATAAAGAGTATAAGGCTATGTTTTTCTAAATTTCCGAAGTACTTCTGCATACTTAACTTTTTCTAATATTTCCTTTTAATGTTTGAAATAATATTTGTCTTATAGGTAGCAGAAATGTTGAAGATCATAAGGCAGGAGTTAGTAAACCTTCTAGAAGAGAAGATCAACGATCCATGCTTGAATTTGTTGCATCATGAGAAAGGAAACCGAATTATTAAGACCATAGTACATGTTGTCACCAAGGACTAATATGTTAATATGGAGTAGGAATTGAATTGAACTTTGCAATAATAGTAGAGAAAAAACCAAAAGTATATTGTGTGTGTTATTACTGTAAATAATTTCTTATAATATATGTACAGTCAACGCTAAAAGTACAGTACCAGTAACTTTTTATAAGGTTTACGTTTATAAGAAAAAAAGACAATATTTTTCATTTCGAAGCACGCTATGTGGCCATGACAATGCATAGTGGCGCCAGTTTTAAAATGAAAAATATTGTCTTTTGTTCTTATAAACTTAAACCTTAAAAGTTGTTGGGACTGCACTTTTAGCGTTGATTGTACGTACATGTACATACATGGGTCTCTTTAAATCGTGGATCATGGATTTCCATTTAACTAAGGCAATTTTTATCATACACACTCAATAAATTGGCATATCTGCTATCAAGTGTTATTGTTTCTCTATTTATATTCTAAATACATTATACTAAAAACATACTTTTTGTTGTATTTTCTATATAAATAAAATATGTAATAAAAATGTATAAAATTAATTGTACAGTAATTTTGAAACTTGTTAGTGCGGTAAATTGTATTTAAATTTTGGAATTATTATTGTTTATATTTGTTTGTACAAATTCTGACTAGGTTTGTACATACTTGTACATATAACATACAAATTTGTTTGTAATTTTATTGTATTATGAGATAAAGATACTCAGGAAGAAAGTAATAAAATTTTTGGAAATTTTTACGTTAGTTTTTATTTATATAATTATGGCTTGAACAAATCTTGACCGTGTTTGGGAGAAAAATACACAATGTATAATATTTAAACGAATATCAAAACATACGAAATAGTACAACAAAATTATTGAACTGTATATCAAAATAAGACAGTCCCAACCCAAACCTAGCCTTTGCTGGTACAGCTATATTTTTTGTGTTCATTTCAGTATTTTGACGAGCATCTTAATATTTACCAATCAAGTTTTTTAGTAAAATTATCATTCAAATTAGCCGACATAACCTTAGTGGTGAATGGCATATTATTATAAAGAAATCAAAAAAAACATTTAAATTGCTATTCACAAATTGCTTGCTTCTGACACTAACGTCATCTAGAATGCAATAGAAGCATTAGTTTCATTAATCAGTTATCTGTTGCTGCGATAGATGTCGCTATTAGAATTTTAAACTAAAAATTACGGCGGATGACATTATAGAAATTATTGAAACATTATTATTACAATTACTGATAATTCTAGTTATTTTCAAAAGTATTTCAATATTGAAATAATTTACTACTTACTTACCTACTATTAAATATAGCTGCATTGACTGTTGGTCATATAAGTAATAAGTTAATAACAGTCTCTTGGATATTGAAACCTCATTGTGATATATGAATTAAATTAAACTTTTATACCTATTTAGCCAAATTGGCATTCACTTTGAATAATGACTGTAGTAAGTGATACGTTTCACAAGAATTAGTCTAACACTATCTAAAGAAATATTCTGACATATTTCAAAATATCGATTCTTCAAGCAACATTACAATTTAATTTCCTTCACAGTTTTAAATACAAACCAATTAATATTCACTTAGTCTCATCAACAATACACACAGTTTAATAAATAAAAAATCTCCATTATACTATCCATAACTATAAAATCAGTTCCTAAACCTCATTTTGAAACTTTAATCCCCTGACAAATGAAGCCCGAAACAGCCGCAATCTGTTGGGTACCGTTTAATCACCCTTTCTAAACAAAAACCTATTACGGGAATCCTATCGGACCCTGGACCCTTGGTTGGGTCTACATAAATCAATGGGATCCCCAGATAAGCCGAATTGCTTTGGCCAGCAGCCGACGCCATTTTGGACTTGAATCTCTAATTAGTTATTACAAAATGGTGGAGTTTTCTTTTTTTAGTTTTGGTGAGATAGGAGATGCTAATTTGTGAGAAATATTCGTACTAATAACTCATATTGTTTCCTCATGTAGATAATTTTTTAAATTTATTTTCTTGTTTATATACAGTGATTTATATTAGTTCACGATACGTGAGATTATGTTATAGGTAGGTATATATGTTAGTAGGTATATATCTTAGTACCATTTTTTTCTTAGCTACACTATACACGTTCATATCAAAAATGTAACAAATTAATACTCATTCTTTATTCGTCTCGAAACTAAAACAACACAGCAGATTATTACTCAAATCGATATTATCCTCTATTAATTATAATATCCACTGTTTCATCCATGTTTGTTGCCACTAATTAAATTCAAATACCGCTCATTATAATTACAATTCGTCACTAGCCGCCTTTCGAAAGCTTCTTACCAAAATTAAGAGTAAAAATACCAAATGCCACGTAAGCCTAATTTAATAAAGGCCGCTCTACACCGTCTTCAAAGTCTGGTCATCACGTCCCGAGATAGGCCATTTGGGCACCCCAAGGACGGACCTTTCCGCTAAATAAATCCCTTATCTGCATACGGCAACCTTTCTGGGGTCCAGCTTAATAAATTCACGTTGGCAATTGCCAAGTTTGGCCAACAATATATGAGGAGAGCTGTTAGTATGTATGTGATAGATATTATTAATGTTGTAGGTACATAAATAATAGCTGTATACGTTCAGCCATATATCATAGCTCATATTATAATCATAAATATTATTGGGAAGTCAGGCAAAATATTAGCTATCGTAACTGCAGAGGTTTTTACCACGTTTCACCATATAGTCTGTAAATATCAATTTGACAGCTCTTGAGATTCGACAATAGAGAAAGTTATCAATCTAATAGGATATATGGCATTTCTCTCAATGCATACTGCACTGAAATCAATAACACGTAATTGCCAGGATGATCACCCATTCAATACTGAATACACTTAGTTCTTTTTAAATTATTATGTAGTTAAGCGATGTTCGAACGACAACCGTAAGAGATACATAATATCAATGTATTATACTATCGATTTACAATCCGTTTAAACCAAGGCATAACTTTGGAGTTACAAACTTTACTCGTTTACTTTTTAACTACAATGTTAGGGCATATAATATTGGTGTTAGCTTGCTTACTTTTACCAAATATTATAATAACAATACTAATATATACATCGTACTCTAGCATTGCTTATAATATATTAAAAAAACATTACGAACAGCTCCGAATGTACCAAAAGGGTCGGCGTGTACCCAAGACGGTCGAGCGGCCGACCCTTCCCGAATCAATAGTAATTCTGCGGCTAATCCCGCAGGACACCCGAAAATACATACCTACCATACTTAGGAGAAAACTTTAGTACAAAGTTTAAGGTTATTTACAACAAGAATATCTACCTTGCTTGTTTTTACCTCCTTGTGGTGTTGTGTTAGTTTACAATGGAAGAAAGAAAATCTTATAAGATGAGAGTTATTATAAATAATATAATATCTTTAAAAATAATTTAGTTTATTAATAGTTATATAAGTAGATTTACTTATATAAATCTGTTATTTATGAAATAATAATAATTATATATATAAATGAGAGTTTAATAGACTAATTTTCTAACTTACAAGGTGGATATTTATAGTCTCTGCCGCTTTATTGGGACGTAAAACAGTGAATGTATAATTTAATGCTTGATATTGATACTTTAGAAGATATTAAGACGGCAAGATATTATCAACGGTTAATTTATATACAAAAGTCTAAACAAAACCGTAAAAGAATGGTATGCTCTTGGCACTTACAATCATATAGAATAATTTACACACACACACGTTACTTGACACGTTATGTGTCAAGGACGACTTATAACACGGCTTATCAACTATCACGTTCCTTGCTAACTATTTGTTTAAAAATGGAACTTCTCCACAATTTCTCTCATTTAATTACTACAAATTCCAATTAACTTATTTAGCTATGCACACGTATCTATTAATACTCTATTACCTTTCAGGTTGGACACAACCTAAGAAATATACTATCTACTCAGTCACCATACTATCCGATAACATACTACTTTAGTATTCATATATCTGTGCCACTAGCATTATTTTGCATCATTTATTTATCCAGCTATTCCACCTCTAATCCCTTATAATGCTATCCCTTTCCAATTCGTTGACCATTGGCTATCGTAACCTTGTGAAAGGGTCCAAACCCTGAATTTCACACAAAGGTTTCGTATATGTGTGTGTTTAAGGGGCGGAGATATAGTGTGATTTAGTTTAGTATATTGGTGTATAGAAGGAAAATAGTGAGCGGATCATTTTAAATATTTGCTCAAATATTTGTGGTTTGGTTTTTATAAATGTTAGGTATGATTGCGTGACGTTAGTACGGAATATGTAATACGTGAACGATTAGGTGTGAAAAGACTTACATACTAATACGTACATAGGTTACGTTACCCTAACAGGGAACCTTTAGGTGACGTACCAAATATAGATTTTACTTACAATCAAGATGTACTAATAGAAACGACGAGTGTTTCACCAATCCATTGAATATGTACCTATAGTCTTAATAATAAATCTAGTAAGTATAATCTTAATACTAAATTTTTAACGTTTGCTTTGCAGCGTTTTCTAGCATGCACATAATAACTGGTATAAACATACATTGTACGACCACCATCTTTGACGTGAGAGTCAGAGGTTAGGTTACCATTGTCAAAAAGACCCTACATTTCATTAGACAGTCAAACATGACCGTTGGTAGACTATGCTATAGTATACAGGCGAATCCTATTGGTTATTCCTTATTTAAATTATATTCATTTACACCTACATCCTACAACTTTTGAGTATTAATTCAAGCAAAGTTATAGTGATGCATAGTGCTATAGCCTGTCCACCCCACAGCCAATTAGTCGTGAGGCAGAAGCAAATTCAGTTTGCGACTCCACTGGATCATCTTGTTAAATGTGCGGACGGACGAGGCGACGCGACGTGTGTCCTTTACGGCAAAGGCGTGGAGTGTACTTGTATTATCACTACATAGTATAAAACAAAGTCGCTTTCTCTGTCCCTTTGTATGCTTAAATCTTTGAAACTACGCAACGGATTTTGGTGCGGTTTTTTTAATAGATAGAGTGATTCAAGAGAAAGGTTTATATGTATAATAACATCCATTAAATAGTGGAGTAGGCTATATATTTTAGATCCGTGCGAAGCCGGAGCGGGTGGCTAGTGTATTATATATTTTTTAAAACTTTACACCTAAAAACATCACGCCAGTATTTCTACAGGTTTCATATTTAAATGTGTCTGTTAGAATTTATTCTGTGCTAGCTGGGACGTAAAAAGGATGATAACTAATTGCCGTTCTTCCTGGCATGTCATAGAAGGCGATTAAGGGATTAGGTGTCGATGAAATCTAATGGACGATGGGTTAAAACCTGTCATCAATGGTTTTTATTACATCACAACCCCAATATTCATGCTAATAAGTGACAAAGGAGATGATTTCGTGTCTCCAATGTTCTGTCCACCCCGTAAAAATTTTAAGGACTTTAATGTATATGTGTGTATTTTATAACCAAATGCTACTCTAATGAATTCTGTGTCCTAGTGGGTTGCAAACGTTGCGGCCAAGCCGGGTGTTTGGTCAATGTCTCAAATGTATAAATGACGTATTTAACTATAAGATGGTTATTCTAGGGTTGCCTTTTCTATTTTGTAAAGTTTGACTAATTTCATGGAATTAACATTTATCATATAGTCGTCTATGGATCGTCAACAAAGTCAGCCGCTCAGTGAAAGTTGAAATAACAAATTATTATTTTTGGCAGAATATTTAGTCAATTGTGATGCCACATTGGCTAAATATGTTTGCTTTGGGATTATACTGGGATCCTCAAATCGAACGAACCGAAGAACAAGGAAGAGCAGAATTGTAGCTTCGACTTCGTTTTTCTTCGGTTGTAGCGGCTGGCGGTGTTGGTGTATCCATGGCGATAGAATAACAAGAAGCGCAAACGCCATGGCATCAGTGTTTGTACTTGAGCCGACATAACCTTAGTGCTGAATGGCTTAATAAAGAATTAAAAAAAACATTTATCATATTATATCATATTAAACTATTAAACCTTCGTTAATTTCTAATAATCGACAATTTGCAAATATGCGTTGTTTTATCAAGGAACCGAATTAATTAGTCGTGCTTTATAACCATCACAACTATCATACTGTGAGACTTAAATAACCTCACTTCTAACTATTAATATAAATTTAATGAATATTATATTTGAACACAAAGAAACTTACAAATAAAACATCATCTATTTACCATATCAATAACAATTCCACCTAAAACTCGTATCCGAACAAGGGCGATACAGGCGCCACCTGTGATTCATCTCTCGACATCACAATAGAGATGAAATAGTAAGATCAAATCTGGAACAGGGGTGCCAGTGGTCAGTGTAGGTCAGTTTCCACGTGTCCCTTTTGAATTATTCAAAGGGATGCTGATGCCAAAGGTCGGGTTGGGGATCTCTTGTAAAATGGATCATCTGTGAAAAGAATTTTGAATGAATTTGTGTGTCATATATTGTATATACGCGTTTGGAATGTGTGAATAGATTCAAATGACCTTATGAATTACCTTTTATGTAATTTATCTTATTGTTGGTGACAAATATTCTGACAGGTTCTTGCTCAAAAATAAGTTTATTTTGAGAATGTCCTTATTATCGTAGTCACATTTTTCTAAATGCAAGGATTAAAACAGCTACATACATATACATTCGCGTCCCATTAATCATTTGCGGAGTGGACAGAACTTCGAAGATAAAATAACATATTATCTAGTAGGTCACTTTTTAGCATGAATATTAGGGTTGCGATGTCATGATAGACAAATATAAGACAGCTACACTTTACCAAAATTTCTACGAATTACGTACACATAAGTAATCTATTTATATTTTATTTATTAAATTTCTAGTACAACCCTAGAGCCAGGGTGTTAGATAAGTGTTCGGTCACCGCAGTCATTGACGTAGCACATTTGTTTGAGGGAGATTTTAACTACGATAGGACACTCTGACGCCATTTTGCAATTTCCTTCTAAATATTATTCTCATTTAGTACAGGGTACATTTTAAACATATAATAGTATAACGTCGTGTATATCATACATGTAATAAACAGTATAAATGGTAGAATAGTTTTCGTACTGGTTGTGCGTATAAATTATAGTATAAGATTTTGGGCTGTCTATCTTTCAGTTAAATGTTTGTTTTCAATAAACATTAGGATTGATATTTGGGAAAGCAAATTTTTCCTTAAATGTTTCTTACTTTTTCGGTAAACATTAGATTTGTTATAACTACGCAAAATCTACTGTTTATATTAACAATGTTAAGCGACTATAATTAAATTATGAATACAAACATATAAGCATATAAGACACAGTGTAAAAGTTGTAAACGTAGTAATTATAATGTACGAGTAAATGAAATTGTGAGATATTTTTCGATATGTTTGAATCTGTATACTTTTAACATACAAGGTAATATTCCTATTAGATTATCTCAAAATGGATATAAGAACGTGTGTTATATATATGTTTATTTACTAACATGATCAGAGTATAACCAAGTTCTTTCATAGCGAGGCTACCAATTTATTCCGGCACAAAGGTCGTCCGCTACATATATTTTCACCCTTGGTGGGTTTGTCAGCGCACTTTTTCAAATATTTATTGCTTATTCATAATTCACGAGACAAGGGTCGCTCTTATAACCACATTTCATTTGCTTTGCAACATTCATGAGGCGGCTGAGTATTTAAAACAGCCATATAGAGGTTTAGTAAGCCTAGGCGATAGCTAGGTTTAATAGGGATTAATAGAACAAAAATGTAGTAGGTAGTTTACACTCTTCTAAGATACACTAGAGTCTATTCTGAAAAAAAATTTAATAAAATATTTCAATCAACTTTAAATAATAACATGCAATTAGCCTTATATTGGAGCAAAGATGTGAGAAATTTACAAATATTAGGAATAAATAGTAACTGATCTATCAATTTAAACTATCTAATCATATCCTTTGTCGGTACCTCTTGTTATGGAATTAAACCACTTGATTACATCCTTTTCAAATCCCTGCCAATACGGAAAGCATTAATTTATCTACCTACTCGTATTTACCACCCAAATGACACCAAAACAATAACAGGTACTTTAAAACCGTTAACGAACCATCCTATATAGAACTTTACAGCCTAAACTGGTAGAGCTACGAGCTACATTTTACGAGAAGCCTTCAAAGGCATCTGGGGCTGCGCCTGACAATATCACCGTATATAGATTCGATTTTCTACGTGAATTCGTTTGACGGTCCTCATAATGCCACATATAAAACGGGATCCACGGACCCCGAAACCAATTTCGCGTTATGACCTCTCCGATAATATTCGCGCGTTATTAGGTACGGATAGGAGTTTTTAGTATGGCTATTTTTTCTGCTGACGGTAGATTATTGGATGCTGGTTTACGATCCGTTGACGACGCTAACCTGAGCTTCGATTAGGGATGGGTAACGCGGGATTTGCTGTACCAGATTTGTCGCTTCAAGATTGTTTCTTGAAGAAGAAGATTGTTATAAGTAATGCTATACACTAACTACTACTAACGTTTGTATTAGATTTAGTTTACATGTAAAAGTTTTTATAAGTACAGTAAAATGGAATAGTAAATGATTGAAACAGAATCGAAATATAATATATAATTAGAAGAGCTAATATTATTAAAATTAATATCACTCAATCACATGTGTAACAAATACTCTACATACATACATAATACATATATGTCGTATTTAATTAATCTGTAATATTCTGTGTCACATTATTCGTTCTAAGTTATGAATAAAATCCGAAATATGTCTTTAACAGTGTGATTTCTTAACCCACTATTTTATTTTAAATTCAATCATCTTATATAGTACGATTAAAAGAATATAATATTATTTATTTATTTTCAATTTTATTTATCTAGATATTATTTTGATTTATTACCTCATGTAAATATTATTTAAATAAATGCTTGTAAAAAGAATATAATTAATCCTTCTCCTATTCAGTACCAAACCGGTAAACCGGTACCACGTATTACCGGCACGACTCGAACCTCTTTCGCGGTTACCTTCTTTTTATGACGTCATCGCCGTGTCTCCCGGATAGTACGGATATTTTATTGTGCCGTCCGATGCTACGAGTTTTGTTTGTGCATTTCTCACGAATAAGTACGCGAACCGAAATGGATTTTCGTGGAATAAGAAAATAGTATACCTTCTTTAGTTTATATTAGTTTTGAATGGAGTTTCTGCGTGATAGTCTGGTAAATTCCAAAAAATAAAAGACTAACGCACCCATAGCCAGCAAACATTAAATCTTTCCATCGCTAGCATTTGCAGAAGTAGTAACTATTTCGCCACCTCAAACCCTAGTGTTAAGCAGTCAGTGCTTATAGTGAAAGATGTTACCATGTTTTTGCTGCTTACGCCGTGGCGCTATTTACAAACACTAACTACTTCAAATTAAATAGTAAACACAATTTCCATTGGTTAATGCTCATTATACCCTGTACCCACTGTTAGAGAGTCAAGCCCTGAACGATTGAGCTACGGCGTATTTTAAGAAAAAAAGGTAACTTATTAAGGTTTAAAAGTGTTTCAAAGATTCTTTAATTTAATCCTCAATATTTTTAAATAGTTTAATTTATCCACTTGATTATGGTTTTGACTAGATAGAGAATTATAAGTTATGAGGCAGAGTTAAATCTTCCTCAATGATATCATTATACCTTTTTACATACACATCCGGTGCTTTTAGTGTCTTCTAAGTAACATGTGATATGGTTTTTTAAGTTTTATTCGGTTTTAGGGTACAACTGAATCTAAGAGTGATGAATCAATCTTCATTTCACTTGCCAAAAGCATTTTGTAACATACTGTATAGTTTAAGTCGGAAAATACAAGCATACAAAGCATGTCCGATTCCCTATAAATCTGTCTCTATCCTGACAAATTACTTTTCTTCATTGTCATACACCTTCTTATACACAATCGGTGTTTACAAGTACTTCCTACTAAGTTAAGTATAGTTATTTTTCTCGTTATGTTTTTCTCACCATGCTTGGAACTAGATAGTCCCTTTCCCTAATCCTTGAACATGCTCCTCATTTCCCTGTCAAAGAGTCTTCTACATATCGAAAAACTTGGTCCACCTTTCATATTGAAGTTCGATTTATATTCATATGATATCACGTCACTGCTCGGGACAATTGAATCGTGTTTTATATGGGGATAGTTTTGATTTGCGACTTTCCTTTTACCGCGTTTGTATAGAAACCTGTTATGAGTTTCTGTAAAGTAGGTAGGAATATTAGAATAATTAATTTTATTATCATCTCAGTCAGTTATAGAGGTAAGCTGAGATCACGAATCGCCATCTGTCCCTATCCCGATAAACTCCTTTCGCTTCATTGACACAGCTATACCAACCTCAAAAATATCAAAATTATAATCAATATATTTTCATAATGTTATCAATATATTTTCAACCAAATTTCAATATTTCACTTCGTCTAGTTAGTAACAAGGTACTTACAATATAATACTTCAATGTAATCCTTCCATTTGGAAAGTACCTCATTTGAAATGTCATAAGTAGGTGTATAACGAGTCTTCGACATAAATAGCTTCAAAAGAGCAACGTACCCTAAAAGATAGCTAATAAGGTATTCATGAGTTATTTTGATATCACACAAAAGTCAAATATCACAGATAGATTCGTTTTATAAGGGTGTTTGTTTGCTTAAGTTCAGTTTCAGTTTTATTCGGGGAGGCTCCAAAAAAAAAGCTTTTTCGTTTTACACACATGCATAGCACGCCTGATGCCCTTCTTATCGGTTTTTATTTTCTTCGTATTAATGAACACAATTTATATTGTAAATAAATAAAGTATAATTCAATACAACATAACATGTTTGTATAACATGGGATACACCTTTGTACAACAATCGTAAAGTACGTTCTTATACAACAATCGTCCGCATCATATACCAATCTAAGCGGCATTGTGTGCGCAATCCCGTATGATTCCTCATACTTATTCCGTGATATGAGCTCCCACATTGCGGGGTGGATTTTTCCCCGTATCTGCCCCAATGACGTGGCACAAAGTAAGCCTCCCCTTACTTTGCTGGCCGGTGGGACGGGACGCAGTTATGATCGACTGATCCAGACAGAGCATTAGATTCTATACAAAAGTGGTTATAGACTTAGGTGTATGAAGCGAAAGTGGTTTTTCAAGATCGAAACAAAAGCATCTAAGATTTCTACCTACTTCAGTGCAGAGAAACGGACGTGATTTGTATGTAAATAATATTTAGGTATTTTGTACTATGTTTACTGAAACGTTAATTAATTCGCCTTCTGCTAATTGGTCTTAAGTTTATTTTTCAAGTTGTTTTGCATATGCCATTACAAAATTAAAGATAAACTAAATATAATCTAAAGGTAATCAAAAATCTCTCTGAGGTTCTCTCTTCATTGAAAGGTACTAAACGGGCGTAGTAGAATATTTAGCCTATACTTTGACAATGATTTAACATTACCTCAATATCTGCTTAGAGCCGTAAGTACTAACTCCATTCCGCACTAACACCATATCGAATTGAGGCAGCAAAGGTTAGTAACCAAGGTATCTTATGATAGTTCAAAGGGGCTTTAGGCGGTAGACGCATAAATAACCATCTACGAGTAGTATTTTTAACTTTCTTATTATCGTACTATGCATTCTTCCTTCAGCTCACAAAGCCTAATATTGTATAAAGATTTGCTATCAAGGAAGTAAGGGGTTGATTGTCCACCAACAAATGAGCAAGGCCAGATAAAGTATGCCGCCACCTCGAAAGCTAATACTTAGTCAAAATAAATTATTATTTTAACTTATTTTAAACCTACTACTCCTTCATATATATATTCAAGCCTCTACGTCTTCAACAGGCTAGATAGAGACTATCAATCTCCAGCTGAAACGATCCTGACAAACAAATCTGTCTTGTTTCACTCACACCTACTAACCTTCTAATACTCGTAGCTGCTCTTTTGTTACTCATTACACTACGTAACTTATTTCCTTCACTTCGAAGAATTTGATACTTATGAAAAAACCATTCATATGTATACAAAACCCAGGTACATTGCCCTTAAATCAAACATTAGCTAAATTTCCATACCAGCCACAGCATAATTCGAGCCAAATCGATCAACTGCCGTTTGTCCCACATAGTAAATAAATAGCTCGGCTATAACAAATGATGTTTGAGGGAAAACACGTTCAGGGTAGTTGGTGGTTAGGCTCTGATGGATGGGTTACTATTTTGCGATCGGTAGAGATTTATTGGGGCATTTGTCCCGGGTTGGGAAAAAATAATGCATTCTGTCCCGGTTATACGGTGCGGTCGCCTTTGTTTGTGATTCACGTGACTGATGGTGTTTTGTTATGGCATGCATGTGGTTTGGTTAGGTTTCTTATACCTTAGCAATGTTAAGGTATATTTCTGCTAAAGAAATTATGTGGAATAGATGGACAATAGTTATGGTGATTAAATTATATCCTACACTTTCACTTTAAAGAGTATTCTGAGTAGATACTATGATGACATGTGTACGATTTTGATTAGAATAGAACCAATAGTAGTTTGTGTGTGTGTCATATTTATTATGTAATAAATTGTATTGTTTCGGTTCACCTATTTTAATAATATTTTAATCACACCCTATGTTGTCTGCTAAACATCAAATCTAAAAACACACACTTAAGATACTCATCTGTCATCACATGTTTCAAAATAAGCAATACCTACATATATTTCCAAACTTTTTAACTTTTACAAATCACGATAATTCGTATTCAGTACCAGGCGAACATAAACAGTGGAAAACTACCGCGTCAGGTAGCAAAAGATATCACAGACCCCCTCCATTCGCGCGTGCACGTAAGAAAATAAAGCGGGAAAACAAACCTTTGAATATGACATTTATTTCTCGAAAAGCCTCCCTCAGTCGTTTGGGCGATTAGAATGATCCAGCCAAGGAGGTGGGATTATTGGTTGAAAGCAAAAGGATTGGCCAAATGGAACTCCTTGGTGATAGAGAAGAATAAAAATGACTCTCAAATAAAGAGGCGGAGTGTCTTTTTATGCGGTTCGAATGTTCAGACAGGTATAATGGTAATGGCTAGTTTCATGTTTGAGTTTTGGCTGTATAAGCGAGTTGGAGTCTCGGTATTTTTTATTTATTCCTGCTTCTACGAATGCGAAGATATATTAAGGCATAAAGGTTTATATATTATTATTTACAAATATTGTACTAATTTTTTAACACTATAATATCATTACATAGGTGTAAGGTTGTATCTAATAAAATGAAATGACAATACTTGACTATGAAATCTGCTCGTTATGAATTAACAAGATAAAATCATAAGAATTCTAAGATTAGACTTGATTTTTTTAATTGTAAAGGATCTAATTATTTTGTTTTCTGAGAATTCCTATAAACATATTAGTTAATTTAAGGCTAAGTCTTAATTACTACTTTCAGGATTTTTATGAAATCTAGTTGACGTAGGGAAAGCAACCTGTCATCATTGCTCCATTATGACATTACAACCCTAATATTGATGCTAAAAAGTGACCAAGGAGATATTATAATATCTGTGAAGTTCTGACTACTCGGAAAGGTATTAAAGGATGTAAATGTGAGTATGTAAGCGTATTGCACCACAGTTTCATTTATTCTGTATACTAGTAAAAGAAGTTGAGATATTTGCATTATATACGTAACGTAAATTTTCTAAAGAGAATCGCTCAATCGCCTACTACGTTCACAATCGAACTCAGTACCACATAACAAATATTCAAGATGTGTTTTGGAAGTAAAAAAATAACCGATAAGCCACCCCTGGAGGCAAATGGACTTGAATTTGTTTAAATTGTCACGTACAGACTGTATTGGCGCGGTCGCTCCATCTATTTGCAAAGGCTCTCAAACTGTCGCCCAATGTATGTAGGAAAAATATACAAAAATATAGCTGATACACCCATCTAATATCTATCTTGTTGAATTATATGATAAATTCGTTAGGAATGAAATAATGGTGTATTTCAAGTCAAGTCGTCTTAATGTGTTTGGGATGTTTATGAAATAAAATCTGCTATATTTATACAATATATCGATACAAAATATGTATAAGATTATTATGAATTTAAACCTGTTACAATTTTATACATTTGCACATACCATTTTATATTATACATGAGCAATTTAATGCATTTATTACTCTTAGTGTGTTTAGAAAATTTTATATGATTGTCAAGTGAGATAGTGGTTTTGCTGTTTTTATCCCGTTTTACATAAAATTCAATACTAGTTAACAGCTGTTAACGGCGTTCGATGATTTTTAGCTGTACGCTTTTAATTGATATTCCTCGTTGACCACGAAAAAGTATTTCTACACATACACATAACTATCAAAAATCATCGCAAGTCACATATTAATGAGTCATTTCATCACAACCACAATTTTCTTTTCCGATCCAACCAAAGTCCACACTTTGAAAACCGCTGCACGACAGACAATTCACAGAAGGGTTGCCATGATAAAAGCATATGCGAGCCAAAAAAATTAACTATCGACCCATAAGAGATATCGGGTTTTAAATTTTTTAAAACGTATTGTATTGTGACCCTGTTCGGGAATCGATTGGCAACACGCAGGAAAGGGTTACCAGGATTAAAAAACTATTTATCGATTACCGATGCGTCAGCTTGCGTATCATGTATGCTAAGTTTTTTTGTTGCGTCTGTAGGGTCCTGTGGTATATCATGAATGGTTGCATTACGAAATGTTTAATTACATGTAAATAAAAGTATTTAAAATTTAAAAGTACGGACTGAATTTTAATACGTTAGATAGCTGTGAAGGTAGCTGTAAAAAAGTACATTTCTTACGAACTTATATGTAAAATTTTTACTTGACTAATGATATAATGAAACAAAGTATATGAACTATTGTAATTTTAAATAAATTTATAGATATTTCATACTAAAGAAACATCTAAAAAAGAATTCTCCTGCAATGCCAAAATTTCTTATTGATTTGATAACAATACCTGTATTGCCACCCACCGTGATATT
Source organism: Leucoptera coffeella (assembly GCA_030578115.1). Taxonomy (NCBI): domain Eukaryota; kingdom Metazoa; phylum Arthropoda; class Insecta; order Lepidoptera; family Lyonetiidae; genus Leucoptera; species Leucoptera coffeella. The sequence goes on from JAMBLF010000168.1 coordinate 279,268, forward strand.
ATAAAACTTGGTAATACATAATAACACAGTATGTTACCATGGTGACAGAAGCAAATATAAACATAGAGTACCCGCCACATACGGTGGCAGTAGCCAAACTTGGAACTAAATTTGACGTTTCCGCCATTGCGTGTTATTTTGTATGAAAAGTAAATTTAGTATTACCAGCGTTGTGTTTTTTGCCCACTCTTTGTAATTTTTATGTTTGTTAAGGGTGATTATAATAAATTGATTTCCGGAGTTTCTTGTTAGTTCTTCTCCAAGCTAGGGTCTCCGCTGATCTAACCTCGGTAAAAAATATGTAAAGACAATGCTCAGTGCCATGTTTGAAATAATAGTTTTAAGAGATTCGCGATTTATACTCATGATATAAGATATAAGGGTGTGTATAAGATTGATTGCAGCTGTGGGAAATCCTATGTCGAACAGACTAAACGGTCTATTGCGGACAGAGTGAAGGAACACATAATATATGTAATATATAATAAGAAGGATAAGTCCCGTTAATTATTAATCATGTTTGAAATAGTATAATAAACATATTTTGACTTTGATATATTAATTTGTTTTATTTGAGTTTATAGCTCTGCAACCAAAGATCGTTACAAATGAAACCTATAATGTTTCGAGCCGTATGGCACAGTGAGTGCTAGTTTTGGCGTGTTTACTGGTAACACTGAATTACGCGACTGTGGCGACGCCTCCAACTGCCACCGTATGTGGCGCGATCTCTACGCATTTCTATGAATCTAAAGGAATAAACTTACAAACTGATTAGTAAATTATAAGTTGGTGAGTCAATTGGATATTTAGTTAATTGGATAATATGTTACTGCCAACACGTAGTGACTACCAAAGTCACCTATTTCACCCAAGCATGGGATTTTTCACATAATATGCATAGTGATAGTAAAAAATAATGAGTCATGTATTGAAAGTTTCAGCGTTGGGTCTTGGACCATACTGCCCGTAATCTTATTTTATTGTTAAGGCTTTGTTTTTTATGAAATCGCTTAAAATGATGATGATGAAAATATAATAGAAAAGGGGAAATACACTTATTAAAATGCGCTTTAAATCTTGTCTGTCACTCAATACACGAAGATAATATATAAGACGAAGAAACTAAATTTTGACGTCACGCAAAACTAAAAATCCCCGGGACATTACATGACGCGATCTAGTATACTTAAACTTCAGATAGGGTTGTCAAAATCCATTGTGCCGATACACGATCATTAATCAGTCTGATCCAACCATCAATACATCGAATGAAGTGATTCCCTCATTCTATAGTTGGTATCGTATCGGATTATTCGATCACAATCATCGTATGGATGCCAAGTTGGCAAGAATGGGTTTAGGTAGCCACGTCATCTAGGTATTATGATGTTAGATGGATGGATTTATATTGATGGTTTTTAGGGTTAGTAAATTTGGTCATAGAAAATTGTGTCTTGTTAAATAAAGAGAATAAATAAAGCTAGATAGGTTCGAGCCTGTACCTAACCGTTGCTCAATAGCTAAGATTTAGATTGATTGAAACAAACACACAAAAACAGCTAACTCACTATCTATGATAGGTATGTTGAATTTAATTATACTTACATGTTTAATCTATTTTAAATATAGCAAAACATACATTTGCTACACATAGGTAGAAAACTTTACACTTTACTACGCATTCGTATCATTTTATTATAAGAAATATGCCTTCGTCACTCGACTGCTCCGAATAGGTATCTAGTACTTTTCCACTCTGGCAACCTTTCGTTTTTCTTTTGAAATAGAAGCGGCGTTTCTATGAAAAATATATCGAATGTATTTGTACTTACGATCGAATCACACGTTTCACTGCTTTCACGTATGAGTGAGCAGGATACAAGAGGTCACGTGAAGGCTTTTGAAAAGGATATTTGTTATTTTAGTGGCGCCATCTTTCATTTTATTTGCGACTCGCATTGAGTGATGAACTGTTTAGGATAGACTATGGCCCTATTTTTATAGAAACTGGTACTTTCACTTGTTTGACATGTCATCTCCGGAGTTATAGGCTCATACTTATAATATCACTGCTTTTATGTATGTTTAGTTGATGTACAATGATACACATTGACATTGATACGATATTTACAAAAACGTATTAATGAAAAAGGACATTAGAAATTAACTGATATACACATACTAAAGGATCAACTAAATCAATATAATACCTAAACTAAATTGATATATGTATATCTAATTAATTAAAAAAAAATTCAGTTATAACAAACGAGTATGCTAAGTAAAATAATTTAAACAGATACAAATAAGCTTTTCAGGGACTAAAGTACTTAATAATATCTTCAAAGAAAAAATAAGTTGCGTTCGATTACGATTGGCCTAGTTAAAAAATAATACAAAATAGAGTTGACTTAGTATCTCCCAACCTGTAGCACTATGTTTTACTTCTAATATAGATAGTTCCTTCTCGTTTTTCAGGCGAATTGAGGCAACAAAATATGGCCTGAAAAGTCATGCCGGTGTGGTCATAACTCATTCCAGTTGAAAGCCATCCTTGGGGAAATTATCCGTGGTCGCCACGAGCCAGGCCCAGGGTTATTGGGTCATTTATCACGGGGTACAGGTGAGAGGTACGTGTGATCTGTTTCTATTTATTTATCAACATGTTTTGGACTGAGGCTAGTTGGCTTGAATTGAATGTAGAGCAACTAGTGTCTTTTCGATTTTCGATAAAAAAAAACTTCTAAGGTCATTAAAACTTTTAATTGTTTGGGTTATCCATAAAAATCAGCATTAGTTTGCTTGGATGATACATACTTATTCGTTTATGGAATATAGAAAGACATATATTCAATTATTAGTATGTAAGCGAAATAGAGCCTTGGAAAAAATATAACCTCGGTAAACTTTAACATAACTATTAGTTGCTTTAAGAGTCTCCATCTAAAACGTTATTAATTCCACCAACATCACTTTTCACTATTCACATCTCACCCCATTCTTACCTCAGAAGCTGTATCAGAGAAAAAAGTCCCAACCATCTGTCAGTGTCATCTTAACGGTGTATCGAAACTGCATGTGTTAATAACACCGTATTACGTGGCAGGTGCGTTAAGCGTCCCGTTAACTCAAATTCCCACACCGGCTAAAAAGGGTTAAAAGCTGTATCTATTGTGCGAAGGATATCTAATTTCCTTGAGAGCAAAATTGGCGTAACATTGCGGCGGTTTCTTAACCCTTCAGTCGGCAGCTTTGTTTTTTTTTCTCCGCGCAAAGAAAAGGCGGTTAGTTTATATCCGGCCTCCTTTTTTAAAGTTTGAGCATGATTTGAATGGGTATTAATTATTTGAAGTGCTCCTTGACAGTTGACGTGATTTTTGTTGTGGTAGGCGATGGGTTGAAAGGGTCTGGGTAGGTTTGATTTGGGATGAATGTATTGGATGTAAGTACGTTTTATTTAACTAATCACTTAATTGGCTAAATGGGGAGTATTATTTTAGAAGCTTGGTACTCCACTTTTTTAAATACATTTGAATTACACAAAATTTCACACAATTAGCACAATATTAATTGAAATAATATGTCTAGACGAAAATCACGTTAAGTCAAGTGAAGATGCTTTTTATCACCATTTTCAATAAAATTTTCTTGGTTGACCATTACATATAAATAATATCAATGCATATTTACCAAATCTAATTAAATGACACGATAATAAAGACAAAAAAAGATTTCTTATTATATGATCAAGTTCTAATCAAACCAACAAAGAACACAGTCATAAATCTTGCTATAACAATGTGATACTCTATCATAAATTTATAGCTCGCTCATTTGAGTCCCATTTCGGAAAGATATTAATTTCACACACCTCGACGAGCAGCAGGGAAAAAACAATTTCACGCGGATTCCGTGCATCTGTCTACACCTGCCGGGACCCCTGAACTTTGAAGACAACGCGGCTGCAAAGGGTTAATTTGGGCGGTGAGATCAGGTAAAAAATAACAACGGATAACTGTTAATACGAGTAGTTTGTGGATAATTTTGCTAAAATATAAAGAATCTAAAGAACTCGGTTTTTAAAAATATTTGGCATTGTTTATGTATTTTTTTATTTAAATTTTCAATAATTTAACAGCTATTCGATTCTTACATTACCTTTTTTAAAAATATCTCAGCATTTTATTCAAACAACTTTATTTTCATACAGCATAAATAGCTTTACACAACGCTCATTAACTGAGTTCAACCGTCACTCCAGCTTATAAGCATAACCGCATCATGATAGAAGCATCACATACCAATTTTATTTAACCCTACGAACACTACAGTATACAGTACAGTACAGCATACACTGTACATCAACAAAAGCCGGTCTCATACATCCCTTCCGAATTAAAAGAATACAAAAAACAGCAAAGTACATCTTCCGTGTTCCCACGATGTCTCCAAATGCATCAGCATTGTTTCGCATTTCCTGCAGTTGAAGGGTTAAAGGAGATTATTGATTTAGAAGAAGGGTAAATGATACATCTTATAAAGTAATCCAAGGGTCATAGAGACATGTGCATGATGGGAATAGAATAAAATAGTATCATGGGAAGAAAGGTACTGCCTAGGTGTAGAGTCAGATTGCTTAAAGGTAATATAGTTTTAGACAGAATATCTCGCTAATGTTTAGTCTCTGTAACAGTCCATATACATATGCATTGACTAAATGAAGTAATAAATCAAAATAATAAGACTAAATAAATAAAGATTAAATAGTAATAATAATAAAATAAAATCTGTAAGCTAAATATATTAACTAAATTATTAATTAGGTTTTGGTCTTCTAAATAAAATTTTAATGTCTTTACTAATTTTGTTATACAACTTAGCTACACGGAATACTTCACCTTTTCGCTTCAAATATACTATTTAATTGTTTGCATAATAAATTTATCACATTTCGAATACATAACCGCACTAGAGCAGACGCCATATTGAGATATAAAAGCCTACATTCTCCCAAACAGATATCAAAGTAGCATCCTTGGTAACGGTAACACTACACTCGGCTGAAGTTGTTTGCAAGTCGCCAAATGTTGTTTACCAAAATTTCTTCAAAGACCCCGAGTACATTTTCTTCTTTCCCTACTTTCTATTCAAAATCTTGCGTCTCATTCTTTCCAGTAGTGACAAATAGAGACAAAGTATAAGTTTGTGTAGAACTCTTCGTCTTTAAATAAGGCAGGGGTTTATCGGTGTCAGATTCTGACTTGGAAGTTAAGCTAGTCTGGGTTAAATGTTTGTCCACGTAAACAGAGGCTAATATTTTGGCGACATTCTAATGGCCTGTGCGGTATGAATGGTATTGACATCAGTTATATGTATTGTTAATAAAAGTCTGGAATGCAGAAAGAAAATCGTGATCAATATAAATACTTACGAGCTATCCTAATTTATCCCATATTTGACGCAGATTGAGATATTATGTGATCTTTTAAACCAATTTTATATAGAATAATTAAATTAACGGCTTGGAGCACAGAAGAATTACAATACTTGAAAAGTACAATTTATGTAAATGAATATCATATCTGCATAAATGCATATTAAAACTACCACATAGTATGCAATGCTAATATTTAACGACTTAAAAGCTGTTCTATGCAAACGGCCGTAATTACTAAGTAAATCAATCGATATGCATTAGAGACTCAATTTGAATTAATGTAGTGCACAATATTAACTTGGGGTAAAGATCCGAAGGTTTAGGGTTCAGTTTCTATAATTTTCTTTGCGATTGATTCGACAATACCACTTAAGCTAAGAGAAACGCGTGAACCACTGAGCTGGAAATTGTAAGTGACGGATATGTTAAATTGGAATGTTATTAGTTTGTTAAGGACACTCGTATTGAATTTAATGAAATATAAACTTAGTACAAATAATTTTTCACTCTTTCTTAGTTATTTCTACATGAAAACGGGGTTGATGTCTATGTGTTTTCCTAGTTAGAGATCTCATATAATAAAAATACCATTTTCGGAAGCCTGATAAAAACCTTTGCCAAGATTTCTTCACTATATCACAAGGTATACCTACCATATGAGAAGAAAACTACAAAAGTAACAAATCTAACATGCATGTTATATGAATAGGAAGCCATATTTCCTTGCGATCTCCACCCCAGTTTCCGTGCGTCCGAAAAAATAGTAGGTAATCTAAGTTTTTCCCAATTCCCCCTCATGGAACATCACCAGCATAACATGAGCTATCTATGTGACTGAACTAAGTACTTTTCGTAGTTCAAACTTAATTGGGTAAGAACGGGGGCGTACTCATCGGGAGAAAAACAGCAAATCATTGCTGACAGTTGACCAAAGGGTGTGAGTATCCCCTGAAATATGTATGGGGCTAGGAATCCCTGTTATGGTGTCCGAATGTTGATAAGCCAAATATCGAATCCGAAAGATTGGTAGCCAATTTCATGGGGCGAGGGTGGAATAACTGATGCAGTTAGGACTTGATTCTTGCGATATTTTGGCCGCTTTATGTGTCGTTATGGACTGTGTCTGCGAAATTCTTACAGCGCTTCTCTCGGGGTAAATATATCTTTGGCAATAATGGTATTGGTTTGAAAAACATACGTAATAAGTATTCAAACTATACATTCCATTTTAAATCAGTATATGTATTTCATTATAACTCTATTAGCTACTAACAAGTGTATTTCTGCACGTCATTCAATTAACTTAATATAATATTGGCTATTTCTAAAAACTACATCGTATTTTCAATAAAATTCTTCTTACTTTTCACAAATGTCTAAATTCCGCTAACATCATACGAGCATTTTTATAAACGACTCATATAAAAAGTAGAGTCGTTTACTTAACAAGGTCGTGACACAACAATAAAAATCAGTTATAACGAGCAAAACCAACAAAACGTGGGAAAGTTAGGAATTACATAATAAAATGTATCTCCAAACTGTCATTGTTGCCACAACAAAGTATCTAAATCCCTTTAAATCCGAAAAATAGGATTAAAAAAAAACTTGCAAAAAATGTAGCTACTGTTACGCTAGTCGTTGACTTTTTGTATGCCATTACAAAGCAGTCGTGTCAAACAGAAAAAAAATGAATGGATTTAAAGTGTAAGCTACCAAAATTGGGCGCAAATTTTTTGTGCGCAACCAAAGGGTTAACTTTGGGAAGTAATCTGGAATAGTTTTTATCATTGGTAAATTATAGGTATGTAATGATTTAGTTTTTTTACGAAACAAATAAAATCAGATCAAAATTGATGAAACAACTTAATATATTTTAATTTGAATATTTATATACATAGAGTGATTTTGTTTTTGAATCAGAATTATGATCTAGACATAACCAAAGATATTATTAGTAACGTAAAGTATACATCATATTCACATTTTATATTCATCAAATTCACAGATCACATAAAAGTAACTAGAATCTCTGTATAAAATACCACATAGTCACATTTCACACCATGTACGTTGAATTAAGAATCAAATCGTTCCAAATTACTAAAAAATGCTATGTTCGAAATGCAATATCATCACACTATTTCGTTAAAAGTTCTCAACGCTACAATGACAGCTATCATAAATAATTCTCTAATAACATTGAGATAAACGGCACAAAACTCAAAATATGAAGCCCTATCAATTACTATATGCTGCAAAAAGCGCAACAAATAACCTTTTAAAGCAATACAAATATAATTAGTTTTGAAAGGGATCTTTACCCCAAAACATAAAGTTTAACCCTATTTCGCACGGTATGGTTTTGTCATTGAATTTCGGAAAAAAATGACAGTGTTTCTCATTACCTTTTAGGACGATAAATGTTTCCGTTTATTGGTATTTTTGTGTGATAAAAATTATTATCAAAATATGAATTATTTATGCTCATTTATTTACCTCTAATATTATTATACCTACTATAAAAAACTCTATCAATCATGTAGACCCAATACATGTTCAAATGAAATTCAAAAGTGATATGCGCTTTATCGAGTTTAATTAATCTACTATAGTAGTTTCCTAGTTAACAACTTATCAGTTACTATTCTTCACCTAAAATTTTTCAACTATTTCCAAAATTAACAACGATAAAAATATCCCATTGCCTTGCTTTACCTTGCTTTTCACTCATGAACTTAACTATAAAATAACTCCATACAAAAACCGAAATATATGTAAATATATAATTTCCATTTACCTTCCCAAATTTTATCAAAGTTCATTCACCGTTACATAACCGGCCTTACAGTTCTCCGAAACAAGTTTAACTATTTCATTTAATTTGAATGTTGCCATTTCGGGCAGCTCTACCTGATCAACAATGGGGTAGTACAGGGTTGCCAAATCCTCTATTGAATTTTGCATAAGGGGTTCTCATTTTAATGTTTGATTTGAAAAAGAAGCTCGTGTGTCGATAGGCAGATGTTAGCTTTGCTATTGGCAATAATAATGCTAGATCAAATTTGGTTAGGGTAATCCGTAAGCCGATGTCAAATAAGTATTGTGATATGCAGCCGTGTTTAACTATAAAATTTTAGATACTTTCAATTTAAACTTCGTACAATTATGTTTTGCAATGTTGAAATATACTTTAACACATAGATACTTTTTACTCGTAGAATAAAATATATGAAAAGATCGTAATATAGGTATTACCTATTACACAACTGTCTAAGCAATTACTACTCATACACTTTCAATTACTACTACAATCAATACACTATACCTACTCTCTACATTCGAGTGCCGAGCTCTTGAACTAAACAATAGAGTACACTAACTGCACTCGAGATGGTATCTGCAGATGCGATCTCGGAATTCTTAACTACCGAAATTAGGCGGAATAATTGCTTCAATGCAAATGTGTAGAGGCTTAGAACTGTTGAATGTAATCGGAGATATCTCGCGTGATGCAAATAAGGGTAAAGTTCAAGTGCACTCGGAACACGTGCCTAATATTACTAAGAACGGCTATAGGTAATATTAATTGCATTTCTAGGCTATTTTATTTGAGAATTTAAGTTCCCTTCTAGTTTGTTCCGTGCTAGCTGGGAGGTAACTGGCTGCTGTTCTTCGTCATTGGAGGCCACTAAGTGTCTAGGGGTAAATAGGATCAATTGAGCGATTGAATCCTATATATGCTAAAATGTGACCTAAGCGTTACTAAATCTCCAATCTTCTGTTCACCCTGAAAGAGATTATATATACGTATGTAGTTCCTCGTTCCACAGCGACCATTTAAAAATAATTTATAGCCAGCGACACAGTTTTTAAAGCGAATTTTTTGCGAATATTTGTACACAAAGGCTGTTTTATTTTGTGTGTCAAAATTCGCGGAGGGTGCCTAGACAACGAGCTCCCGTGAAGGGTTATTACTATTACCAGTAAGTGCGCTGCACTGTCTATTGTTCGATAATGAATTATTGGGTCGGAACGTTTCAGGTACATTTGGCAACATGTTAAGGGTTAACGTTGCAGATTTTGCAAAAGACAACCGTTCCGTTCACACGCGAATTTTAAAGTGCGCGCAATGGGTTAAAAGTAAAAGTCGTTGTAAAAAAATGTTTACTTATAATTACGAAGACTTTTAATACGTAAAGAACTGGGTGTTTGTTGTGCAAATTCAAAAACAGGTAAGTTATTAAAACTATGGCATAGTTATGTAAACAAGTAACCTTCATCATTGGTCCTATTACTAGTAGTGACTTCTACTTCGATATAGCGTGGTACCAAGATACCTAGAAAGTACATCAATATTCTATACACAAATCATTCAACAAGTCCAAATAGTAAGTTACGTCACTTGTAGAGGCGCTAGATATTTATACATATTAAAATTAGATTTGTATACCTTTATTAACATTCCCAAATTCACTACCATTAAATTAGACACGAGTAGCTTGCATAACGGAAAGTACAAGATACAGAGCACATAAGCTATGATCAAGCACATCTGTCTTTGCGCATCTTTTGTGTGCATAAACAAAAAAGGGTTAATTCAAAAATTACTTAGAGCCCGCAGCTATGCAATCTGACACCCGCCGGGTTCCTTTATTTTTTTATAATAATGACGTCTTTTGTGCTGTTAACCCTTCGACGCGCCGCTGATTCTTAACCCCGCTACCTGACCCCAGGGAGACCTTACTTCCTGCACCATTCCTTCACGCAGTCTTATTGAGTGAACATCGTTTTATCGATCGGTTGGTAATCGATTAAATGATTTCCAAGTGATAGTGGTGGTTGTGGTGTGGTTTGGTTAAGTTTTAACATAGCAATGTGTCGCAAATATTAAAAGGTAAGTTGTCTATTGTTTTATAAAGTTATTAGTGAATAATAAAGAGATGTATTGACAAATCTAAAAAAATATTACCATCTAAGTTCTTGCATAATTAATTACTTAACGAAACTAAGTGCTAAATCTAATTCAAGCAAACGATGTTATATTGTAATTTGGAAACAATATATGTAAAATCATTAAAATATATGAACAATGATATAATAACGATGAAATAATAACTGTTCCACTTATAGCCCGAGGATAAATTCGCCTCACATATAAGCAAAAATAACGCAAATTTGCAAAGGACAAGTCAATTTAGGCATATTACTATAAGAAAGTCAAATAAGGACATGATAAAACAAAAGCGCCTCAACAATACCAATATTATCGGAGAGGGAAGGCCGAGATGTCATCACTCGCTGCGTCAGCATTCTTGCCATATAAAAGGCCGGACTAGTCAAAATATAAATATGCCGAGCTCAGTCCCGTTCAGACTGCCTGTTATTCCCAACATATTCCGATATATTATTTTTTATTGCCCCCCGACTGCCTCCCCAGGGGGAAGGTGTCTTCATGCATGATATTTGATATAAAGTTGGAAGTTGACTTCGTTACGTGATATTTCTTTCTCATTGGACAATTGCCTGGACTCGCAATATGCTTTCTGAAGTTAACGATAACGTATTTCGAAAGTTTTGTGATAGGGAAAATCTTAAGGTTTATCCTACGATTTATGTGTTATTCCGTAGTTGTTGGCGTTATTAGGTCAGTAGTAGGCATTTAGATTAAAAGGTTTTTCTTGCGACAGATATTTTCCTCAGCAAAAAATATACAAAAATAATTATCAAAAAAAAATTTACTTCCAAGTAGGTAAAATACTCAACGGCCAAAAACAAAACAGTACCGTTAGCCGAAAAAGGGGTCCTTCCATAAATCAACTAAGAAAATTTATTACTTAATTAAAGCGCAGCTCATGTTGGGAAGAAAAATGTATAATTTTACAAAATCGCAAATCCTGACGGCCATTAGGCGCGCAAATATAGCTCAGTTCTACATGGCCGTGGGGACGGTCAGTTCCCTCGAATGACCCGCCCCTGTATAAACACAGCAATTGAATTAAAACCCTCTTCCTGTTCATTAAGGTCGCAATTCCCTTGGTGCAATTGCCTAGCTGATGGCGATTTAGGGAGGAGGGGGACATTTTGTAATTTTGTATTCGTGAGGGTCAAAATAGCCGAGTTACAATTAATACAGATTTTCGTACTGCACAGCAGTTTTCTATCTATTTTATTGCATGGTAGGATTTATTTCAAAATATAATATTGTTGAGTACATTAAATGAGGCATAATGTTAATATCGAATTGGTTAATTAAGTTCGCAGTATCCTAAATATTACTTCCGTCGGTTCGGTGTAATTTATAGCATCTTCGTACATTCTCTACGTTGAGAATAGAGTACTCATATTTTTTACATTCATCATCATCAGCCTGAAGTAATCCACTGTTGGACATAGGCCTCCCCCAAATGACAGCAATTCTCCCTGTCAGTGGCCGTTCGCATCCATTCGATGCCAACCAACAATTTTTTACATTATCTACATAGAAAAGAGAAAAATAATCATATTTCTACTTTTTTACACACCCCTTTCCCTTTTGTCCTATAGGCCTTATTTTTTAATACATTATCATCTATATTATTTCCAAATCTCTCCTATTTAGACCACTGGCCCACCTAATATTTTCATTCACATTACCTAAGGATATGCCATCCAAAAATGCAATTACAAGCTGAAGCTTACCTCTGGAGCATTTCTCAAGACGTCGCCCAGGTTACCCCTGACAAGGGGGCAGCTGACCGCGACATTTGTTGGGGAAACACCACCCACCCCCCTGGGATAGCATGGACTGATGGTATCAAAAAGATTAGGAGTATAACTAGTAATAATATTACTTACTTTAACAGAAATGACTAATGGACTAGTGGTTAATTTGGGAGTTCTAATGGAGATTCTATGTTGTTGTAGAATATAGAATTGAAAGTTTCTTAGAATTATTGATTGCTAAATAATTCTTATAGTTAAACGACACGTTAGAGAGTTGATTACATCATCATTAAAAAGTAATTGGTTTACATTTTGAAAGGTGTATTTGTAGACTGAAAAAAGTAAGCTAATTATATTTATAGCTAGCTCACATCACTTTAATCTCTGTCAATCAAATGACATATTCAGTCAATAAAACAATTGAATTTACCATCTTTAACCTTTTAATAACTGTCATATATTTCCATTACTCGAGTTTACCTAGCTTACTTAGGGTTGGTTACTCAAATCTCTTTAAGCTAGTTTAGCCCATGCTAGTCCGGTCGGGCGGGAGGTCGTTTCTTTGTCTTGGATATGTGTTTTTGGCCCCGAGACTCATTTGTTTTTGGTTTTATTACCCCCGTGTCTTTAGTTCTTGTTAGGAGGGATTTGTGGGTAATGTTCCGCCTGACTTCTGATTTCAACAAATAATGGTCTGCGTCTTATTTTTGGTGTAACTGGAATATTATTGTTGATTATAAGTAGGTAGGTACATATCTTACATTGTGGGTTTGTTAGGATTGTTTACAATACAACACATACATTACTTTAATATTTTGTTTTTAATAAATAATATATAACAGTAAGAATCTTCTCCACTGATGTTCAGTTCAGTAGTCAGTCTGTGTCGAATAAAGAACTAACTCAATTATGATGAAACTAGAATCTTTCAGAAACTGTGGAGTATAAAGATCAATCAAAATACAAACATAAATACACTCACATCTATTTATTTCCTTTTACAATCACTTAAGAGACACAATTTCTAGTATTATCAGATTAACGCTAAAAAACCTTAATGGTACCTAAATGCTAGAGTATTTAATTAATGTAATTATATTATATCCCCGAGGTTCACATAGAAAGATACAACGCAATATTCCTACAAGCTCATTCCCATATCCCAGTACCTCTATGTAGTTCCTTACAAAAGCGGACAGTTAATATATTTGAAGGAAGGTACAAAAAGGGAAGCTTTTGTGCGGATGTGCCCTTTAGTGGGATCTAATAAAACCTTGTTACGGCCAAAGGGATACCGTACACCAATCTCAATATTGAAAAATGTTCTTTACATGATACCTGCCTGGCGGTATTTTGGATACATTGCAACTGCATCGAAACTGATGATATAGAATTAATGTATAAATAAAAATTAATGCTTATAGTTCTAGAGCGGCTGTAGATTAGTGGGGACTACCTCTGGCTTCTCGAAGTCTCGCTTCGAATCCCGGTTCGGATGTAGTACCAATGAATAAAATTTAATATTTTATTTAATAGTTTTTCATTTACGTACATAAGTCGTGCAGCGTATGCTACGTTATCTTTCTTTATTTCGTTAATTTTTTTTTGTATATGAGTCGTATGTTTCATTTTCTGTCGGAAATATATGTTAATTTCTTTCATCGTTGCCTTTGTTGCAATCACAACCTTGGAATGAATGAAATTAAGGACGTGAATGTATATTTATTTATGTACAACCTTTAACATTATACTTAAAGTATACCGAAAAAGATTGAGTATCGGAAATTCTAAATGTATAATAATGTGTGTACGAGTACGTACATAGATTTGAATTTGAAAATTATAAATTTGCGTTACTAGGTCGAAACGTCGGGTGAAATAAAGGTATTTATATCTTTCTTGATTTATCGTGAGACGACCCGAACTCATATAGTAAATAAAATGAGTATAAATCACGAGTGTTTAAAAATAACAATTTCCGTTATGTTCAGATATGCAAAAACATTTATGTCAATATCTACCTATTGTAAGAATAGATCAAATATAAAGAATTATTCAATTTAATTTCCAATTTAGATCAAATATTAAAAGTTAACTTATGACTCGTTATATTCATAACCTGTGTCTTCTCGGAATAAGGCTTCTGGGCGAGTGCCTGTGCGTAAGGTTTCCATGGCATCTTCGATTTGAATGAGTTCCTTAAAAGGTATGGGGTTATTAAATACTTTGTATCCGCTACTCGTGTCGACATATCCTTCGTTGTATCGAACAAGTATCTACATGGGTATAGGTATTGTTGCAATATGTAGTTGTATGGGTGCTGATGTAAATTAAGTTGTAATATAAGTATTGTGCACAGTTTTCTATTGTAGGTTATGATATTCATGTTTACTAGTAATTTGAATTTAGATATTAGACAAGTTAAGTATTCAATGAGTATTAACACATTTACGATGAAGTACGATAAGTAGGCAGGAAGTAAGGAAAATTCTGCTTGAAGTTAAATTCGCAACACAAAACTCAACCTTACATCTAAGGATATTATATGAACTAATTTATTGAAGTATGCACTTTATTTCCTATTTTTATAAATACTACCAAATTTATTTGTGCTTTATTAACCAAACATAACCAAATACCGATACACCTAATTCCAACAAACACATCCAATATTGACCACATTTCTTAACTTAACCATCACAAGAACTGATGCATCCACATACCCAATGGGTGTATGTAAGTAGATGGCATCTACTTACATATAAATCATCTACCAGTTAACTACTTACACCAACATCTACATGTACATTTACATGTTCTACCTGTAAACCAGCGTTAGAAGGCCCAGGTGTGAACGCATGCGCCGCGTGGCTAGTACCTGACCGCGGCTGGACATGATCAATATTAACGGACAGAGGGAGGCTGCCCTGGTCCACTTGTATGTGCGGAGAGATGTTAGAACCTTCCGTAAATAAGGATTATTATTTACATAACATACCATACAATTTACATACTGTACTTTACTCATGTAGGTACAGGTTACCAGATACCGGTTTTTGTAGGTCTTATGCTATACATCTTATAATATATATCTGGTGGTTATGCGTAGTTCTGACATTCTCCCTTTTAAAGTACTTTTGTGCATATTAAGTTGCTTTATTCGTAGTAGAAGGTTGCTGTATTCGCATGAATTAAATACTTTTATAAATAGATTTTATTTACATTATTTTATGCTATAGTTTCCAAAATTGCACACTAACAACAGTGTTTTTCATTGATTTTGCTCAATTACAAATCACATTGTACTCGATAATAACATTTAATAGATTACGAACAATATTTACTCAGCTCAATATTATACGAACAGCTCCTACCATATTCACTCAGACAAACATCCTAGCGGACAGCAAGGGGAGGGTCCAACAGAAATGACGACCCTTAAATAAAACACACATTGACAGCACACAACACACACACCCAAATGCACACAATGCATGTATTCACGTGTATGCGTTTGCAAGGCATTGGAACTGACATTGAATTTGGTTGTTTGGTTTTGAGTAGTATGAATATTTGAAATAACTAGGTATATGATGAATAATGAACTAGCATATCTAAACTAGTGTAAATGTAAACTACTGCAAATCAAGAACAGTTGATTACATGTTGACACTGTTACTTTTACTACCATTGCACGAATTCTGGGTTAGCAAATTACTCAACAAATATTTACATTTGTTGGGTAATGAAGCAAGAAAATGTTATTGTAAGGAAAACACCTAAATACGACGAACACCATAGTTGGACTAACATGTGTATGTAAACATGTGTATTTATTAATGCATTATTTATAAATTACGAGTATTTATAAATTACTAATTTGTAAATAATTTCATTCCCAAATTCTTAGCTTTATATTCATATCGACATTTTGACAACACTTCCCAACCGTAGTTAGCTACTTTGAACAAAGCTTTTATATGTGTGAGTGTCCAGTTAGGGTTTTGTTAATTTAATGAGGGAAGGAAGATAACAAAAAGATCTGGGGCTTCTATTGTGTTCTAAGAACGTAGTTTGGACTTTTAGACGTTAGACTATATTTACACGACTATTATGCCTCGAGGGATTTTATTTAGAGGTTTTTTCATCATCTTTTTAATTACGACGTAAATAAACTCTTTGACGACCTAATTTGCTCTTGCAGCATGGTCAGAGGCTCATATCTACAGATTTATTCATTCTATAAGTTTCAGTTGATAAACCATGTCGATATTTACATGCTCTGACTATCGCATGTTTCGGGAAATAGGTAAACTATTAGCATAGCCATGGCTAAGTCAAAATTAAAATAGATAGTCAGCACCTATAGTGGTAGGTGATGTACTGTCTCAATGTACACATGAGGTGACTGTCTTTGATTTCACTAACGTTGCAATTACTCTGCTTTTTATTGGTTAGTAGAACGCAAAACTTTTCCTAATTCTTTGCACCTATAAACTACAATCCTTCATAAAATAAAACATTAACGTGTATATAAATTCTGCATGAATATCGGAAATATTTTCATCTTTACGTCATTGTAGTCGTCATTGTACTTGTATGGTCGGTATTTTTACTACCTCATACTTTTTGCTGGGTAAACCTAGCAAAGCACTATAAACATAAGCCGCGTTCACAAAAACCTGCCTCGTCCCCTGTTTACCTTCGTAACAGCCCATTGGCATTACGTTTCTCCAGCTTTGAATATAAAAACGTAAGTCGATAGCTTACTGCTACAATTTATACTTTTTGGATATTTCCAACGAGTGGTAGTCCAGTGTAAGGTGATCCTTCGAGGTCTGGTATTGTGCTTCAATTAGATAAAGAAGGAAACAAAGAGTTTCGAGATACAAGGATCATAGTCGTTAAAGCATAAGTTAAAGATTAGGCAGTTATGCCATGTGTAATGCACTGTAAATTGGTAATATTAAAGCAGAGTTACATTAGTGAGGACATAAATTAAGGATTTACATCCAAAAGTAAGAATTAAAATTTGTACTTATTATTCTCAAGTAACGCAGGTTAAGATAATATTCTTGTTTATGCCAACCATCTTTTACGGAAGGCTGAATAACACCACGTTGTATAAGCTATTTAGATACTGAAATTTTAATGAAAAAGTGGACTTCAAACTTAAAAAGATAAGAAGAGTTTTAAGAAAAGTAGAGTTAAAAAGATAATCTTACTAAATTTATATCCAAATATAGATTCCTTATTCTATCACACAACCTACATGTATACTTTCTGCTCATTAAAGAAGAAACAGAAAAGACAATTCTCTATTACTTGGGGCGACATGGCATACAATTTGATATTTCATATTATCGAAGCAGGTCTAGTTAGACTGGTGGAAAACCATGTGATCACAGCATATGTATTCATCTTGCGAGAGCTCAGTTTTGGCTTGTTTTCACATCATATAAGGTTTATTTTTTCTACGGTTTTTCTCTTTATATTGTCGTGAAGGTTCTAGAATAAACTGCTATCGTTTTACGAATAAAAATATTGAAGAGTTTGAGGCTAACTAGCTAGTTAGTTGAATGTCGCTCGGTATTGTTATAACATCTGTTTTAAAAGGAATTAACAGAAATAATAACATTCTTCTTTACCAATATACTTATGGATTTGAATACATTTGAAGTTAGACTAAATGTTATAGACAAAATATGTACTTGGAGCAACTTTTACAAAAGGTTCAAAAACAAAGTATCCTGAAAATGTAAAACTAAAGTATCATAAAAACAGTCTGCACATATAGAATAGACAATGAAAACCAAATATTCTTTACTCTACAAATATTGTGAATAATATATTCTTCATATAAACATTCTATACGGTACACGTCCTGTATGTAAAGATTTTTATTGAGTAAACTAGTACGGTTAAGTTTTCACACATTCATTGGAAACCGGTGGAAACTTCGTAGGAATGGGAACATAACGAATTTGTAACTGCAAAACCGACCGGTAACAACTTGGACTGTATTTCAGCGAGTTCCGATCTGTAGGGTGGTTGTACGATGTGATGTTTTTGGGACTAAATAGGATTTGATTGGGGTGTCTCAGAAAATGTCTATGTACTCTTATATCAATCATGTTTAGATATAAATGTTAAATTGTTCTATGAAATCAAAATACACTGACTACTTTAGTAACGTTACATCGTGTAAAAACTACATAATTGCGCCTTTATTTAGTACATTCAGACAACTCAAGCCCGTTCCCCTACAGAAGGATAGACAGATATCATTATCAGAGATATATAGTACAATCCCATCATATTTAGTAAATCAAATATATTTATAGCATTTAAAGATTCTTACGACAGTTAATATTTTTGCACTGTTGATAAATTTTGTTTCTCTCTATAATAATTTAAAAAAAATTAGCCTAGCCAACCTAAATCCACAATACTCAGCCATTAAACCCTATCACTTACTCATCTCATCGTTCTGTCCCAAATAAACCCAACTCCATGTCCACCCTACAACACACCAAAAGCCAGAGCAGTAACAGCAGAGCAGAATTCCTGCCCAGCCGGACGCCATTCCTCGGAACTGCGGACTAGACTAACAACTGCTAGTTAGGAACATTCTTGGGTTATTACTTCGCAGGCATTCGAATGAGGTCGTAGATGCAAGGGCCTTTTGTCAAGCACTTTACGAGTTTGGGTTGAAAGAAGTTTTAGGCACATTTTCTTTGTAGATTACTATAGATATTGAAGACACAAATACTGTTTAGACTATTGACTATGACATGTATTGGTGTGAGGTTGTTTGAAGTCTCGTTTATAGATTACACAGATTTAAAGTCGCTTAAACGTAACCTAAAATACCCAAAACTGGAAAAAAACATTTCTCTGAAGGATATGATTTCATTATACTACAGACTCTTGAACTATTGAACAGAAGTTGTTTATCACGACGATGTGATCAACAACTTCTTTCCTTCATCTTTAGTATTACTTTTAGGAATTAAATGGCATGGTGACAATAACCTAAACACTTTAGTTCTTAAGTTATACTTTCTTTGACAAGCCAAAAAAAGGCAGGTAGTTAGCTACCCATTAAAAGAAGCAGACATTTACAATATTTCCCAATCTTGCACAGAACTCATATGACTCCACAGTTACTAGTAGTTAAGTAATTGGTTCCATATAGACACCCGTCGTGCACATTGGAATTCGATTGGCATCGGGTCTGCAGCGGCCGCCTCCCTCCGAGCCTTTGAGTTCCACTGGACGATGCCGGGATACATAGAGCCTTAGTTAGGTGACAGGAAGTTAAATAAATTATATTATCGAAAAAATATTACGTTGATATACCTATAATTTATTCAAACAATAATCATTAACTAGTTTTCATTTTAGTGAAAAGAACAGAATTTTGTTTATTAACTTGATTCTAATCTTACGGGGATTATACTTGTGGATACATGAACGACTACGTTTAAATGTACGAATATGTATTTTAAATAATGTCAGCATTACGCTGAAATTTCGCAAAGCAACTACTCATTAACTAATATTTCTGCATTAAAATAAATGATTTATTAATTAATTACGTTTATTTAAATATTAAATAGAGCCGATTTTACCTTACTTGAGGTAAGTGAATCATACGTCAGGGTTGAATCGTAAAAAGCCATACATAAAAGCACATTTCCAACTATTTACAAATACATAAATAGTCTCTACACGTCAGACGTCAACTCATACCTAAATAGTCAATTCAATAAACTTCGTACCGCCCTGTCCCTAGTTGGAAACTCGACCGCGCGGCATCACTTTGTGAACTAATATCCCCAAATGAGGAGGCGACTGGCGACTCAAGACTTCGTTACAGTTGCCACTTTTGAGTCCTCCCTGTTGAGTAAGTAGTTGGGAAGGGCTAGAGGTTAGTGCACCTGGAAGGGAATGGGTATGTACTTAGGGTAGGTATGTATAGGTTTGAGTATGTATATGGGTATAGGATTGTTAGGTTCATAAAAGTATTGTTTTGGCTAGAATTTTATTGTAAATATATACATACTGCAAATTATATAATAACAAAATTTTATGAAATCACCTTAAACATAGATAGATAAATGGATTCACTTATGAAATTGTATTTAAGGAACTTCTAAAATGGCAGTATTTGTAAGACAGTGTGTAATCGACAATAAAATCCGTAAGAACGAGAAGCTAAAAAGAATAGTTTCACAATCTACAAAATAAATCTATAAAATATCCAAATAACAAGTACTGAAATTCCTAACTATTTAAAACATTTACAATATTTCATAATATTAACAAATTATGACCAATAAAATTAAAGCAACATACATACACGCAGCAACCCTAGGCAAAAAGTGAAAAGTCAAGTTGACAGTTACAGTTGATCCTGTCTGTCAAAGTTCCCTCGCAACCGCTGTCACGCGGACCCGGGATGGACATAGATAGTGCGTGACAGCCTGAGAAGGGTCAACCTTGTTTATTCGGAAATGCCGCGCTTGGATACATTTCTTTTGAGCCGGTTAAACTTTTTGCGCATTTCCTCCTTTATGTCACGATGAAAATCTATGGTCCTTTTTGTGATTTAGGTTTTTGAGGAGAAATGCGTGCATAAATGATCATTTTTTCACGTAAATGACATTGAAATAAACTAAATCATTATAATTCCCGTGATCTCTAGAATTATACAATATTCAAATATCTTTAAAATATTAAAATGTAGAATATTACTTACTGTAATTAATCTGAAGAAATAATAATTGTATCTGAGTTATATCTAAGGTATATATTTACAATATTTTAAGAAAAATGAAAGCCTATTTTATCACTAACCAACTAAATCAATCTACAAGCAATCCCTACCCACCATTAACAGACAGACAAAAAGAGGAACCATATCATCCACAGACCTCACAAACACACCCATAATATTTGGCAACGCAAAAAATCTGCTGAATCGCAACAAAAAACTTTTAGGGTGGGCCTCACCTATCCTCCCACAGCCCTACGCATCTCACTAGCCACTAATCCTGTCCACTTACAAAAGAGTATAACAGTTCACAACTCCATTTGATTCTCAAATCTATTTTACAGTCAATAAAGTTTGTTTTAGCTTAACCGCTCGGGTCAGTACGTTCGGTCCGAGGTTTATAAGGGGAGTTGTACCTAAAAAGGTGGAAACTCTGATGAATGTACCCCATTAGGTGTTATTTATTTAGATCGTGGTCGGAAGGGCCTGTCAGTCGCTCAACGGGAACCCAGTTTGCAGGACCGTGTATTGCGGCCGACACCTTGAATGGCGATAAGTGGACCTTGCTAAGGGCAGGGCTAGATTGGGAAGGCTGAAAAATTGGTATCATTTTAATATTGAAAACTTTATTGAGACTTACATTTATAACATTAACTTATACTTAACATTAATACAAAATGCATTTAATTCGACATACCACTTTACATTTTATCACAAAATAATAAATATTTAATTTTGATTATGCAATGTCGGTTAAAATGTAGTATATGTCATATGTTTTTCCTCATAAATAATAGGGTTGAATTACTTACGTTCTTTTAAATATTGGATCTCTATTAGCATAATATAGAACAAATGACTAGTCAGAATTGTGTGTTGCCAACAACATATTATGGAGTTTTCCCGCTAAGCAAATGGTGACATGATGATATTCCTAGGTTTAACTGGCCAATGAGACGTTAGTGAATGAGAAACCAAGTCACATTGACCAATTGCACAACACTCATTATTATAATTTTTTTCATTGTATTTCATTGGTCAAATCGTCGTGACATGTCACTATTTTCTTAATGCGAATATACTATAGTCTTAAACCGATCCGTACCGAATTAAACGTAGGACCCTTAAATATTTGAAATTTTGTCTCATTATATGGAACCTTGTAGAATTCTATTCTTACTCTACTCTACCTCAAGAACCCGCTAGTTCTAGCCCATTTCCTGCTAAGGTGCGCTGACGGAATGACAGATTCCACCTCGTTAGCCACCACAAACAGCGCCGGTTTTTCCTAGTTCAACTCAACACATGTCATGACAGCTATTTGTCATATGGAAATTAAGTGTGCGCGGCCCAACATCGAAAACAAACATGGCCGCGCGGTTGATTTTTGTTTAAGACGCAATCGCTTTATATTAAAGACGTAGGTATATTTTATACATGGAGACGTGAAGAAAAACTATAGAACAAAAGTGAAGTTTGATATACTTCAGTATAATTAGTATAAGAGTCACAAATAAATTAGATAAACCACAAATAGGGCATATAGAAAGACTATAGCAATGATTATAACTACCGAGTTTGAAAGCAAAAGCCTATGAATAAAATTTACAGTAGATAGAATACCATTGTTTCTTAGTATTCTTACAAAGTTTACAAATGTATATAACTACCTACCGGTGTGTATAATTTTCGATATATGTTCTATTTACTATATATAAACAAACTGATATAAAAGTGGGTTTCCCCATTAGCTAGGGTACCTTCATAGTCTATTATGATATTACATTGTCGTGACTGAATGAAGCAACAAGACATCTACCGTGAGACAAATCCTAAAATATAATAGAAAACATTGCGGAATGCAAACCAGAAGTACATTCGATAACAAAAGTGCTGTCACACTACTTAGTTAATATCCTTTGCACTACAAACTTAATCGGCATTTTAAATCTTGTGTAATATATTCAAAATTATCATGCATAAGTTAAACAAAGTCTTTCAAAAGTGAGTTTAATCCTTTAGATATTTTCTTTCTTTTCAATTAGGTTCTTGCTTAACCCTTTACTGCTAAGCTTTTTTCTGTAAAGGTTAGGTTAGGTAGGTTTATTATTTACTCTGCTAACATGGGTCATCATAAGCGTTTAACATATATGCTATAAAAGTAAAATGGGGTTACGACAAGACAAAAAATCCACTTCTTAATCATAAGTCATAACACATAAACTCTAATTTTTATACTAGCACCTTACCATATATGCTGCATAGAGCATTAGTTTCCAATTGTACCCACCCGTGAGCAAATTTCTTAAAAATCCTGACTAAGCATTTTGCGAACGGAAAAGTACATATGACGCAGAACAACATTTACATATACGCGTGTATCGAAAAGTGGAATATTTTTATACATTTCCTTATAACGATACGTATTATTAGGTATGTAACTACAAGCATTATCAAAACAGGTACGGTTGGCAAAGGAAATGAAGATTTATTTACGACGTTTGTGGAAAACATTTTGTAAAGTTTCTCAGTTTTGACTTAACTTTTTAGTTAAGTTGTTGTTAACCATACAAATCACAAAATATAGATTAACTTATTAAATCTACAATATAATAATATATATGGTGTGTACTATAACTGTGATTTGAAAATGATTAAAAACACGTAAGTTACAGACGCAATGTCAATATAAATAATGTTAACATAAAGGAATATAAGTGACATTTCACGGTACATATTACGATGTGCAATCAGTACTATTCATATAATGTCCAAGAATATGACCTTCTTACTTTCAGCCAGAGATCTCTGATCAAATAAATGTTCTCAATAAATAAAAAGAGCCCAAATATGCATACCTTCTGTGTGTGCTTTGGTAACTAAACATATTATCAAAAACAATGTATAATTTTATATAAATTCTTTCTCTGACAGGAGACATTTTTCCTTTAAAGTTTTATTTTATTTGTTTTTTTTATTGTAAATAATAGTTTTATTTTATATAAATAATAATAAGTTTCATAAATAAATGACTTTCTTCTGCTATCAGTCCCTTCACTGGTCCCCAGTCTCTAGCCGTAGTAACAAGCAAATGTGGCGGTGAATTTCATATTTCGCTAAGCGTGCTCTTGTCTGTTTATTTTCCATGTGCTTTGGTTCTCACAGTGAGTTTTGTATTTTTTCTTTGAATATGTCCTTGTTAGTTGTGAGCCTGTGGAAGTATATGTTAAAGAGTAACATAAAGTAACGTATAAAATATAAACGAGAGAAATATCTTCGATGATTAGGACTACATTGTATTTAATAAAGAAAGAATTGGTACTATCTGTTACGAAAGGATTGTCTCGTCTCATTTTGTTTTAAGTTTGAAATAAGATTATTTTCAACAAATCGAAGTGTAAACCATGTCGTTAAAGAATAGGTATTTGCAATATTTATACACTTATCATGACTGTTAATCCTTTTATATTTCCGGATGTTTGAATTACCTACACACTACGAGTGATTTTCTTCACGCTGGTATTTGGTGATGGATTTTTAAATACATCTATTCACACTTCTACGTCCCCAACGGGATAGGTCTCTACCTAGACCAACGATCGCCACATGGAACGATCCTGACAAATCTCTCTTGCTTCACTCACATCTGTTAACGCATATATCTAAATACTAATATACCAAACATAGCTCTAATATAGTAAACACTCACCAAACAATATGATGACATGATGTATATATAATTTTCTAGAGGAGATAGGAAAGATATCTTTGACATAGTTTCAAAGGTAAAACCTAAGGCAATATTAAGAGCTATATAACAATAAAGTAGAAACAGAACAACAGATGTTGAGCCGGCTTAGTGCAGGCCAATTAAAGTGAAAAATGACCTTCAATTTGAAGGGATGGAGATGCTCACTAGGAAATGTCATTACCACCCCTTTCCCGAGTTAAATCTGCCCTTGAAATTGAGTGGAGCCGGGTATTTGTTATATTTTGAAGTGTAAAAGGCTAGTACGTTCGATCTTATAAATGCGAGTGGTGTATTCTGAATGTATTTTTATTGGTTTGTGTCATGAATAATTTTAATGCGAAAAGAGAAGTCAATATTTGTAGTTATTAAATAATAATAATAATGTTAAAACTGAGTTCCATGCTTGGTTTGGAGATGAAAAGATTTTTTATAGAAATAATTTATTTTTATTTTAGGATTATGTTACATTCATGAAATTAGTAATGCTATTTACCAATCTTTATGAACATTAGGTGTGTTTAAAGCATATCATATAACTTATAGATTCCTATAAGTTCGTCGTATATTTGCTTATACATATATCCAGAGTAGTGCCAACCTAACATACTATTCTCTAATAGTAGAAAAAGCAAAACCATTACACATCTAACACTCACAAAACATGCAAAATCGATCTACATTCTATGCTAAATAGGGTCCATTTTCGGTTGGGTCCATAAACAAAATGATGGGGGGAATCGAGCATTGTAGTCCATTAGAAAACACATAAATTAAGTGCTCAATAATAAATGGAAACGTCCTGAGCAGAGGACGGCGTGGGGCGGGATTAGGCTGCGTCCATTGCCTTCGAAAACGGAACGAGGTTCGGTGACGAGTCAGTTTTCTATGACATTTTTAGAGTTTTATGAACTTTTTTGAAATATTTTTGTAGGTAAACAATAATTACAGAACATTTTGCATTGAAAGGTCCGGGTTAATTAGGAAAATAGATAGGGTATATAGTAAATATTTAAAAATTTACATTTAAAATACGAGTATTATAATAGACTGTTTAGGAACATCAAATTATTATACAAGACTATTTTACCTCTTTAACATATTATGCCTATAAACCTGTATCTAATTCAAACTCCATTCGAACACAATACCACAAAAGAGACACGTATCATCTCGTTATCCTCTGACATTTATAAACGATTTATAACCCAGCAATTGACCATAAACGAACAGGTTATGTCCACAGCACGCGTGAAAAGAAAGATTTAGGGAGACGAATCTTAACAAGGGATGTAAAGTCAAACGGCGACCAATATTGTGGTCAGATAGCTCGTGTCACAGAGCCTTTTGTGGTTTAAGTACCTGATTCAAAGGATGAAAGGTGAGCGTTTATTCACACTTTAACCAACATCCGTGGACCATATATCTCTTTCAAACCAGTCTGTGATTCGGTGACAAAACCCGCTTTGTTACTGGATTGACCAGTGGCGGACGAGGGTGGCGTTTAATGGTTAATAGTGAGCTTAAATGTTTAGTGACTTAACAGATATCTTATTTCGTATATTTAACTCGATGCAGGAATAAAAGTATTTAGGTTTACTGAGAATAATCCAATGCGAATTTCTGAAGCAAGCGTCGTAAGCTTTTATGCATAGCGCTCTGCTTTTATTTTCTTATACAAATCATAAACAACGATGCATTTTAAAAAAAGCATCGTCAAGCCCAAATCATAGTGTACAAATCGTAGTCCCTGTTGAGCCAACCACTTTATAACATGATGCTTTCATATGAAAAAAATAAGGGAAGGTGGGTATTGATACACAAATCTGTTTGTTTAATGACCTATTTTTTTATATTATTACAAAATAAAATATTCGGATAATGTGACTTTACAGGATGAGAGTTGAAAGTCTAATCTACAATCAGAAAAAAAATCGTTTCAAATATGTTTGCGTAATATATGTACCTACAAATATAATCGGATAAACATAAAATAATTAATATTAAAATTTTTCAGCTTCGCCCTAATCCATATTCTAGCAAAATCAATCCTAATTTAGCTACTCACTAAAAACTGAGGCATTATTATAATCTAATCCTGTTAACATGTAAAACCCGTATCAGTTAGACCACTTTTTGTCCAAGGCCGGACCAGATTGACCAGTGGGCACGCGCTGGGAGGCGCTTTGAACCAGTCAGACCAATAGCCGTGTGGTACCGGACCAATACCAGTTTAGTGATACCAGGTGCAACCTAATAGCTGTTTTTTTATTCATTATCAATTTAAACGGATCTGTGTAATGAAACATTTATTTAAATCATCAACATTTATTAAATGACGATAGATATAGGACCTTACGTACTCCAAATTAAAAAATGTTAAATCTGGCGAAAAATGTTAAAAAAAACTACATAGACATATAATGTCAGGTATAAATACAAACTCATATCGTCCGGATACTGCAAAACAAAAAAACCAAAATAACAGATCTTACCACCAAAACTTTCAGTCACATTCGTCCATCGCAAACATCCCAGTAATTCTTAGTTCGAAATTTAATATGCCGAGATTCTCGTCCAAATATGCATCACTTGAGCGGCTGAAGGGCTGCGACAGATGCTGATGGATTCCCTACGTGACACGCTTGTAATAAACACGACTTTCATAGATGACTGCATTCCGCTCTACGTACTGAGAATCGAATTCTTTGCCTCCGTGACGAATAGCTGAGAGTTGGATTCTCATCGAGAAGATGTCGATTGATATTGCTTAGGAACGTGTTGATGGATGTAGAACCTATGTGCTGCATGTAGAATTGATCTTGTTCTATGTGCATGAATCTAAGATGTTGTTGAATGTCTTAAAGTTAGTGTTTTTGAATTTGGAAGGAATTTGTTAGTCACGTCAAGCGAATGAACGAAATTAAGTTAGCAAGCATTTGATTAACTTTTTAAATTAGCATAGAACATAAATTTATATAATACTATGATACCACTCTGTGACCGAAGGAAACAGGGTTTCATTTTAAATATATACGAACGAAATAAAATTAGTAAGCATTTTATTAACCTCTCAAATAACATAAGACATAGATTAATATAATACTATGATACCACTCTGTGACCGAAGGAAACAGGGCTTCATTTTAAATATATACGAACGAAATAAAATTAGTAAGCATTTTATTAACCTCTCAAATAACATAAGACATAGATTAATATAAAACTATGATACTACTCAGTGACCGAAGAAAATAGGGCTTCATTTTAAATATATACGAACGAAATAAAATTAGTAAGCATTTTATTAACCTCTCAAATAACACAAGACATAGATTAATATAAAACTATGATACTACTCAGTGACCGAAGAAAATAGGGCTTAATTTTAAATATATACTAGTAGTAATAATTATAGGTAGTTATAAAAAACATAAAAATATAATTACCCATTTCTGAACAAGTTTAACTATACTAGTACTACAACCCTAACAATAACTCTCACCTAACTGCCATTTCTGGCAGCCAATACGGCGTAGATGTGAGTTTATTCACGTATCAACTCGCAAATTACTATCCAACGATCGGAGAGGGAAAACAAAAGGGCACGAAAAACATTTATATCAATGGCGGGTAGTCTAAATTTTGGAGTCATTGACAGGTAGTAAAGGAACGGACGATTCCGCAGGGTATCATTTACAGTACCATGTAGTGCCTTATATTCGTACAGCATACGGAGTTTGGAGAATAGACATTATTGCGAAGGAAATAAGAGCGGTTTTGAATGAGCTTTCGAGCTTAAGGAGAAACCTCTGGTATCTAAAGTGATAAGAAAAGTAAAACTATACGAGACTGCCCTTTCCTATTTTCAAGTTTGTTTATTTAGTGAGAGTTGTTCATTTCAGTTTCTAATATAATGAAAATAATGCGAACACTATATGAATAATTAAAATCTACTGTTAAATGAGTTAATATACAGACTCAGCTGAGTCAAAACCTTTTTGCTGCGGTAGTCACATGCACAAGGTATATCTCCTGGCTTATTTATGTTATTTGCAAACTCTTTCTTATACAAATTATTCAACTTAAATGGAAGCGCTTAAATTATCAGTAATTGTATACAGATATAAATAGCATATGTTTTTGTGGCTAAATAGATACTTTTAAGTATTATTAATAATTCGCATACTTACGTCGCATCATGTCCAATTAGGTATGTTTGAGCTCTGATTAGAATCTTACACGATACGTAAGGGCTTTAACGGGCATTTTATATACCATCCTTTTACATAAATAATTGTGTGTGCCTTCAATGTAATCTTTCCAATTTTACGCCCACCCAACTAGACGTGTTTTTAGTATTTTTCATTACGTCTTAGAATTCCATTCAATCCCACTCGATAACCGAGTTATAAACTAGTAAAGTGTTTTTACTTTCACATTGACCTTAACAACTTATAAATAAATAAATAGTGTTAAATCTGTATAATGTTGTTGTAAACAGTCTGTATAATGTTACTTAGGTGATATTGAAATGACTTCTCTATGTTTCCAAAGTAAGGTCCAATAAAAATAAAATATTATACTGGAGTGCTCAAACAAGCTTTCCATAAGTCATCAAACCCATTATTTGCTAAAAAATAAACTAGGAGATGCAACTCTCCAAGGTTCTCTCCACCCCGAAAGGGATTTATGGACGTGAGTATATGTATATGACGTGACGTGAGTATATGAGTATACAAAATCTCGATTTGCATAGAGCTCATGTTCTAGATTTTTTTTTCATCCAATTACGAACAGCTCCGAATCATTCCTGACAGAAGGGTCAGAATGTAGTTTCGGCCGGCAGCCGCTGGTGACCCGAGGGACTCGACCCGGGTTCGATCCCGGATAAAACTGGCGGCAACTCCCGCCTCCCCGTATTTGTCACTTTTACCGCACATAACTTCGCTCCTCCTATCTACTGGAACTATTTG
The DNA here is from genome assembly GCA_030578115.1 of Leucoptera coffeella. Lineage (NCBI taxonomy): Eukaryota > Metazoa > Arthropoda > Insecta > Lepidoptera > Lyonetiidae > Leucoptera > Leucoptera coffeella. The sequence goes on from JAMBLF010000168.1 coordinate 308,916, forward strand.
CGCATAATTTCAGTTTGTTTACTTTATATTATGTATTGTATGGTAAGGTTGTTGGGATGTAACTGTAACTTATACAATACATCAGATATAATCATTAGTTATATAACGCTATGATTTCAAATCCACAATATTTCTGAAATAGATTTAGGAAATGATACATAAAATAATAAATAACTTTTGAAATCATCAAGAGATTAACTGTGAGGATTTCATAGGATTTTTATGATATTATATTCATTGAAATCAGAATTTATTGCAATGTAGATGTAGGTTTTTGTTTTTATATTTGAAATTAGGGACTAAGAGATGGATAGTCAAATTGACTGAACTTTCCACCAGATAGACTACGTTGGCTATTACCAACATGACAGTTGTTTTTTAGTCTTGTAATCATACATACTCGTACATACACGTATTCACGTCATCAGCCAGAGACATATTAGTACTACTAATAGTACTAAATTACTAATACTTTGTACACTCGATGTACACTGTACATTCATATGTAAAAAGCAAACTTAGAAATTCTCTTTAGGGCCGAAAGAGGGCACTTGAGCAGCGTTAGTGCGGTCTCCGGTTGGGCAAAAAGTGGGTTCAAAACAAATATTTTCTTAGTTCCAAAGTCCTAATTGCTATGAGAGACATGAACTGAATTACAATTGTTTCTATGGATCATTGGTTGTGTGAATGAGTTAAAGGTGGATCTTAAGTTGAGCATAATTAATACTCATTTGTTTTATTTATTTATCGGTCTATGAACCATTTGAGTATAAAGTCTTTGAGTTTAATTAGTTAATTGGCAGCGTATTATTATTTTAAAGCTTAACATACAATTCATTTTTCCAAAAACTTTTTTATGCACTTTATATTCAACGTTCAAGCTTAGATCGGAGGAAAATCGGTAGAATTTCGTGAATATTACCTTAGGGTCAGTATTTCTTTGAGCAGGGGTTGTCCATATATCCCTTTCGGAAATCAAATCCCTGAGGATTCAATGTAAAAATAACATCGTCGAATTTTCAAGTTAACACTGTAAAATATTGACTGAATAATGAATCACAATCCTTCAAATACAAATAAGTTTTGTTTTTGAGAGTTAGGTACTTATTGATAAACTTATTTTTACGTTAATCTTAAGTTAATTCACATATCTTTCTATAATCCTTACTATTCTACTCATACGGATTCTAGGTTGAATTCAAATGAAAGACGATAAAATTTAATGTTCATCATTTAATAAATACAATTATATCTATTGTTGTTAGTTACGTATTTTGGTATTGCGAAATAAAATAATAATACAACGGTCACAACATACACATTTATTAAAATGTTAATATTAGTATTATATTTGATTGTTACAGATAATGTGAATAATTGCAGTGAAGTTTAAATTAAAACTAAAGAACAAAAATGGGAGTCCGGTGATATATAACATAGGTAAGAAAATTCATTAAACAAATAAGAGAAATAATACATAACACTTACGTTAGAAAAAGGGCAAAATTAGCATTGAGTGTGTTTGAAGAAATGTATGCACGGTAGCAAAATTAAACTTGTATATAAGGTTCGCGACAAATGGGAATCCGTGATCTCTACCTAACCCTCTGTTGGAAAATGTGCGTGATGTGTATGCATGTATGAATTTAAGTCGATCCTGACCCTATATTATCCCTAGTTAGTTATTCGTAAGTTCTGTATCAGCATATTCTATAAAGTTCCTAGAATAACTTTTTAAATCTATCGCAAAACACCCATCTTCAAAACAACATCTCCTTAGGTACCTCTAATAAGTAGTTCGAAATCAAAGCTCCCGTAGGCAATAGTTTAGCAGATGTTACTTGAAAGACTCTGAAATGAACAAAGGGATGCAAATAGCAATTTTAAAGGAGCCAAAGGGATGGACTGTGGATCAGTGAACTATCTTGGTTACAAAGGCATCGCATAGACTATACTACGCTGAATACAAAATTAAAGTTATAGACTCTATTCAATTACTAATAGGAATGTTTTTCGTTAATGAATTGCTACTCTATCTTTTCTCCCAGAATATTACAAAAGATATCTAATGAATTACGATTGCAATTATTTGGGAGATGTTTAAATCTACTGGCTTACATACGAGTATATAGTATATTAATGGTAATTGTGCTAAAGTTAATTAGATGCTATAAGAGATTATTTTTAGTTCAAACTTGTACCGAATAAATTCATAGTATTTTCCCATTTTTATAAGAAATGTAAAATAGGAAAAAGTAGGAACGGTGTTCATCAAGCCTCTGACTACTCCAAAAAAGAAACACTTGCGAAACGTATTGTTTTTAAACAGTATCATTGAACATACAACTCATTCATTAGCACGTAATAATTCTCAACTCAAATATATAGATGAAATGATTTTAAATCCATTGAAAACCTAACTTAGCTTCTCATTATATTGATGACTTAACAAGTAGAAAGTAACGTGTTGAACCCTTAATACCTGCCCACCCATGCCACGCCTAGCAGCGCTATCAATAAAACACGAGCAAGTGGGCAAAGGACTAGTGATCGATGGAACTTGTAATTTAAACAGAAAGCCCTACGGCCGTATCGATTACGGTAACTCGACAACTCGAAGATATTACTACTTGCGATTATATCGATACTTCATAGTCGTATAGTTGGATCATACTAGTACGTTCATACATACACATCACTCTCTTTTCATAGTAAAGAGTGTGCAGAAATCAGGGATTAAGTTTGATAAACTACTATCGCTTCATTGACATTCATGCACCTTATGATACTCACTCGGCGGTTATATGTTCTTTTATCGTTATCCTTTTTCAGTTTGCCGTTGTAGCTAGTTTTAGATCTGGTCGCATGCCGACAACCAAAGGTTTTTAATTAAAGTTTTAATCGTGATGACAGCACCTATCCGTCTAGATAGAAAAAAGATAGTAATTGCTGTTAGGTAGTTGCCATCTAGTGAAAAGCAATTTTGATTATCAAGTTTCTGACCCCTCCAAAAGGGCTTACTGTATTTAAACGTACATAATATATTTTTATGGTTACTACAACCATGTTTGTATATATTTTACGTACATAAGCAACAATACTAAACGTCTCAATTTATGTCTCTCACATTTTTATTACTATTAATTTCGTTCCCGAACTAAGTGACTGGTTACATTAGTAAGGCTTAGGGGCTGACTAAAAGGTTTTTGTCCGACCACTTGGGGCGCAAACTTTAATATTGATTGTCACCAGGTTCTAAACGATGTACCTAAATCCATGCTAGAACCTAGTTTGTATTCCCCGAAGCTTAGCCCTTAAACATTATATTAAATTAGTTTAGTTACGTTAAAGTGTTTTGTTGAAAAACATTAGATCCACGCTGTTGTAGATTGACGTTGTTATGTATGTGCTATTTATGGTAATATTAGTAAGTATACCGCCGAAAAACTAGGTACTATTTTTTATAGTAAAGTATCATGAAAACAGACGAATTTTTTAAGGGAAATAATTGTAAGCCAAAATATAGATAAACGCACACCAAAATATAGCAAAGGTTAGGTTTGGGTTGGGTCTGTATTATTTTGGTGTGCACAACAGTATTCATGATTAATAACTAACGGGACTTATCGCGGATGTTTTTATATAATAAAGTTAGCTTTATTAACCCGACGTTTCGGCTACGTTGCAGCAGCCATGGTCACGGGCAGACACAGGTAACTTTATTATATAAAAACATACGCGATAAGTCCCGTTAGTTATTCATCATGAGTATAAATCGCGAATCTCTTAAAACTATATTCACAACAATATTTTTTGGTAGGCGTTTAAACATAACCCTTTTTTTAATAGCTTAAAATTGGATAGCCTACCAAACTTAATTTATTATTTATTCAAATATTTACTTCTCGTATGTAATAAATGACATACACGTAGGTCGTAGAAGTCAAGTTTATTTGAATAGTTAATCAACACATTCAAACACAACAATCAAAACAGACCGTTCAAAATGCGTCTTAAACGCCGGGTAGTCTTATTAAAGCCCACATCAACTTCCGTCGGCTTAGAGCAATTAATAACTTAGTAAACCCAAGGCCTGGGTTTTAGAGGCTGCATTATTCTGACCCTTAGGGATGACCTTTGTCTAATGAAGGGAGAGCCGTAAATTTCGACTTGTTTTGCTTACCCGGGCAAGGGGAAATAGGCCGTAGTTTCTAAGTTTAGTAAGTAAGATTACAGAGTGGTATTTAATTTGTGTTTTGATAGAGAATTTAATTGGCGTTTTGTTTTGTTTGGTTTATTGGTTGATTCCCGGTGGTGAACTATGGGTTTGTTTTTGTTTCTAATTTTAACTGTTCCAAATAGGAATAAGTAAAAACGTATGCTGAATTCGAAAGATAAATAAATGTAGTGTTATGTGAAAGGTTTGGTGTATTCTATTTTGTGTGACTTAGCATAATCATCTATCAAAGTACACTTTAAAAAGATTTAATAATATAATAAGAACTTTGCAATATAGTATATCTTTGCAGTGTACAAACATTTTAACCTCTAATAAAAACCAAGTACAACCTCCTTAGAACTAAGCTCAACCATCCATTCCATACCCACAAAATAACCTAATATACTACCTATATAATTACTCTAAATATAGGACCACCCAACTCGTATTTCAAACGCAATATCGAAGGTCTTGGTCAAATCCAATATGCTTACAAACAACGGAGGTAACAAGTGTAGGTGGTGGGAACAAGATGTGACTTTTTATTACAGTCACAGGGCAAGGGGCTGTAATGGACCAATATTTGTTTCAGCAGCCCCGCCGAATGTAACCACTGGGTACTGGGGTAGAGAAAAAGGCTAGACTTATAAGTGGCATTATTATTTAATACTACTATATACATAATTTAATACTACACATGCATACATACGCTTCACGACTTGTGTATACAAATTCCCTTTTTGATTATGGATTGAGTACCCATCTCTGAAATTTTGAAGACATTTTAGGTATTAGAAGCCCGTGTTTCACTGGATAGACAGTACCCAATCTGATAGATAGTGAAACTTATTGCCGTGTATAGGCACTGGCTATTTATTACCTATCCTGAAGGATAGGCAGGTTTCCTCACGATGTTTTCCTTCACTGCTAGCGATTGTAAATTATTTGTTTTATTACTATTAGAAGCGTTATTTCACAGCCATAAGAACATACACAATACAATACATTTATAATAATTATAATTTACGTTTCGTTAACGAGATGAAGCTAATACTTCGCGCAAAATTAGTACTTAGCCATTTTTATTTATGGTTAAATTAGCGCGATCACAAAATCTTAGAGAATAAACAAATTTTTCGCCATAATTGTATTTTTTATTTCTCTTGGTACCTATATTGTACATTAAAAGTTTTATTAGTTATAGCTAATTAGGTTATATAAAACAAATTATAAATTTAATTAGTACGTAGTTATCAAACGCCTCGTCAAAGTATGCGTCTATAGTCAACCTATATACGCCTATAAAAAATCGCCTTATATATCCTGAGCACGACTACCTATTAGTTCAATTCCTTAACACTTTCATGCTGACGAGTACCCAATGGACACCGCAATGTATAAGCGAGCGGGTCAGAGCCCACAGAAGAAAGGGTTCCAGCCTCTGCTATTGTATTGGAAGGAGCCCGTCTTAGCTGGCTTCTAGACCTTTGAAGATTGTTAGAAATACCTTAAAAGGCATACAAACGAATGAATTGGCAATCTGTTTATTTAATTACTTATAGCTATTTCCTATACATAAACAAATAAAAATATGCCACATTTAATTATAATATTTATAGGCGGTCTTATGTCTTAGTGCTTTTTATTCCATAATTAACTAAGAGTCTAAGTAAAAAATTTAAATACCTCGGCAAAGGCATCATATATTCATATTACGAGTAATTATCAAGCTCATCTTTTGACTCTTCATTTGAGCGTCACTCGATTGTACATAAATACGGAGACAGCACCTTTTCACTGCATCAAATGCTATTCCTTAATACTGTTGTTGTGTCAAAGTGTGTGTATATAATAGTGTTATGTTAAAATGTATAAAAGTAGTTAATAAATGTTTTCTTTCTTTTTTTCAAATAAATGTAGTTGTATACAATCGCTTTAATTTTTGATATAGCACAGAAATCTGTAATACTTCTGCTAAAATTGCGAAATAAATAAGGAATTTAATAGATTTATATATTGCACCTTAGGATGCCACTTTGAAATGTCTATTTCGCATGAATTACAATAAGTATTTCGCGTAGTAATCAGATATATGGTCGTCATTTATTGAAACTCTTTATTTACATACATATGTATTTTGTGCCAATATAATTATTTGTCACTTCTACTTCTTTACAGCCAGAGCGGGTTGCCATTTGTAAATACACATTCGCAAGTGTTGCCATGTCGGTACACGCGACCCTTACACACACAGGAGCAAAGGGTTGGACACCGGTCCCTTTCTTAGATTTGTTTAAGACGCACATTGTGATGTAATAGCAACCTTTATGTACATAGAAGGGTAGGGATAATGGAGGTAATGATTTGCGAAAAATGATACTCTGGTTGGTAATTATTTTGTATGTGGTTTTGTGAAGGGATGGATAGGGACTTAGGGTTTTGAAAATTTATGTTGCAAATTACGCTTCTTTCAGTTAACGGGGCAGGTAGAAATTGTGTTTTTAGTTTGTATCTGGTCTTAATTGTAGAAAATTGATTACGCACATTATACTAAAAAAAATTACTGGGACTGCACTTTTAGCGTTAACTGTACATTAACACTTTAAACGTGTGTATAACGTGTGTATTTAAGTAGATATCTAATCGACTGCAATATAATCAACACTCTTATCTTTGGTATACTAGTGTCATAATCATACAGCATTAACCAAAAATCCACCAAATTCTCTTAACTACTAATAAAATGAATTTTCTACCAGGTTTCGAACGTAAAAGATACTAGGGCTAAATAGAATATATTGAGCGGTAGGCTAGCAAACTATCTCCAATGTTCCATTATGACATCAAAACCCCGATATAATGCTAAAAGGTGACCAGAGAGATGTTTTCATGTCTTTAAGGTTCTATCCTCCGAAAGGGATTAAAGGACGTAAACCTCAATATTTTAAACCACCGTCTATACAAAATCTAGACCCAAGCAACAGACAGTCCAGTGGGTTGCTAACTCGATCTGTCTCTAGTAGCTTCAAAGAGCAGACCTTATTATGTTGGACCAGCGAAGCAATCCTTCGGGACTTCAAAGGTGGATTGATACCTCGGTTAACTGTCTGATTGGTTAATGATGTTAGGTAAGGTTAGGCGTCAGTGGATATATTTGGTCAACGTTGGATGTTTAAGAGTATAACTTAGTACATGCATTGTCCGGTCCGGTAAATATAGTGAGGTGTACAACAATTTCTTTTTTTTGGAAACATATGAATTGCACCAAAGTTGCGTTTAAGATAGTATATGATCTTGTTATATTTACAGAAAAACTATAGTTCTGCTGTAATACTTATATAAAATTTATATAAGTAGATATTTTATGAAAAATTGTAGGTTAACTATGTATAACGTAACTCTGTCAACGTCTCATTTTTAACACTATTCAATATTCCACATTTTACACACTATAGTTTATGCCACAATTTAAACAAAAACTACTTAATACTGTTTATTATTATTTGGATGAGAATATATACATGAAGATATGTATATATTATTCACTAAAACATTAATATAATTGTTCCACTTGCTACTCCACAAACTCACTATATCTCCAACTGCACCATAGTAAACGAAGCACCGTCCACCCTTTGTTTGCAACACGTCACTCCCTACACTGGGCAGTGACACCCTATAAATAAATCATAAAAGGCGAAAAGACTTAACTACAGTGACAGGGCAATCGAATATCACCCTTTTGTAGTTGTAATAGAGGCTAGCAAATCATTTTTTGTTGATTCTGCACAAGGGGTTTGTTATGTTAGGAAGATTTTGTGAATTTTTTCGTCGTCGGCTTGTCTCTGATTTTTAATTGATTAATAACGTTAATGGTGAGTTAAAGTAAGAGATTTAGTAATAAGAAGGAGTAAGTATTAAGAGAGGTGATAAGGGTTGTTAAATTAAATTAGAATTGAACTGCAGATTTTTTGTAGAAATATCAGTCGCGAAGATATTTATGTATGTTATCTCAGGCAGTGTATTTATAAAATTATATATTTTTCAATACGTCTCTTTATTATTAATGACAAAAACATCATACATTCATAATGTTTACATAGTTGTAACATTTTCATGTATTACATTTCATAGATTTATCGTATTTATGTCCTTAATGCGTCATATAGATAGGCGTTATAGTATACAATAGTAAATGTTAAAAGTTTGCTGATTTGCAACTGTCAGCAGTTTTGGCGTGCCTTCATTATTTCTAAAAACATATAAGACTGAGCACCTATTCGCTTGCTTTATTAAACTTATAAGGGCAAATACTCACGAAATATTACAATATGTATTATTACGGACTGTATTTATAGTAATAAGCAGTAATAGAAAAAGTTATTAATTGATATTGAAGTTCAAATATTCTTATAGGAAAATATTATTTCTTTTTAAGCGCCATCTAGCTTTGAGTAGTACGAAACAGTAGTTACAAACGCGTTCGAGGAGGGCGCTAGTAGCGAAAATTCGTAGCATAGGGAAGTAGAGATATTGATATGGGAGTTTTCTTCTGTATTTATTTTGTTTACAAATCAAATAAATATCAATAAAAGTGATTATAATAGAAATATTTAACAAGTATTGCAATAATAAAAATAGATGGAACTTAATAAACTATAAATATTGAAGAACAATTACTGAAGAATAAATAATAAAGTAACAATATTAATTTATTTGGACTTTGGATTTATGAACAACCTATATTATTTTAAAAAAATACTTAAGCCGCCCCTGGTAAACACTTTAATATTATCCTTTACCTTTTACCCTTCCTATTATTTTCATTACGTACCATTCATTACCTTCTAACTTGAAAAACTTAAAATCCCAAACCGCCTTTCTCAAACCTCGCAGTGAAAGTAGGCAACGTCGCAAAGTAAAAATGCAAGCAAACTTTGTTCAGTGAAACCGAAAGTGACTCTGAACTCTAACTGATTTAAGGCGGCGAAGTTTTTTAAACTTACTCCGCGTGTCTACGGCGGTTCAGGGCCGAGTTTAAAGTTCAAAAGATGTACGAGAACGTGTACGGGGCTTGACAGCAGGCTGGTTGAGACATACAGGTTGTTGTATAATGATTGGTACGAAGTATTGGTACATTGTGGTTATTTGTTATTCTTATAAGAATAATGTAATCCTACTAGATAATCAACACAACCCTAATATTGATACTAAAAGGTGATCTAGGAAATCTTTAATAATAATAAAAGAATTTCCTCAAGGTTCTATCAATCTCTAAATGAATGAAATATTCTATTTTCATATTTTATAATAATATTCTTTATAACTACGCAACTTTGCCTCCTTGTAAGTACCTACCTGCTCTGCTAATTATAAAAAATCTTTTAGGAATTTTATTTATTAACTCAATGAATTTACATAATTATAAATAGTAGCTATTTGTATGTTTATATTATTAATAATTACAAAACACTACATCACCAGAAGTAACTTTTACTAAATTTTAGTGATGGCGTACAATATACGAGTAAAAACTCAATTAAAAATTCATATAAGAAATTACTATATAACGTGATATATTTCAATTATAATCACTCTTGCCTGAACCTGAACCTAACCTGTCCATTTCCCAATCAGAAAATTCAATTGCTAGCCAGTTAAAGTGGGCCGTACCGCAGTGGCGGGTCCCATATCCGCTCGAATCGATTGGATTAGTGCGAAGGCCGATTGATCGAGTGATTGATTTGAGAATGGCATCCGGTGGTAAGGCCTTGTGTCGAAACTGGGCGGTACAGGGAAAGAAACTTTATTAAGAGTTAATTGTATGGCATATACACATTGTTTTAGTAGACTTAAGCATCCACTAAACTATGAAATTTTTTGTCAGAGCAAAATAAAATTTTGTGATTGAAAAAGTATTTGGAATGTAGAGATAATAATTAGTATTATTATTAGTAGCATTGTAAAGATAATAATTTATATACTGATAGTGATGTATTAGAACATAAATTATTGACTATATGTATTTCCAGGTCGACAAAAAGGGGAAATATATTTATCGGAAAAAATTCTAGCAACCAATATTACACCATCACAACCCTCCAAAAAATAATATGCTAAAGTTAACCAAGGATACATTATGTCTTCAAGGTACTTAAAGCCTCGAGTCTACACAATCACAAGAGTGTACTTAAAAATATGTCTCGTTTTTTCAAGCTTAGTCTTCTATGCATCCCTTCTGAAATTATAGGTAGATACTAACAAGGATATCAAAGTAACGTAGTATAACATTGAACGGCCCTTTTTGGAACCATTGGCTTCGTAACTATGCTTGAAAGTGAAAGTAGTTTTCTCTCATTATTCTTGTTCATCCATGTACAATAGATGACGAATAAATTTAGTTATTCTTTTGTTTAAGTCGCCCTGAGCATGTTGAAAGTAGTTTTTTATTGCTTTTAGTAGTATAGTATTTAAAAATACTAGATGATTATTTTCTTCTTGATTTACTTTAATATACATTTGTTTTAATAATTTCAATAACTTTTATAATATACATAAATTTACATTACATTACATGTCATGACAAATATAAAATATATATTTGCATTACCAGTGATAGTATTACTATGCTATATATACTCGTATGACATTACTATGAGGTTTCGTAAAGTTAATAACTCTGACAATTGCCAACAGATCGTTAGTTCATCGCCCAATGAATTTCATTGACTTCCTAGTTATTCTAAATTATGTTCTGATCACATTTATTATTATTGTAGTCCGTAGATAATGTTGTAGATCTAATGGTAAATATTTTATCCAGTTGCTATCATATTATTAAGAACTGTGACATACATACACCAACAAGACAAGCAGAGCAAATAAGCACCTTACCCAAAAGTGATATTAATGATATAAATAACGAAGTCAACAAAGCGAAATGGGTTTGTCAGGATCGAGAGTTTATAGGATACGCTACCACTGCCTACCCTACAGGAAGAAGGGCGTGTATGTGTTTAAAAACACTATATACCTACAAGTACATGTACATGTTTATATGCAAGAGCGACGAATGACCGCCGTCTAGTCTAGGGCCTAACAATACCACCCGTCTGCCGTGAGGGAGACGACAGCGCCGTTCATACGGGGTGAAAGATCAATGCAATAATTATACATATACTAGTGACCCGCTCCGGCTTTGCACGGGTATAAAATATATAGCCTACTCCACTATTTAATGGATGTTATTATACATATAAACCTTTGTCTTGCATCACTTTATCTATTAAAAAAAACCGCATCAAAATCCGTTGCGTACTTTCAAAGATTTAAGCATACAAAGGGACATAGGGACAGAGAAAGTGACTTTGTTTTATACTATGTAGTGATATAGTTATATGGAGAGTCCCAGAATGGAATAATAATATACATAAAAATAAAGTTACGATCTATGAAAAGTATCTCGGGAACAAAATATCTCGGTGGTCACCTTAACATCAACAAAAAGACAAACGCGTTCACTACCATTAACCCAAGCGGGGTAATCAGAGGTTCAGGTGTCCATCTCCACAATTGCGAAGGTAGTAATTCTATGGCCACCTCGAGCCCACGTGTTGACCAGATGTACTCAATGTGACAGGTGTTTAGCCATGTCTTATAATTATTCTTATAATATAGTCGTATTAGTACAGATTAATTTTCATATCAATTACTATGATTACATTTATTCTTATTAAAAACAAATTTACTACCTCGTGTAAACGAAAAGTCCGAGTCCAACAGAGAGGACACCCATAGGGGAGCCTACACTTAAGCCTTAAGCTAAACACAACCAGTATAACCTGACCCTCTCATACCTTTCCTTACTAAGAGATGAGAGCTCACCAAAATCCTTAAAAGTTTCTCTTAACAAGCGTCCAAATGGTAGGGGATGAGATTCCTAATGGACGAACAGTGGTTGCGATGTTGATTGAAGAAATTAGTTAACGCATACCACGGCTGTACTGGAAATGTTTGGTAAGGGAATGGAATAGGTGCCTTTCTGGTCAAAGAAAGTTACTGGGGGTTTGGTTTTTAAATGTACTTATATAAATTATAGTCATGGAAGTGATTTGTCAGGATTGAGATACTTGGGATACTCTGCCTATCAGTCGGTATAAATATAGCTATTAATGTTTTTACGTAAAAAAATACATATTTTTATGGTTATCTTAGGTAAATTTGCGCTTTAAATGTATCTGAACGTGACTTCAGGCTTGTGTTGATATTGTTTTTCTGTTATCTTCCTGTGTCTAATGCGGAAAGTATTATTATTTTCTTCGTATTGTTATCCATTTCAAGTGACCTGAGGAATAATAATATATAAAGGAAGGATAAGGAAGGATCTCTAAACATAGGTTTATAATAGAAGGGTCTGTACTCAAAAAAATCTTTCAAAATAACTATAGAGTTCAATGTTTTCATGATATTTTAGTGCCCACGGATCAAACTGGCAATAAATCATCCCTATCGCAATCAATCTAAAAATATTCCCTATCTAGGCTGCCTCCAACAATGCCTACCACACATGCTCTGACGTCATCGCTGTGATTAATGCGGCACTCGCGATGTTGGCCCTAATTTTATTTCTCAACAGGAATGATAAATGTGTTTAACCTCACGTGATAAGTGTGTGATCTAGTTACGAATCGTGGTAGTTCTGCTGTGAGAAGATACGTGTGATGTAATGCTACGAATCGACACGTGCTACGGGTTAATGTGAAGTGATGCGTAGTTTTCTTAATGTACATAAATGTAAAGACTACCATTATTGTGTAAACAATTGTATAAAATGACGAAAGTTGGGCTTATGCACAACTAACACCGTAGTTTCTATTGTAATTCTATTTGTAAATACATGATTTTATAAACAATTTAATGAAAATTAATATTCAAAAAGTGCTTTTATACTTATTAGAAAACATACTTAAACTAAATTTATACCATATATACCTGCATAAGTTTGATTTAGTAACTACATAAAAAATATATTTTAAAAAAGCTTAGTCTATCACTGTAGATAGTAGAAGACCAAATATTTTAAATTATTTTATAACACGATTTCGCTATACCAAAAACCTTGTAAAAACAGACTGTCTATACTCAATCCACTAACCAAACACATACTACATACAGCCACGTAATTACAAATCCCCATCACTTCCCCTACGCATTTTATCTTAATCATTCTTCTATCAGCCAAAGGGGGGGTGGCCTCCCCCTTTTAAGCCCTTATCCCCACATGAACAGCTCAATTATTGCATAGGTATTAATCACATTTTACATACACAGAGTCCGGATTTTGCGCGATCGTTAATCATTTTGCGGCGGAAATACGCTTTGTGTAGAGATGGGGTGGGGATATTGTCGGTAGTTATGTAACTGTAGTGTATAAAAGAAGTACTGGTAGTTGAAAGTAGTAGTGGTAGTTAGGAAATTAAGGTTTGATGAGTATTTATTCGAGGTTTTATTTATTTACGTTGTGGTGAAATTCTGCAAGATAATTTATACAAGAAACTAAATGTAACTCATAAATATTGTAACATTATCATGAGTTTATGTTGTATATACTATAATACTACATTTATCAGGCCAATGCATAAAATAAAACCATTATATTCATCTCACTTATATAAACAGACATTTATAAAATAGAGAGGCAAAACTCACGAAACTTAAATAAATTGTGTCCTTGTGATTTATTTACTAGAATAATGCTAAAAATCACTCTGTATACAAAATGACAACCGTTTTATAATTAGACCGTATCATATGTATTTGCAATTCAAAGGTGGCAATAGAATCACTAATATCGAAATTGTGTGCATGCAAACGCGAACCTTTACCGCAAAAGAGAATGATCATGGAAGAGTTGGTTTTAGACATTCTAGCCTTTGACACCATCGTACAAAGTATCGATACTTTCGTAGCCCATCCTTACGCGAAATGGCTGGCTGGCAATCCCCACTCCCTCGGCTACTGGAAGGGCTTTTTGTTAATTAATCTCCTGCTCACGAGTTGCCTACGCGCTGCCAAACAATATTATTAGCCGTGATTATGTGCGTGAAGTACATATGTGATATCACGGTTATGTTGAAGATGGGCAGGGTATCTTTTTTCTTTACACTTTTGGTTTAATACTTGTACAAGATTGATAATAATTTGACAGAGTTACAGAAATGTAACTAATCATAATATAAGAAACTTATATACAAACTTTTGTTTACGTAATCGATATTATCTTACTAACTTGAATATCGGACATAAATCTGATATCATATATAACATACTTAATTTTAAATAACGCCTGTCTCTGCACAGAGGTGTAGGCATCACCATTTATTAATTATGTGAGACCGGGTCATATCACGATAAATTCATAAAGATATGTGATTACCTTTATTTTGCCCGACGTTTCGACCCAGTTGCATAGGCCGTGGTCGCGGGAAGACACGTGACGATGACGATGAGTATAAATCGCGAGTGTTTAAAAATAACTATCACCATTTAGCTAAGCTGTATTTACTTTTCCCGTCCTGACTTAATACTTCCATTACCATTTCTATTATGGGCATCCAAATATCTTGTAGATACTTTTATACTCTACAACTAGCAGATATTCAAATGCAGCTTATATTTTAAATGATCAATTAGTAAAAGCTACTTAAAAATCATATAGGCGTGTTTCAAACTATATGTATGACTAAAAAGTACTTTTTTACTTTTGATGACCTCCGTGGTGCGATTCTCGGTGGAGGCAGAGTTAAGAACTATGCTTTTATACTGCTTTCCAGTCTGGTCGTTGATTATATGTATATGCTATATATAACATGTATACATTTCTTAAATATACGTTGACACAAGTCTTAAATGTACTTACCAAGGGGCTAGTTCAATTGGAGTAATGATGTCCAAATAATATTATTATTACTTTATATATTCTATGTGTATATATATATATATACCTAACATTAACCACCTCCCTTTTTCCACAGATGGCGTCAAGAGCCACCCAGAACCCTCGTCAAATAAAAGGCCGAGACTTGCCAAGAATGCCTCCCATTCCGCCTGGTCATTCTTCTACTCATAACTCGTGGGTGACTGCGGCATGTGAGGTAATTGTTTTTGTGCTTAGGAATTTTCTATTTACTCTTACCCCGGTGTAAGGTGGGGTAAGACGTATGGGCGGGTTAGTGCTGCGTTTACATAGTTGCTTGCTGTTAAGGGAAATCGCGCGGAAAACGTATTACGTATTGTGCAGGTTAACTGCGATTGTAATGAACAGAAATGTCGAGTGTATAAAGGTAGTTTTATAACTTAATTTGGCGTATTTGGTTTCCAAAATAGGTTTAGGTGCATACGCCTCATTTGGTTTATAAATGAGGTATGTAGTACTATATTATACTATTAAGTCTATCAACGTTTTTATAGGTTAAATAAATAAGTAATATACACAGTAGTTTCAATTTACTCAAATACAAAACACTAAAGCTACGAATATGTACCTGAAATAGATAATAACTTTAAGAATTACTTCAATATTACTTCAAATTATGTATTAAAAAAATATTTTACTAAACAACAAAAAAACCCTGAAATGACGTTAAATCTTCTTTTGTTTTCACTATGTCACTCTTTTAATATAATAAGCCTAGAATTAATGTAAAAGAAGGTTTGTTAACATACATATGTAAATAGATTAAAGAGATAATCCAAACAAACCTTAACCATACTAAATCCTAGTCCTATATACTAAAAGAGGTTTCTATTTTAAAACAAGCAATCTCTCAAGGCACTTTCGCCGTGCGGTGAAGAAACATAGCTTTCCTTTCTCCTAAACTATTCCCTTTGAATAATTGCTAAGGACCAAAGGGTGAGTCCTTACAGCCGGTGCGGTTAGGGGTTAAGTTTTGCGCCTGCATAATTCTTAGTTCTCAAGACTACCTCTGAAGGGATTCAAGGAGTATAGTTGGTATGGAGGTTAAGGTTTGATTTTCTTATGGGGAATAGTTTTGGTATTGGTAAGCTTTGTCTTATTTGTATAGTGTAAAACATGCAACTTAGTGATATACTAACGAAGGTGGTATTATTAATACTATATTTGATATTACGTTTTGTAAAACAGTCTTTCGTTCTCTATTTCAGTTCATATACAGCGTTATAATGCGTGTACCTTATAAATATTTACTGAAGGCTTATTTAAAAATACTGTTTTCTACATCAATATAATGTACACACAAACTTCAATAAGTGTAGTCTTTTGGCGTAATCAGAGAATAGGGTGACTACGATTCATATAAATCTACGAAGGTATGGGAACAGTCAAATCTACGTTTCATACATACATGAAACGTACTTATCCTTACAGAGGTGAAGGCATATACTGAACCCCATGTGTCTCGATCCTGCCATACCAACTTTCGCTTTATTGACATTCATGCAACTTCTCTTAAACATTCGCGGTTACACAAATAGGTACTTCTAACGTCACGCTTTTACAAAATACCACGTTTCATAATGTTTATTTAGTTATTCAATTGTAATATTAAACTAAAGTCATCGATACTGTACCCCCTTTTCAATAATAACATAGTAATCACTACATGTTATAAAACAAAGTCGCTTTCTCTGTCCCTTTGTATGCTTAAATCTTTGAAACTACGTAACGGATTTTGATGCGGTTTATTTAATAGATAAAGTTATTCAAGAGAAAGGTTTACATGTATAATAACATCCATTAAATAGTGGAGTAGGCTATATATTTTATACCCGTGCAAAGCCGGAGCGGGTCGCTAGTTAAAAGATAAACTCTAAGCCTAAAAATAATACCTAATACAAAAGCCCATTTTTCGTAGCCCGCAGTTAAATCACTTGAACTTTCCTCACGTACGTTAGCGAAGTTCACACGTGAGCCTTTGCGGTGCGCTCGGATGCCTTGGAAACTCCAACATAAATTAATGAGGACGAGGGTCCACGTACCGAGTAATCTTTGGAACTGGGCCCTGGAGCAAAGAGCCCCAACTTTGGGAGCAAGGATCTTCAGAGGCAGATGGGACTGAATAGGGTTGGTGAACATTTGAAATTGATTAATATAGATAGTATATTTTATAACATTTACAATTTCGGTTGTTCGTTAGGTATAAAAATATGGGCATAATAATATGCTCAAAAAGACATACATTCGAATACATTGTGATCGAATGCTTATTCACACGTCACTAAAACTTATTAAATTAATGATGTATTAGGTACAGGAAAATGTTATTATTTTATCATCGTAAGTATATACATTATGACAACCGGAACCCCAATATTAATGCTAAAAATTAACCTAGGATATGTTATATCTTCGAGGTTCTGTCCACCCGAAAAGGGATTAAAGGACGTAAATGTATTTGTATGTACTTGCAAGTATATACAATACCTGTTGGTCTAAACATGAATGTGTCATCACTGAAATACGTTAATAGACAGTGTTGTATGTCGCATGTCGAACGAGAAATGAACGTTTCAATTAACTTAAAAATGTCTACGTATTTTAAGATTCTCTCACTAGTTTTAAAATTAATTTTTCTCGGTCTTATCTATCCACGTTCCCTTACATCGTTGTCTGCACCCGTTCTACAGAGTGGGAATAACTTGGAAGTCCAAGGGCTGTTTAGAAAGGACTAGAAATATTAATATAGTTGCCAATACGTGCAGCTCTTTGGGACTCAGGGTTGCCATTAGTTTAGGGCTCTTCGTTTCAGGCTCCGTTTGAGAATTAGTTTGGAACTTCCATACTTGTAGATAGGTATTATGCATGCTTGTAAGGGTGAATGATAAATGAAATAGGAAGACATAAAATAAGTGTCTAGCCTAATTATATATTCTTGAGAGGTTCAAAAATTTGTAAATTGAAATAAAAGCAAATGGGCCTTTTTACTAACATGATAATTTGAATGTATTCAGAAATACCGCAATGCATACTCTTAATTTTTTAATTCCAATTATAATTATATTTAGTATAAAGATTTATATATTCAAAATACAGTAATTTTTATCTCAGTACTAGCTCTCAAATCACACATATAAACCGAACGAAATGCTAAAAAATAACTTTATATTATACTCAACTCCCACCCAATAAAATCGTATAAAAGTATATAATAAATGCCGTATAAGAACTGAAAAAACAAATAATCGTCTGCCTATATATAGTAGTACAGAACTCCACAAACTTATCGCGAATTTGTCACGCGGCCATGTTAGCACACATTCGTACGTAATTACGCACACATGCACGGGAGGGCGCCACTGCGAATTTTCAACATGGAGTCCGAAACTTTGAAGGGTGGTCTTTCATTGCGATTAATTCGGGACTGGGGAGGAGCTGGATACCCGTTTACTGTTTCGCAAAGCGTGCGTGTTGTGATTAAGATATTATCATACTAATGCCTCGTTGTAGGTATTGTTTGGGAAGAAATCTAGGCCTGATTTGTTTTTGTGTGATGCTTGTTTTTGTAATCAGTATGTGTTTTTATGTCCATCAGTATATAATAGTGTCATAATTAGTATGTTAAATGCGTTAAAAATTAGCACTTTGCTAAAATATACAACTATGAATTTGGCCAGCTAAGCCAATTCAAATGGAAATATGATTGCTTACCCGCAAAATCATAGTATCAGCCTTTCGCATACACTAAATTTATTAAAACACTCTGTCATGATTAAGTATTCTGGAACAACAAGTTTTTTTTTAATAGTCAAAATTATACAAAAACTACTTGTTTGTAGTTATTTTAATTCATAATCTATAACATAGCAATACCAAACAACAGGGTAACAACAATTGAATAAGTACTTTTTGGTCACACCTTTCATCTCGATATAACCTTTTCACAAAATGAGATATATTCAGCATCCAATAACCTCTGACTGAAATAATTTGGATGCTGGGGTGTGAACTGGTTTAGAACCAGATATTTTGACCCATAGTTAATCTTTGACCTTACTACAGGTGGATTGGTCCATTCAGCATCCCTCAGGTTAGAGAAATCTGGTTAGACAGGTTTGGAATTTAAAAAAGGATATAAATGCTCTGAATTTGGATGGGTGTTGAATAAAGACTTGAATATAAGTCAACAAAAGGAAGGTATTTGGTTTGAATGCAAAAGTAAGCTTATACATATTAATGTCAATGCGTCATATCCCAAAATGCGTCGAATATTACTGTGAAGGAAAACATCGTAAGGAAACCTATCATAGGTAATAGTTAGTGCTTGCACATGGCGACATGGCTTGCCACCTGTCACATTAAGTACTAACTAGCTGGTCAACACGTGGGTTCTCGAGGTAGCCATAGAATTACTAACTCCGCGATCGCGGAGATGGATACCTGAAACTCTGACTAACCCGTATAGGTTAATGGTCATGAAAGCGTTTGTCTTTTGTAACGTCAATAATAAGTGGGAAGAATGAAATATTTAGACAACTATATTATGAAAGATCTTCAACAGTGTGTGTGCTAATTTGTCGGGTACACAAACTTAAGAAAAAGCCAAGCCACGAAACACTTTTTAAAACACCTATCATTACTAGCTGGGAAAAAATTAATTAAATTTGAATCTAGTCCCAGACAAAAAGGCGACCTATAATACTCGTATATTTGCTGCATATGTGACATACTAGGCCAACCTATAAAGAGACATTAAGCATTCTCTTGTTTAACAGATCCAAACCTAGAAAATAGTCTAGAATCTCAACTTTGACTCAATCTGATATATTCAAAAATAAAACGAAATGTACAATTCACTCTTCCAAATACCTAAATATGATTTGAACATTAATTTATTTTAACCTTCATTTATTTCACGCACAATATACTACAACATGTACACAGCACACTAACGATAGACTTTATGTTTGATAATAAATCCACCCATAAACATGACCCGTTAACCCTCACGTTGATCCTAATAAAAGCTACAAACAGAATATTAACAAGAATACAATGTCACCCTACATAAGTACAATCAGCGTCACGAGTAATAAATCAGACAGAACATATAAGCAAGACATCGTAATCTAACTTCGATAGATTGCATATTGTTCTGTTACTCGGAGATATTATCTTTCTGACTCATAGAGGTTGGGTTAGGCGTATTTGAGTGTACTCTCTAAACTCAAGGGCTCTTCTGATATGCATGGTTGGAACTACCGGTTGTGTAGGGTGACTGTCCGATGGCGGTGTAAAGTGGGATCATTTATATGAATACCTAAAGCGTAATACGTGAATATTTAGAAACTTGTAACTAGAAGAATGTTAGAGTAGTAGTGCAGGATATTATTACATAAAATATGGCAATTATTTTGCTGATTAAGTTCGTCGATTCTGTTAGTTTGTAAACCTGTATATCTATCACAAACTTAGTATTTATAAGTCTATTATGTATTTCGCCTAGTCCGCGACAATTTGGACCAATAATCAAAACCTTAAACTACACAAATCCTTTCTCTTTTTTTTTGATATAACGAATCTTGAATCATAATTTTCCCCGAGAAATTAGTCCCCATTTCACCTTAAACTATGGCTATCGCAGCGCAGAATACAAAACGCTGCTTAAATCGGGACACTTGAGATTTTGACCAATTTACGGTGTGCAAAGAGGCTAGATAAGCTAATGTGGCTCCGTGATCCAGCTGGGGTGGGATTTTGGAAACTAATTTTGCATAATACGACCCCTTGCTGACTGTATTGCAATCTGTGAAACGAACTGTGTAAATATCAGTTATGTTGTAATTAGAATTGACACCATAAATTTAGATAGGTATTGCTATAAGTTTTAATATGTCGTGAGGTGTGTTTTAATAATGTTAGTGTATGATATTTTCATCATGAATCTAATTTGTAGTCGTCAAACGTTATTAAGTGATTTAGGTTTTTCTGAATAACGCGTCAATTAGGATTTGACCAATTACCTATTTTATCAATAATTTTTAATGCCTAAGGCTTTGTAATAAACTATGTAAGTAGTAAAAAAAATATACTCAGATACTAAATTATACTAAACAGATATATTTTTCTACGAATTTTTCAAAGATTATTATTAGTTGCATCAATACCTATTCAATATTCAATACTTACGTTCATTGAAAGCTAGTTTGTTATATCATTTACTTTGCAAAGACAATACGTAGATAGATAGCTATAGCTGATTTTCCCTTTATATAAAGGCGAAGTTTGTGTGCAAACTCAGACAAACGGAAAGGTATTTATATAGGAAAGTTTAGTCTTAATGACAAAGGCACGCGTTGGCGGCCCAAAGGGTGGACAGAGCCCAACAAAGGGTCGCCCTACCCTTTAAAAGCGATAATTAATGCCTCAAAACGACCGTGTTTTAATGTTGACGCCAATCGAAATTGGACTTTAAACTAAGGGAAAAGGGTTGGGTTTCGAATTCGGATTCCGAGGGAAAGTTAGGTACGCAAATGTAGGGACGAACAGTTGATGAATGAGTCTCCGAAGAGCCCTTGGTCCCTCGAAGATCCAAAGATATAAGTGGCTCTGATAAGAGTCTGCCAATGTACCAGTATATACTGTGTATACCTACTGACTCATTAGCACTTGTTAAAGATACAGATTGTGTATTTTAACAGTTTGGTTTTGTGTGGAAACGGTTTGGAAACGGGTGTGAAATGTATATGTGTATTAGATATTATAATAATTAGAATAAATCATATCTTATGAATTGTATGCATTCTACAAAATTATTTGCTTAATAGGCTGCAACAATAAAAGATTATTCTTATTCGATGGTCCTTATATGCTTATTCACATAAGCAAAACAGGAAAATTGAAATGAATATTAGAACTTGATCAATATGGTTGAAAACACTTTTGTATCACAGAGGCATGGCGTAGACACAATTGTTATATCCACAGCTAGATATGCGAGTCTCTTCGACCTCATTGGTAAAATTGACTGATGCTTACAATTCAATACACAACTTCTTCTTCATATAACAATCGCTTATATCTTTATAAGCGTGATCACTTCATGACTTTAAGATTAAAGTCGATACAATATCGATACAATCCCAATCCTAAAATCGATATAATATCGCATTTTGAACACGTGTATATGTAATCTCAAAATCCATAACAATTCCCCATATAACTCTACCAAAATTCCGGCTGACTTAATAAGATATGTGCTAACATCGCAAGCATATTATTTACGCCATCACAACTGGCGTGCTTAATGAAGCGCCGAAGTGTGAATCTTTGATAAGTGATACGCTTCTGGCGGACGCGACGCGTTCATTATGATACGCCATTGTGATCTGTTACGTTTAGAGAGGATTGATATTGTTGATTAAACTATATTATATATTAATAATAGTTCTATGTTGTGTAAGATATCATGAGCTAAAAATATAAACAGTGGAGGAATAGTCGTGTAAAATAAATAAAGGTTAGTAACGTTGATCGTGGAAAGTAGATTATCTACTAGTACAGTAGGTATATTAATATATAAAATAAATAAACATTGACAATACATATAGCGTGGATGCAAATTGACGTAATGGCTTTCAAAATAAAACACCTTAAAACGTATGACATGTATAAACAACGGTACAACGGTGGTGACTCTTTTCCTGCCTTATCAAGTGTTGTCTTTCTTTAAAAATGTAGTTTTAATATAACATTCCATATTATAACAGAGTGGTCAATAAGCTCCTTGACTGTTTAGATTTCAAGAGGCCAAAAATTGTTTTGCACCTCATCAATGTTAAAGAGGAATCTACAGTTATGTTTATAGATTACAATAACAATCAATATTACATCTCATAACTAGATTCAGACGCATTTTATTCATAGAAACAGTGATCCAGTATTATATTATTATGTTATGAACGTAAAACAGAATTAACGACACCAGCAAATCTGGTTCATAAGAGCTTTGAAAACAAGCCGTCGCGACTACATCCATCACATCAGTTTAGCCATTAAACTCACAAAGCCTTTCATAAACACGTACTTCAGCCAGTTTCCGACAAACTATGAAATTCTAATGACCATGCATCATGACGTTAAAATACCTACGAAACAATGGATGCTGGCAGCAGAACATAATAAATCATTATGTCAAACCCACATACACAGTGAGTACCAACCCTAATGATCTATATATTGGTCTCTCACTCTCTCTTATTGACTGTTCTGCGCTTGCTGTCCTGCTCTTACAGTATAGGGGTGGTGTCTCATAGAATTAGCGTGACGAATCGCGTTTGTTGATTGCGTGTCTATTAATTATTGTGATCTGAAGTGACGATTTTTCTTAACTAGTTTTAATGTTTAATTTTATGGATGGATAGTGCCATGTTTGATATCAAAACATAACAAGGATAATTACATCCATGTGTTTAGATTTCTATTAACAAAAGGAATATTATATGTTGATTGATTTGTGTGTTGCAGTTAGTTGTTCACCAAAATATGTGTGTTAAATTATACAAAGAAAATATAAATATGTGTGTTCAATGAGAATTTATTACAATAATATTACGAAAAAAAAGCAATAATAAATAAACTTCAATATTCAATACACAACCTTCGTTAATTTTCTCTATAATCGTAGATTAGAATCACACATACCATATATGACAGTGCACACATTACCAATTAGGAAAATCGGGATTCTTACAAACTACAAACGAACAATACCGGCTTGCAGCAGGTACTACCTACATTTTGTTTGAAGTAGTTCTTCTGAAATTAGCCTCCATTCCGTGTGGATGGCTCAAAGCGGTCGTCATGGCAACGGGGCCAACGCATCTCTCTTTACAGAGACGAATAGAAAAGCTACTCCACATCACTGGCTAATTTCTACAGTGGCGCCACCACAAAGAAAAATGCTCTAATTAAAATGGCTCCTCACATAGTGTCATGGCCGCCGCGTTTGGATAAATGCGGATTTGAGCACTTGGTACATTTATGACAAATTGTATACACAGTATATATGATATACTAAAAGGTAATATAGTAGCAATTGTTTATTAATACTTAATAATTATAAATACCGGAACTAGTTTAGGATATTAAATGTTTAGTTTAGGTTTAAAAAAATATCATTGTTACAACGTAGAATGATAAAATTATACTACATAAATCAATACGTCTCTCCATGTTCGAAGCACAATTTCCATAAGGTAAAAGAATTCGTTAGGTAGGAAAATTCATTACAATTCAAGAACATTGACTTATTCATTTATCTGAAATAATTGTTTTTATTTTGCTATAGGTATGAACTTACACTAAAGAAAAATTATATACTATCCAGGCAATAATACAAAAAAAATATCCCTAAAAAACGCGCCATGTTTTTTCTCATACAACGCGTGGGTGCAATTTTATTCCTTACCGGCAACCATTTTGTATTAGGCCACTATTAGCCTTTGCTCTTATGAACTTCAAAGGGTTGTCATGGCAACGCGACTCAAACCGCACACAGAATAAAAGCTACTCTACATCTCAGGCTAATTTTCACGGAACTACCGACACAAAGAAAAATGCTCTAATTAAAATGACACGTTCGTCGCAAAGTGTTGTACGGAATGGGGATACGGGAATGTAGACTCGCCTTTACATGGTGTTTTGTTTAAACGTTGCTTACATTAGTACAAAAATTCTAATTGGTACAATTTATTGGAAAAGGGTATTTTACATGTAGCCATTCCTGTTTTTTCAGTTACAGGCTTAAACTCTCAATTTATCCTTACAACCAGGCTAATATCTACTGCTATATATAAATTTAGCTTCTGACTATAATATGTCTAATATTACGCCATAGGTACGCAACCTATTAGCTGTTATCTTTTATGTCGACATTATATGCCAATTTGTGATTGGTACATATGTAATAATTTAGCAATAGTGAAAATCTAAAAATTACCTATATGCCAATTAATGGTTGGTACAATTATAATAAATTTGCTACAGAATCTCAAAGAAGATAGGTTTTAAGTATATAAACAGTACAAGTTTTAAGCTTTATGCATTTGTATTTTGACTCAGTTAGTCCCTTTGCATATATACAAATGTTTCCAGCCCCAGAATAGCTGTTCCACTGCAGGATGCCAGTATTTTCTGAATCGCATTATGCTTTTAATGAGCATGCATCTGAACGCAAGGATGATCTCATAATATGCTAACAACAGCCTTATTAAGGCTCATGACATTACCAGCGGAACATACTTTCATGCGAATGTGGGATGGAAAATTTTGTTTCCGGTATGATAAATAA
Organism: Leucoptera coffeella; assembly: GCA_030578115.1. Taxonomy (NCBI): domain Eukaryota; kingdom Metazoa; phylum Arthropoda; class Insecta; order Lepidoptera; family Lyonetiidae; genus Leucoptera; species Leucoptera coffeella. The sequence goes on from JAMBLF010000168.1 coordinate 334,461, forward strand.
AGACTGTGAATTTTAAATGGTTTTGACGTTTTTAGGGGTACTACTGGAGCCCAAGTCTTCTGATTTTGACACTTTTGCTACTTCACTAATAACATGCACTTCACAGCATTACTGAAGTATCATAGTATGCTAAAACGTATGAATGGTCTATGGTCCTTGTTTGTAGTCATTCAAAGCTCATTTTGTGAGAAAATATTGATACAAATATGTACGCCGATTTTCTTATATTTTATGATAAGATTAAATATGAATTTCTATACGACACATATCATACAGTTATTTGCAAATATTCATAACATGTAACGTAAATTGATATAAAGAAAAAAAAGAATTTAAGTAACCAAAATATTACAAATAATGCTCTCTAATGTTACATATATAGGTTACTCTTACGATTACTTAGAAACAAAACAAAGCATTACAAAGCCCTCTGATGTATTTTCAAAGACAACAAAAGAACTAAACAAAAGCTTTCGCCCATATGTTGCAGGCTTCGACGCGGGGAACGAATGGGACCACATCAAGAATTAAAAGCCTCCTAATGACAACCCGTTCGACTGCGGATGAAGTTCAACCGAAAGGAGCCAAGACTAGGTTGAGAAGAAACGGTGTAGTTTGAAATAAATATGTTATATGTGTTGTTATTATTTGTGTTTATGAATAAAAAGGTGCTACTTTATTTCTTTTCCAGGATTACTGATATGTAATTTGTTTAGTAAAATTTGCGGGGTTTATTTATTTGTATAACAACTATTATTGCTTTTTACAAATATACCTTAAATTTGATTAAATTGTCACGGTACGCATAAAATGGCTTCTAATAATTTATATATGTTTAATTTATCACATGTTTAAGATATTTTCTTAAATGTAAGATAGGCTTTACAGCTATGTTAGATACTTTATTCAATTTCCTTAACAAATAACTATCATGGGAACACATGTATTATTTAAATATTTTGACATATAAGTTACTTTTTTATTTCTTTGACCAAGTTCGACGGCAAATGAATCCTTCATACTTAAAACCCTCTTTTCTCTCTTGTTTCCGTTCAGTGCAACTCCGTCCGGCCTAAGTGCTACGCTTCTTTAAAACCGTGAGGTGCTCTCGTGGTTTTATCGAAATTCTCTTCTACGTGGTCGCTGGAACAAAATACCCTGAATGGGTTCAGCATTCGATGAATGGCGTACCTCGGCTAAATCTTCGTAAAGTACTTTTGCTTACTTAATGTTCAAGGTATACATGTGATTGTTAGAGCTTTTAAGAACACTTTAAAGACACTAGAAACGTGTCTTATAGCGATCGTGAATTTTACTTCATCACTAACACTTTTATACTATAACACTAAAATATAACCATTCAGTATTAACAACCCTTGTCCTTCACAAGGGGCGATGGGCTAGCATTCCGACACCAATTTTATTTTATTTTACCATGACACTCTCGATTTTTTGCGAAGTATTTTTAATGTCTTGCCAACAAAAAAGGCCTCTAATTTGTTTCTATATTAAAGTTATATTAAATATATTTTCTTAAATATAAGATAAACTAAACTAAGGAACAAGAGTATTTGTATACAGAAAACCTTAGCTAAAGACTAAATAAAGACCTTTCATATCTTTTTGCATAGCACAGACATACATACATAGCCTCGACAAATCGGCTTCACCATCTGGAACCACCGGTGCATGCTACGTCCCAAAGAGGCAGCTAAACTAGTTAGGAGAGACGTTGATAACTGCCATGCTACACTTCAATCCAGACCAATTAGGCTGGTAGATTGGAACAAAACCCGCTCCTACTATTTTGTGCTCTGACAGTTTCAGTAAGTAGTAGTAGTTTGAGGATAGGATCACGGTAGCTACTATGATAGTAAATTGAAACTGTCCGTACAAGTGTCAAAGTAGGTGTGTCTGTCTGTTTTCGGATAGTTCATTTGTTTTTTTGTATATCAGTTTATTTATCATTTGTGAATATTAATGAAAGAGGTTAGTGAATATATGTACGAGATATGATATTGGTAGGTGTAAGTAATCATTATTCTTACCATTTCTTGTCGGTTGAATTCGGTAATACATTTGTATGTATATCCTTAATCCCGAACAGGATAGACTTAAATAAACTTTTCCAAGGACCTCTTAATATAATATCAGTCTACAAAGGAGCAAGAAATGAAAAGCAATATTGTGTATGGTTGCTAATCTTATGAACCACAGAAAACTAGTTCTTTACTCTTTCGAATAGCTCATTTGAGGATGCTTCTTAAATTCTGCAAAAGTCCTTTTACAGTACGGCACTAAGAATTAAAATAAACATAAATATCAAACACCCGGAACGATAACCATCATCAAAATATAAAACCGATAAACATTAACACGTCGACTGTCATCAATCCTAAACAATTTGTCATTACTAACCCTCACGCCCGTGTTGACAAAACGACACAACCGTAAATTTGACAATATTGCCCCATTTCAACCAATTGGTCTTTTTGTGAACAGCCCACATTTCAGCCGCTTGCTGTTTAATACGATCTAGTTTTTTGACCCTCATTTTCGGTGATCAAAAGGAACCAGATATACCAGTTTTCTATAAAACTATTGTTGGTCAGAACGTGCTTTTATGTTTACCTTCAAACATAATTATTATCAGTTTAGGCCAACGTGATAATGTAAGTTCTTTTTGTAATAATAAAATAATATATATTTGTAATATAATTTAAACACCGCGCAACTTTATCGAACTTTCACTATAGATACTACTAGACATACATATAGTACTTTGATGTAAATATGTATGAATTATTATAATCTATTTCATTAATAGAAAGACGAACTTTACCAATTGCAATATAAATAAAACATTCCTTTTTTTATGCTACATAACTAAAATCTATAATAACTACAACTCTATTGTCCAAAACTAAATCAGTTTGAAAAACCTTAACCCGTTCACCGCGAGCGTTTTGCCCACTAGTCGAGCGTCCGACAATAGTCCGCTTGTTCCCAACAAAGCAGTCTATTGTGTTCCGTCCATTCTAAATGAAGAAAATGGCGGCCGGGCTCGTTCCTGGCAGAGATTTGAAACAATGCCCTCTCTAATCCTCATAAAGGGTTGAATGCATGCTATTGGTCAAACCTCCCTTCCCCACACTTTGTCTGAACTTCTCTGTGTGAGTTCGTTGTTGGAGTGTGGAGTTTGAGAGAGTTGTACTGTTTTAATTCCTTAATGTCTGTTCTGCGGCGTTTGAATGGTTGGAAGTTGTAGTATAGAGTGAAATAGATTTTTAGAATAAATAATATGATTAAATGAAAAGGAATGAAGAAGAATAATTTAATAGCAAGAAGCGATTAACAGTTTGCACAAAAATGTTTTACTATTAGACCTAACTTATACAAGTAAAGGAGGTCTAAAATATTATTTGTTTATATTTATCGACACTGCATAAATTACAGGAAACATTAATGAAACTTTTTAAGACCTGACTTAACTATACATATAAAGGTGGTGTATTTATTTATTGGTAGTGCTTGAATTTCAGGGAACTAATGATTATAGTTTAAATAAGTACTCAATCAATTCTTATAATTCCAATAATTTAACATTATCATTCGTAGCAAAAGCTCTGACCACAGCGGTACTACGCCAAACGACACCAATCAAAACTTCTCAGCAATGGCGGTTACACCCTGGGCGGGGGAGATAGTACAAATTGAACACCTCACACGTCCCAGTTTTCTCTTTAAAGACTATTATTTGAATGTCTTTCAAGTTGTGAAAAGGGTCTTGGGTCCCCCGCGAGGGGTCGCGTGTGTTCGCCTGATAATGTAATTAAAACAACACCTTTATTCCGAGACAGTTTCGTTTTAAGTGTGAATTTCCACTGAAGTTCGCGAAGGGTTTTGTTCGTAGTTCTGTAAGAGTACATGTTATGTAGATAATAAACGTGCGTTTTAGTGTGCGGGTGTTGTTTCGAAGTAATTGTTAGATTGCAAGATATGTGATATTCTGTTTCTTTGTATATATTTTTATTGCCTTACATCATGACAAATTCTACAATTGTAATATAGAGACGATAATATGTAAGATTAACTATATTTATTGAAATAATTGACCAATGCCACCAAAAAGCTATTGGTATTGGTATATTCATTGCTATTATGAGTGTAAATGTGTAATTATACCAGCATCCAGCGCATCATATGATATGTAACGTATAATTCGATCATGTTAAAAATTTATGGTAATCAGTTTTTAATATTTCAAACCCAGACTCTCTAACATCTACTATACGAAGAGAGAACACCTAAACACACCACATTAACATGTAATAGTAAGCCAAGATAACACTTTACTACACCAAACAAGAGAATCAGCTGTTCTCTCCTAGCACAACAAATCGACAGAACGTAAAACACAAACAAAAGTAAACATCCTTAATCTGCGGTGGCACGGACCGTAACGCTTAATCACGAGCCGGGAACAAAAGGCCGACCCGCCATTAAAGTTTGAGACGAAATTTTAAACGGGAGCGAGCCTGCCCCAAATTTTCGGGGTAACATTATACCCCTACATTAGAGCTAAGTGATAGCGTCACATTTGTTGGATTAATTCATCATCCGAATTGCCTCGACTAGACTGATGACGCGGAAAGACGGCCGCCTCACCCCCACTCTGAAGGGACTGATTTTTTGCTCACCTTCTAGTGAGGAGATTCATAGTAGTGAAATCATGGTTTGATGGGAATCTGTGAAGAAATTGATGGTTTTAAATATAAGTTCTACAGTACGTGTTGTGTTTTGATTTGTCGGTAGTATAACAGATTTGTTTCTCAAATTAACGCATCTTTTGTATAACAACAGTGAAATACTTTTATTCAATATATGGATCATAAATATCATCTATTAAAAGTAAAAAAAAAATCCTTACATGAAACAATAGTCGTTAAGATTAGAATTAAATATTGTAGAATTGTAAAACTATATTATATTGTAAAATTAAATATTGTGAAATAAATCTAATGAAACTATTTGTTACATTTTTAAATAACGGAATAGTACAATAGTAAGTACAATTTATTCGCGTGTACCTATCTAACATTAACAAAACACGAAAACATCCAAATCTTGAAACCTGTTCTACTTCAACCTATAATATGCCTTACCACCTTCTACCCATCATTTGAACCACTGATCAAATTTTGAGCTCTGTTCCTTCCAGATTAGAAAAGGTACCCGCATTTGGTAAGTAATTGTGATTTATAAAGGTGCCAGTAGATATTTATGGTCACCTGTTGGAAAGGGTGTAAATGGCAAATTAAAATGTAGAGGGTTGTTTATTATGGACTGATTAATTGCGGGGTGGAAAATTAGCCGTTTGCTATACGTATACCGTTACTTATTCTTGATTGTATAAGGACTGCAGTGTAAGTTCCATTATTAAGGATTTGTTGATCAAATGAAAAAATACATTAATTATATATTATGAACTAATAATATAATATACCTTTGGATCGAATTACATTATTATATTGGCTTGTTTAGTTTTAAAGAGAAATACTACGAACTCAAGGTCCTGAATTAAAATTACCATTTTCAACAATGTATTTTATTATACAAATTATTAAGACAACATATAACGTACAAAACTTAAATACATACACACAAAACGCCCAACAAAATAACAGCAGAAACCACGTTGCAATAGACATCAATTTTCACAACCACCAATTTGCATAAAACATTCGGACTACAGGCGACATCTACAGTTACAGAAACTTAGTTCAAAAAGCGAATGAAGCGTCGTTAACCGTTTACTCGCGTCTGGTGTTGCCTCCCCGAATTAGGCAGTGGCCATCCCCCCGGGTACGAAATGGGAGGGCTGGCACTGGTTAAGTGTGGATGCGAATGCGGTGTTGATGATGGGCCCGAAGGATAGAGATGGGCAGTGTAAGTAAGTATATTAGTACGAATATATCGATATATTTAAGTCTTATTGTTATAAAATTTGTATTTGAAACTTCTACTGTAACTTAGGGTTCACTCTATTTTGTATATGTTTTGTTTAATGTATCCTGAAATCTGTAATAGAAATCCATTTGTTTGATTCTTGATCTTAATGTTAAAGGGTGTACACCTCGAAGAGAGAAAACGTACGTATCAAGTAGTCTGGTACATACTAATTTAATAAATAATTAAAGTTACTATCAAGCTTGATGAAAATAGTAGAATAGTAGCGATAACGATATTTTATTCTTATCTCAAGTCATCCACTTTATTAGTTATTTAATAAAACTACAATAGAAAACAACAAAACATATTTTATTTTCGTTGTACTAATACTTTACGCTTATAAAAGGCATTTTTTAAACTTTTTTTATGTATCTGTAGTCAATACATTATCGATATTCACTTTTTTAACGCTGCACATCCCTATCGAAGTCGACAACTCGAGGGACGCTTGTCGGACGTTGTAAATACTAGTGTAAAATTGTCCACATTCCACGCTCACGGGTTGCTTTTTCTCCGACTATGTTGCTATTCTATATATTATGTTAACGAATAAAATATAGTCAATTATTAAATGTCCTGTGCTCGTCGTTAAAAGAATGATAACTACCTGCTGTTCATCACGGCGACTAAAAATTGGCAAAGGAGATATTATCATCTGTCCAAGATTTTGTCCATTCCCAAAGAGATAAGGATGGGTATGTAAATGAATGTAGTAAGCAATGAAACCTAATAGCAATCGTGTTAGTTGGTGACTTTCTGATAAAAAGTGGGTTCCGTTCGAGTGACTAAATATTTCAAATAATCGACGCTCAACTGATGACAGCTTACAATTTCTGTTCTTTCCAGGGATAACTGTCTTACCTGTTTCACTTAAATTACAATAAAATATGAAAGAAATGGAATTATTGGTATATTTTTTGCAGTTGTTTACATCATAGGGCTGTGCAATGTGCCTTAACATAACATCAATATATAACGGAATAAACTTTCAAGTTGCCTCATAGCCTAATATCTATCAAACGTGTACGTGATATAGATTCCACTATATTTCTGACTGATTTTGAAGACCGACTGACTCTAAAACCAACACCATGTTACAACACGACACAATAACAAGCGTATTACCCAGGGAATAGTACATATAACCCTAGCGTGTAGAACAAGTCAAACAGCCAATTCTATCCATAAACATTGGCCCATCCAGCACACCCCTCGATTCCCAGTTTGGAAGATTACGCAGCCTTTAGTGGCATCTTGCGAATTTTCGGTCGGTTTAATCACGGAGCCCTAACGACAGAGGACGCCACCCGTCACACTCCGCTCCAGTCCAGCGGTTCGCAGCTGAAGGGTTAATACCTACCTGCTTAGGAGGGCGGTGCACTGGGGATGTTACGTAATTATGGCATATGGAATTGCTAGTACTGTATGTACCGGGGACTGTGTATCAGGAGATGTTGTTGTTGTTGCCATCCTATGGTACCCCAGTGGTACAAAAGGCCTTCGTGAGATGTCGCCAACCACTCCTGTCCTGTGCCTTGCGCTCCGCATCCCTCCAACTCAACCTAGCCGGCCTCAACTCAGCGTCGACTGTGCGCTGCCAGGTGTGCGCCGGCTGGCCTGGGCGTCTGCTCCCGCGCGGCCACCATGTGAATGCTGCCCTGGCGATGTTGTCCTCCGGTCTTCGGAGTGTGTGCCCTATCCACTTCCACTTACGCTGAGCGATTTCACCCTTGATTGGGACTTGGATTGATCAGGAGATGTAAGGATGTTAATGAAGACAAATCTGTGTGTTGGGATCTGAAGAAATGCCCATTGTAGAATTTTTTCTAGCCAGGAAAGATTTTATTCTCTTATTCATTATTTATGTCTTTTTTACATAGGTAATAAGCGGTAATTATTTGTTAAACTTAGTCCTTACACCCAGGGTCGTTCATAACAACAAGTAAGCACTGGAATACCGGTACACTATAGTTCATATTAAAATAATATTACATTACAAAAAAAAAACAATGTTTAACTTCATTGTAAGTTCATGTAACTTAAAGTTCTTAATAACTTTTAATGAGTTCTTTATATATTTTTAAAGATTACTTCGTTTTGTTTTTGTAGTCATACACCTCTAAAACTTAATATCAATAAATTGCGTATACTTCCCCGAATAGCACCCCAAACTTTACAGGAATAATATTTCCCTTTCGCCTCCTACTTTCGCTTGGGTAATCTTATCTTGTTTTTGCGCAATCAGCCTGGTCCTTATGTCGTTTAGCATAGAACTCAATTTGGCTCGACGCAAAAGGGCCTTAGTTTTAAACGTGTTACCTTTTATTGCTATGACTGTACGTGGGATTAACAGGAACCGTGGTTTGGAATTCTGATTTAGGCTGCGCCGTTGAGTGAGGCTACGTTCAATGTTAGTATACATAATATAATGTACCTTTATTAATGCTACTTATACATTATACTTACCTACTTACTTTATAGTATCTACGTGTGCTTTGTTCAATTCTTTAAATAACACAGGATGATTTGATACTTCGGGTTTTTGCAAAAAAACCTAGGCATTTTGCGAAAATACGGATAATTAGACAATGGTGATCATATTCTCAATTATATTGAAAAATGTTTGGTTTTTATTGAAATCGAAATGCCTAGGTTTTTTGAGAAAATTCGAAATATTAAATCCTCCTGAACATACATACACCTCAATTCATGTACCCTTATATATTATCTCCTTAATCACTCGGGATGAACACGTATTCTGTATGATTTTGAAAGGTAGAAAACCTCAGGTCTTCCAAATCGGCTCATTACTGTAATAGCAATCCAACCTTGAGGGGATCTATTACATTGTTAAAACAAGAGCTTGTTTTTATTTAAGTTATACTAACAAATTTCCTTTTTGTTATTTACATGAATAATGAAATTAAGTAGCCATACAACTCAAGAAAAACTAGATAGCATTTTTTACTTATCAATTATTAGGGAAACCAGAAATTATTATATATTTTTAGTTGCCATCGCTTGCTTGTAGGACAAGGACCAACTAATTTTATTATATTCGTTATATATTCTTCCATGCATCACCGTAGAACATTCATTTTCATCCATTCAACACTGTACCATATTCATTCATACCTAATACACTAAAAACTACTTTTGCCCTCATATTCCCCCTTCTATATAACTCCCTGCAGCAGACTATATGCACCCCGTCCCTTGGGCCCTAACGCTGGCCACTGATTAGGGCGGGTCAGCCCTTCAAAGGGGCTCAGTGACCTCTCGACCGGCCCTTAACTGATGGAGTTACGGACAACCCTTTCATAGGGCAAGCTTTTTGGTAGGTGATTTTGGGTGTATGTAGAGAAATAGTACACATTTTGTGTATTTATAGTTTTAAGAGATTCGCGATTTCTTCTCATGATTAATATTAATGAAATATGAATCGTCAGTCTGCCCGTGACCATGGCTACTGCAACGTAGCCGAAACGTCGGGTTAATAAAGGTAATTTTATTATATAAAAACTTACGCGATAAGTCTCGTTAATTATTAATCACATTTTGTGTAGCATGTAGAGAAATGATGTACGGATAAAGTATAACAGCATTGTTTGTATACAGGTTATTTGTAGTTTATATATAATACTGTCATCACATACCTAAAACAAATGTTGAAAGTGACCAGGAAGGCAATCATAACATTTGCTTGTTTATATAACAGATATTAATTCATTTTAGAAGGCTCAGATACAAAACACATACTGATCATAGGTAATTGTTAGTCCTAAAGTTATTTATAATTCTGAATTAATACATAATTATTTTATAGCGGGTTCTTGTTAAGTTGGGATTTCAATGTATCACTTAAACAGTAGTTACACGTAAGGCTTACTTACAGAAAGGCTTATTTACTTATGCTCCTTTCATAGTATCTGGTATTTATGGAAAGATACTAGTAAATATCGAGCGAATTTCACTGCGTTTTCAATATATCTTAAAAGTAAATCATTTCTACGGAATAGTTTAAGAAGATTCAGGCCTAATTTTTGGAATATGTAACAATATGTGATCAGAAACTTCTTACGTTGGATGGCTATCTAGTGTAGGCCAAAAACTACTTACTCTGAAATCATTAAGATGTACAGGCGTATCTGTAAATATACCATTCATATAAATTTCGGGATTTTGATTGGTATCTGTTATAAAAGAAGTCTTTATAGTTGAAATCAACATCTTCTTGAAGTACTTTTACCACTATTCCCTATCACATTCTATTCGCCACTCAACTGCAAATCTATTTTAATAACTACATAATTTTCGTACATTCAACCGACGCCATCGCTAAAATTCAAGGAACAAGTTTAACCCGTTCTCCCCTTCGCAGTTTTCAATTTGCAAAAAATAATAGTTGCATTATTTTTGGCATAACGCGGCAGATGGCCGTTGCAACTTAATAGAAAGAAAATAAATAATGATGATACGCGCCATATTGTAACGATGGTTTTTTTGAAATTTTTATTTTCATTAAATTTATAGATTCATTGTACATGCATAATCGTAGATATTAATAATATTTTATTACATTTCATCCTGCATATAAGAAAGTATGTCTAAATACAAAAATTATGTTCAAGCGAAAACTAACATTATGAAATTGAAATATTATACTTTTATCACATATACCTACTCAAGTCCATCTAGAGATCCCGCCACATAAGGTGGCAGTTGGAGGCGTCGCCACAGTCGCGTAATTCAGTGTTACCAGTAAACACGCCAAAACTAGCACTCACTGTGCCATACGGCTCGATACATTATAGGTTTCATTTGTAACGGTCTTTGGTTGCAGAGCTATAAACTCAAATAAAACAAATTAATATATCAAAGTCAAAATATGTTTATTAAACTATTTCAAACATGATTAATAATTAACGGGACTTATCCTTCTTATTATATATTACATATATTATGTGTTCCTTCACTCTGTCCGCAATAGACCGTTTAGTGTGTTCGACGTAGGATTTCCCACAGCTGCAATCAATCTTATACACACCCTTATATCTTATATCATGAGTATAAATCGCGAATCTCTTAAAACTATTATTTCAAACATGGCACTGAGCATTGTCTTTACATATTTTTTACCGAGGTTAGATCAGCGGAGACCCTAGCTTGGAGAAGAACTAACAAGAAACTCCGGAAATCAATTTATTATAATCACCCTTAACAAACATAAAAATTACAAAGAGTGGGCAAAAAACACAACGCTGGTAATACTAAATTTACCTTTCATACAAAATAACACGCAATGGCGGAAACGTCAAATTTAGTTCCAAGTTTGGCTACTGCCACCCTATGTGGCGGGATCTCTATTCTATGCCTTTTACGTCATATGTATTTGGTTACATTTTGCTGTGACAGATTACTGTTATATTTTGCACTTCATATTCCTCTAAATTTAAATAATTTAATTTTCGACAATTGCCTTACTTGTGTCCAAATATCTATTTATTAATTAAAAGGAAACATATTTAGCATAGTATTAATATATTTTAAATATTAATCTATTTTAGTTTAAATATCTGATAATATTTGTGAAGTATTAGGTACAATATATCCTCGTATTGCAAAAATGTTCCATAAAGCTTTAACATTGCCCCATGTCCATATGTCCAGTTATGTGGGCGGGGCTTCGGACAATCCCCTCAATATTAACTGCCCATTGGTCACTTTTATTGAAGCAGGAATACTACATGAAGGACAAATAAGGGTTAGTATAAACAGACCTTTTCTTATTGGAATCATGTTGAGCGCCATCTATAAATAAAAACACGAAGATGCTTAACTACTTACCTATATTATTACATATATTATTATTTATAAAAGTATTATGATAAAGTAGTTCACATTGAAATTGAATCTACTATAATATGTGTTTTTAACAAATTTATTTTATAGAATAGGATATGTTATTGAAAATGATTTAAGAGATAGATATCTAAGGATCGTGAAAAGTTGTGATCGATAGTCTCTGCATCTACCGTCGTATGTAAGTACACATGTGTAAAAATAAAAATTAAAGTAAGGTGACGTAAGATTTATAGTATAGCAGTAAGTTTCACGTCCCTATAATACCTCTAAGGAATAACAGTTGGGCTTCTGATGTTATAGAGATAATTCGGTATCGAAATTATCATTACTATTTGTAAGATAACCTGCTAGGCTGATAACCTTTAGTACATTTCTAATTACCGAATAATTGAAAATTTATTTATAAAGAAACCTAATACAATTTATTACGAAATAAATTCCTTGTATCAAACTCTTTCTGTCGCCTTATTCTAGGAACTTTTAAATTAATATGCCTTCTTGGCCGGCTTATTTAAAAACTACAAGAAATCAATAACAATTCCAGAAAAGACTTTTTTAGCTAACCGTGTTATAATAAGGATGAAAGCGGTGAGTCAATTTGTATAGATTCCTAAATACATATTAGACTGCAGTGTATAATCAATGCTGAGATTAGTGCCATCAACTAGTAATTTGTAATAGAACTCAATAGAAGAGATCTATATTGGTAAGCTTAAGGAAAGCATTTCTTATTGGATAGTAAATAAAATCTCGTTGGATTTTCGTCTATAATGACATGATATAATGACCACAATAATATTCAGAAAAACATCGAATTTTATGGAGAATAACTAGTTTCCTGCTATAGTATATATATAATTTTGCTTTTTAGACAAAATAAAACTGATTCTACAAAAGAATTTTTATTAGCTCGTCTAATAAGACGTCTTATTTAAAATAAAATTTCTACAAGAGCAGCACAACAATTTTCATCTACGTATATAAGAAGGATAAGTCAAATCTTTAGAGAATAAACATGGATAGAAATTTAAATATAATCTCGAATAATATTGATTTAAACAACCATACGCTAACAGAGTACATATCTCTATTAGCACATAATTAATAACAAAATAATATTCAAGAGTCCTATATTAAAGTTTAATTTTTCTAAGACTCCTAACTCTGATTATAATGAAATATGATGGCACAATGCATATATATAAGTATTCAGTGCTTGCAACATTTTAATTCAACCCCTGTAAATTGCCCAACCATTGACTTGCCGCGTCTATTTCGTGCTTACACTGCAACGCGAGATAAAATTGTAAGTTCCACTATCCAAAACTAGATGTCGCTTTAGCTAAACAAACAATTCGTAGCACGTTTGCAATATTAGTGTGTAGTCGACGTAAGAAAAGTTTGCTTTGCTGTATTATTGTGTTACCTATCTACTGTGATAGTAAAAGAGTTCGATTGTAATTAGACATTATAAAAAATATATAATAAATTCTTTGCATTTTGGTAATTAATCCAATGAATTTATTTTTTAATTTCAAATAGCCTTTTGGGGTAGACTTCCGAGATTCCATTTATTTATTTAATTGAATTCGTTTAATATTCATTTGTTTCAATAACTCATTACTTTTTCACTAATGTGTATGCATGTGTGTGTATGTAAACTAACTAATACAAAATATCGGTAACGGTCGGTCTGTTGGCCTGTTGAATAATGCATTTTCCTTTACCTTAAATCTCTTAGCGCCTCTTACGACATGACGAAAAAATCCAGTATTCTTTTGTTGTATAATTCTTCCTATATATACGCTAGTGGAATTAATAAGACGTATACTAGTAAATTATTTATTTACCAAATTTATCAATGAATTTTTTACAATAAAGTAGCAAAATATTTACAAACTTAAAACTAAATAAAGTAATTTACCTATAAATTAAATAAATCTAAAACGACGCATATATAATTTTATCCCATTGGTGTATTTTTATGTAAGCAGTGGTTACCCAATCGTTATTTTGTAAGTACTTTAGCGACCATAATCACCAATTATTCTCTACATAGATACACATCACACGCGTTTCCCTGTAGAGGAGTAGGCTGGGATTACGGATCTACATCTGTCCCGATCCTGAGAAACCACTTTTGCTTCATTGACACTCGTACACACTCGGCGGCTAAAGGTACCTAACATCACCATTTTTCATCTGTCGTATACATATATTTAGTTTGTCAATCTTCTACCATTCATCCACATAACATATCCAAACCATCGAAGATAGCCTTTTCAATCTTAGTCACTACGTCTTCTTTCAAACTGCAACCTTCCCTTATCACACTATTTCAAATTGTATCATGTAATGTAATTCCTACCATATTTATGATGCTATGACTGCATTTCAACGGCATTGATTTTACTTTAATGCTTCTCTACATCCAAGTCAGTAATTCAGATTAATCGAACAGCACTGATTGTTTTTTGCCATCTGATATGTTATGTTGATATGATATGTTATTTTTCGGTTTCTATAAGAGATTTTGCTAATCATATGTAAAGGCAATCATGAGCCTACATGTCTTATCTAGGGACTCAGTGGATGTCACGTTGGGTTCTGGCTGTCCTATGAAAGGTACGCTTTAAGTGGTCAAAAAGTATTCGTAGTGAAATTATTTGTTTATATCTGTGACTGCTCTGGAAATGAGTTTCTATGGCACACTGTGCCAAAGTATGACTAATTGTAATAAATGTATGGTCTTAATAATATTATGGTAGTAGTCATTATGATTTAGGTTTTGTTCATAAATCTTCTGCAAAGCGTAGTGTGGAGTGTGCAGGTAATTAATAAAAACAACATGTCTATTTGTTTAACAAATTCTGGATATTTATTGGAGAAATAATAAAAATGTAAATAATAAAAACAGTTTCTATCTTTTACGCCGTCACATAATTTATTTCTTAATCTGTTTGTTTTGTTCCCCTATTTATCTCTAATATAGATATTACAGGTATTAAAGATGCAAACTTATTGAAAGATTGTTTGTATTAGAGGAAATTTAGTAAGTAACTACTATTATTAATACATTACTGCTAAAAGTACAGTAAGACTTGGGTCTTTTTCCAACTGGTAAAAGATCTCATCTATATTATGTTTGGTTGTTCTGAAATCAAACATAACATAAAGGAGGTCTAAGAATGTTAATGGGTACTAGAAAATAAATGATCGATTAGCGAGAGATATAAGGGGAATCAAAACATTACATGCAATTATTTATTCATTTATAGATTTATCCTTACAATAATTAGATTTTTAATAAAATTGTTTTAACATTAAGTACGTATACTGAAATTCACTTTTACGCCCTCGCTTGCAAGGATGATTGTCTGTGAACACATTATGAAAAATAATTCAGTCTTAAAAAAACAACTAACATAGGTGCTACGTGAAATATTGGTCGAAATGAAAATTTGATTCGAAGAGCTAGAACATTACACAATAACAATTACACTTATCAATCAAAGACTTTTCCTAAATATCCTAGAAATACCGATTACAGGAAACTCACCGATTTTGTGTCACAAATGCCTTTATAAATAAAAACACGCGCATCCGCGTGAGCAATCGCTATCATATAAATTACTATTAGGTATATGAACATCAATAGACACTAGATTTACACGTTACAGCTAACTCTCAATATTTACAACATGTTGTCTTAGATAGGAAACGTCGTACTTATGCTACTTACTGACGCCAACACACTTACCGCGAACAATTCGTGATGAGAACCCTAGTGGAATACTGAAAAACTACATTTAATTGACACTATACATTAAAACTAAATTATACACTTCCAACATTAAACTTTGGCATAGGTTTCCAAGAATTTTTCTACAAGAAATCATAAGCAAAATCAAGAAAGATCCAAGGAGAAGTAGACAGAAAACCAATCAACTTAAATACGAAAACTATTTAACAAAACCGTTTAATATCAAAACATTAACAACACAACGAGAACCTCAAACTGATCAAGTGACCGATGAGTTATCACTTTTAAATATAATGCCCGTCGACCCGATAATATTGCAGTGAATTCAGCCGTAATCAACTTCTTAAGACTAGACACAAACGTAGCATTTGCTCCCCTGAACATTCGAAGATCTTCAATTTTGGTACAACCAATCACGAGCGCCAGTTATAGGATTAGAAAATTTGGCTCGGGGGCGGAGGCGGCGGCAGAGTCAGACCACCCCATGGATAGAGTCACGAAGCCTCCTCCTTGCAAGCATAGGAGCCGTCTTCCGACTTGCACATGACGAGGGAAGCCGGTGTCCCATTACTCTGGTTCACCACACACTTGCGCATATGTTTCTCCAGCGTGGAAGGTACTGAGAAAGGCATTTCACAGAAGCGGCAGCGGTACACGTCCTTCCCCAGTCGTCCGTGTGTCTTCATATGTCTAGTGAGCTTGGAGCTTTGAGCGCATGCGTAAGAGCAAAGCTCACATTTGTAGGGTTTCTCTCCAGTATGAGATCTACGGTGTACCGTCAAGTTGGAACAGTTCTTGAACACTTTTCCACAAAACTCACAAGTGTCATTTCGTCTTCCTTCCTTCGATTTGAATAAAGGGTTTCGTAACAAATCATTTGTTGTGTTCTTGAGGTTTTCGAATAAGTTTTCAGGCGGTCTTTGACCATGTAGAGTTGGAAGCCACCAGCTCTCTGCGCGTTCCATATCTAGCTTGATTCGTTTACTGGCCTCAAAAGGGTTTTCAAAGGGATTGAATAGGGAGTGTGGTTGCGGTGGTAGCTTAGCGAATTCCTCTTTCAATCTCAGCGCCGCCGTAGGTGGCAGACCGTTTGTTTTAAGGTTAGAAGGATCGTTGTTATTGTCTCTATCTTTAGCCAGTTGCCATTTAAGGGAGTTACCAGACTCTTGTAGGGCCTGCTTGTACGCCTCGCTGTATTGAGCAATGTTTGATAGACCGAATTTATCCATTAACTCACCAACTAATGAAGCCGATGGAGGTTTTGGGAGTATAGCGGACTTCTTTCTCGGAAGGGCTGAGGATGAGTTACTGACAGGTACCGTGAGATCCTCAGCCTCTTCCATTTCCTCTCCATCTTCATTTTCGTCCTCTTCTCCCTCCATTTCTTCCTCATCTAGTTCTTCGTCAGATTCTTCTTCACTCGTTTCAACTGATTCAGCATCATCACCATTCGTTTCACCAGTTCTATGAGCTTTCATGTGTCGCTTCAATTTAGAGTTCCTTTCGAAAGTTTCGTCACATTGGTTACATTTGAATGGTTTTTCGCCGGCGTGAACACGACGATGTAGAACCAAATTGTTTTCATATCGGAATTTCTTGCCACAGAATTCACAGCAATGCGTGGGCTCGTCACGTTTGTTAGGTGGTGAGACTGTTTGCCGATCGGATTGAGCTGCATCGCCAGACCCAGACTCACTGTGTCGCTCGGGAGGGGTCAGACTATGGTGGCGCGTACCGTCCCTTGGTACGTCCCCCGTTCCTGGTCCGGCGCCCGCTGGGGGAGTCTGGCTGACTCGAGAGGGCAACGGGGAAGCGAACGGAGGCGAATGCTTCCTGGGGCTAGGAGAGCTCGAATTGCCTGTGGCCGCCCCTGGACTGGTCGTACCGGCCAGTTGCCGCAAGCGCTGCGAGTAAAAATCCAGCTGGGGTTCTAGAGAGAGTGGTTGCGAAACGGGAGGTCCTCTCTCCCTTCCTGAGGATGACGTCGGAATGCTCGGAGCCCTGTCAGCTGGTGAGGGAAAGGGCTGGTGCGGAGGAAGCGAGTTT
The DNA here is from genome assembly GCA_030578115.1 of Leucoptera coffeella. Lineage (NCBI taxonomy): Eukaryota > Metazoa > Arthropoda > Insecta > Lepidoptera > Lyonetiidae > Leucoptera > Leucoptera coffeella. Next base: position 352,147 of record JAMBLF010000168.1, read on the forward strand.
GCAGCCACCGCAGCCGCCGCAGCAGCGAGGTTCAACCCGTGATGGCGGAACTGTTCTGACACTAGCTGGTCCATCCTAAAACGGGGGTTGTGGTGATTGGGCCTCGCGAATAGGGAAGATGGTGGTACCGATGGGTGAGTCATTGGTGGTAGACTACCAGGCAGCGGCATACGGAGAAGGCCACCTACTCCGAACGGGGAGTGAAGATCTGGTGGTGGCAGGAGCGGGTGATGGCGCAAAGATGGAGGTGCTAGAGGAACACCACCGGACGAACAAGAACTGGATGATGATGTGCTTGATGAAGAATGGTTCTGCTTGCCTTGGTGAGGTATGCCGTTCTCTTGGTAGATGTTCACGCCGTGCACGTGTTGGACATGTTGCACCAGCCTCCAAGCGGAGTGGAATCGAGCCTTGCACGTCGAACACACGTAGTTGCTTGGTTCTGTGGACAAAGAGACTTTTATTAGAAAAATATATAATCACAATTATACATGAACTAATACTGTCTTTTCAATTTATTAGATGTCTGTAACAGTACATTTGCAATAAAACTCTTTAAATACTATAACAAAAGCAATATAAATAAGTATATTATGCCCCCAAATAAATAATAAAGATTTACTAAAAACAGTCAACCAAGTAAATACGAAAACTTGAGAAAACGCCGCACGCAGAGTGATAAGAGAAACGAGCTCACCATTCCGCCCGACATTGAAAGATACCCAAATATCCGAAGAAGATTTACAGCAATATTAACAGTGAAAGTGTCTAGTAATAGCTGGCGCGTATCGGGCCGAGGGTCCAGGGATATCACGAGGGCTGCATGCTAAGCAGGCGGAGACCCACAGGTTTCGAGGGCCCTGACTGATCGCTGCTCCGTGTCTGGAGTGATTCGTTCTGGGGAAATCTTATGAGGGCCCACGCCATATGCAAGTTCGAAAATTAATTTTGGAAATGTTGTGGAAGTGGGATGGAAATTTGATAGTTTTAAATTGGTTTTTGATTGGAATAAAAAGGTAATTGTAATTTTTATCAAGCTACTGTTTTAACTGATTCAAAGCTACTTAGTATTAAATTAAAAGCTTTAATATAAAGTTTTTTGATGTTCAAACGACTCAACTATTTCTTGGTGTGAAATTACAATTAGTATATCGAAGCTAATTTCTGAATTGAAGCAAAAAGAGTGTCCTTAATAAACAAACTAACTATTTCTTTCCCTTTTTTTAGATAGTATGTATCATTGCTTCTTGAACTCCAAGCAATATAACTATGCCTGTATAACGATGTCCCCATATATCCATTACTGGTCAAGGTACATTAGAAATGGATGCCCCATCTCGTCTCGCGCCGTAATTTGATGGCTCATTGTGAACTCGGGACGCGATTTATCAGGGAGACAATCACGGCTCAATAGGTTTCTAGGGATGTGAAACTGATTCTTAAGTCTATGTCGACGAATATGATTAAATTATATATAGAAGTTAGAAAAGTTTTGAATATATAAATAATCTATGTTTGAAAGTTATTGTGGTTTTTGTTGGCGTGAGATTATCCTAGTTCTTTCTATGTAATCATATTACTAAATTACTTATTACAATAAATTATGCTTAAATATCTAAATTGCTTTATTGGAGTATATCTATGGGCAAATTCTAACAAATTCTAATTGAAAAGGTACCACAATGAATTGCAACTAATAGTTATATTAATAAGGATAAATCAGAAGGTATAGTAAATTTTATAAGAATTGTAATATTGAAAATCTAACGCTGAAATTCGAGTATGGCACATCACTAGTATTGGGCGCAACCCGATAAGTAATCTTGAATGTTAAGGCGATTATTGAAATGTAACGGTCAGATTATGACCGGAAAGAAACTTACATAAAGGATGCTACGAAGTTTAAGTATGTACTGAAATTATAGTGCGTTCTACGTGCTTCTGGACTCTACTTTTCATAAGATAGATTCAATAATAACAGACGTGGTTATGATAAGCATAGAATTGCGAAAGATGGCGAAATATGTACATTTATAACAAATTCTAAATATACCCTAAAACTTTTTTTTTAAATATCTTTATTTAGTAGCCTTACACCTCAAAGGTTACGCCGGCTTACAACAAATTTTAAATAACACTAAAATTAAAACTTAGCCCAGATCAAATTGTATGCTTGTACGAGTATCTCTTAAAATGTAGAGCAGCAAAGGAGTTTTTGGATATAAACTTTTTACTATCAGCAATAACACATTTGATTATTACTTTATTATATTTATTTATTATATATAATGTAGATAGCTTCAATTAATAGAATATTTTTAATAACCAATTAAAAGTGTATTTTGAATTCGTAGGTTCACTATATTATTTCAATTATTATTATAGCGTATCTATCTGGCTACAGTAACACTCTGTATCGAGCAGCAGTCCGTATCACCATATAAATATTGTGACCTTTTTGTCCGCACCATTGTTCATTGTTACGTTGGTCATCATTGGGTACAGATAGCATGGCAACGCAAGAAATAAAATAGATTATATAGAACACATTCTAAGTATGAATGTTCTAATACGATTTCGATACTTGACTTGACCAAGTTCAGTAGTCATAAAAATCATGTTGAAAAAAATAATAGTACCGAATATCAAATATAAAATAATAGTAATGAAATCTTTTTATTAAATAAATAAAGGAATTAAGACATGACAGGCATTGTAGGTAAACTTAGAATACTTTTGACAGGCTCGCGATTTTATTCATATCGCAAGAAATAAATAAATAAGTTTCCTTAAATAAGATCCTATAAAATGAGTGGAAAACTTATGATTTCAAAATACTGTATATATCATCTTGTTAGTAATTTATTCTACCTTGTCTAATCTAAATCAGATCGGATCTTTCTATAACTATATCGTAATGAATTTCTATTATTCTCTACAAATACATAGATTTAAAAAATCCAGTATATACTTTCTTCATCAACAGTACACGATACACAAACCCGTATGCATAGAGGGACCTATGACTTCACCTCAGTGATGTCCAAAACACGAGTAGCACCAACCAATAACCGAACTTCGATCAATATTGGCTTAAGAAGATAAGAGGAACCAAAAAAATGCTAGCCTAATTGCCTTGGAAATAAGGTGTAATTTCCAATAATAAACAACTAGAGTTACTTAGGCTGTTTCTTTAAATAAAGTATTCGTAAAGTGATTTCGCGATGTACTGAAATTTATTCATTTACATATATTAGTGTCCCAAACTTTAAGCTCGTTGTTAGTTCATCTGTTTTTAGGGTTTTATTTTATGTTAAGCTTTGAACTATACTTACTGAAACAGATATTTTAGAAGTACATTTAAATAATACTTAAAAAAATTAACATATAAATCCAAAAAATATTACCAATAGTTTGATTCTCAAAATATAATAAAATGTAATTTACTTTCAAACTTTATAGACTTTTTGTACTATGTATCTATTGTGTACTACATTATGTATTAAAATTAAGTTTTTTAATAAACAAAAACTAAACAACATCATTGCGACGAAAAGATTCGATATATCTACAACCATGTACCTTAATCATGCAAAAGATTTCACCAATTGTCATATAAATATTCGTAATATTCCGGATATTAAAACGGAGGCAATCCCGATGCACCGATTATAGGTATTGCAAATAGAAGAAATTGTCATCGTTCCAAATAATTGCTCGCTCCCGAATCAGGCTTGTATATTGCAGAAAAAAACCAATACAAGTAGAACTTTGATTACAAATCATTCGTAAAGAGATGTAGTTTAAAATATTTGTATATCGATAGAGTTGTCACAACTATTGGTCGATTATTTAAAAAAATACATATTTTCGAGTAACGTGTCTCTAAATCAGCACGATTAATAAATTCAACGTTATATATAGTGTTATATATAGTTATATTAGTGTTATATATAGTTATATATATAGTGGATTTACAGATAAATATAAAGCTTTATTACTGAAATAATGCTCGTTGACTTGTGTTGTTATTACTATAATTGACTGACGGGTTTGTATCTCAGATATTCTTTGGGAATTACTGACTTAACGCTACTAAAACGTAAGGTAGTAAAGGTAACTTTGTTTATAAAATACGCGATACATCCCGTTTTCTTGTAAAAATATTAACACTAGTGTTTGCCACTGATTTTTATTTACATTAATCGTATAGTAGTAATTCGAATAGTCACCATTAGTATCCAGATAATGCTTAACTACCCGTTTCGATTTCAAAAGGCGATCGTTGATTACAGCATTGTATGGGCTGGGAGCCAGTGGGGGTGAAATTTTTAAACACCACCCCTTGGATGGGATTCTTTGCGGTTCGGACGCTGAAGGGAGGGGGTAATCTCTAGCCAGGGATCCTGAAGATAAATAGAGTAGCACTGTTGTGGAATAGTCAGTGGTACTGGGTTGATGTTGGGATGTTTATCATAATTTTGTTACAGTTCTGTAGTACGTTATTGAAAGAATGCGACATCTATTTTAGGTATTTATAAACTAGTAAACTTATTTAGACATTACAAAAAATAACTTTTGACATAATCGTTAGTGAGCATGTTTTAGTAACACAATATATCTTCAATGAATTCAGTAAGCGCCAATGCCACTGTTTGTACAAATGTATATTGAAAGTTACAATAAGTTTTGGCAATCTAATTCTTATGTTACACTGTAGGCTTAATAAAAAATGCATTTTTATAAGACCATACCCGTACATACTCATATTAGTCTAGTCTATTCAGCAGCGTACTCTGCGCAGACCCCCCGCCAACATTCGGTTGGAAAGCGGTTTTCCGGTAGGGTTATTATGTAACTTGCGATCAGTAAGCAAACGACGAAAATTGTGCGTTTTTCGCTGTCAAACACGACTTTCGTATTATGTATCATGGAATAGCATTTGCAACAGCAATCGAAACAGTGCTGCCAACAACACCACAACAACACAGCAATTAAAGAACGAACGAAAACGAAGAAAATGTATGAAAGCAATAATAATTGGTATTATGTAAGAAGTTTTGACAGCAATCACGAGCGAAAATTTTGCAAACTCAAATGTCAAACAGCGATCAGTGAAAAGGTGGTTGCTTTCAGATTGTTAGAAAGTTTTGCAACTTTAAACAAGCTAAAAAAGTAGTTTAGGCAGTCGCACTAGTAAATTATAAGTGTGGAGAGTGAGGAGATAGTAGAGGGAAACACAACGCAGGCGAATATCGGCGAAAGCGCGAGCAAAACTGCGTAACAATTGAGAAGACGAAAACTCCTAATTCTCTGCCTGACGAGGAGTTTCTTCAGCCTTTCGATGATTTAAGACCCTTTATGTCCATAACAAAGTCATTGCACAAGTTTGAGCTTTGAACGCAAGGTAAGGTAACTTATATTCAAATATAAATTTCCATCATTTGGTTGTCATAATTTTATGTACTAAAACATAATTTTCTTTACAGATTTTCGCGGCTTTTGCATTTATTCGCTACTGCTTCAGACCACAAATCTATTGGGATGAGCTACAGATAACATTTGGACCAGCCCAGTGTCCCAAACTCTGTGCGTGAAGTTACAGCTGCACTTAACAATAACAATATATCAAGGAAATATTATAGTTTCCTCAGGGTCAATCACACTGGATGTATATAGTTTGAAGGTCAGTATTATATAATAATTTAATAGAATTATATTATTTTTATTACATAGAGAGAGAGGAAAGTGTGAGGGAGATATTGAACGTAGAGTGTGTGCAGGCAATAAGATCAATGGGGCCATGTATAGTGTTATGGGTAGCCAGTTGATTTCTTAATCGGCACATATGGCTATTCATAGGGCTGTGCTGGTTCCAACATTTACTTATGGTAGTGAAAGTTGAGTATGGCAAAAGAAGCATGAATGCAGTCACTGAGAAGCATGTTAGGAGTGACATTGAATGATAGAATTAAAAATAGTGTGATTAGGGAAGGTTGCGGTTTGAAAGAAGATGTAGTGACTAAGATTGAAAAGAGCATGCTTTGATGGTTTGGACATGTTATGCGGATGAATGATAGCAGATTGACAAAAGGAATATATATGAGTGAAGTGGAAGGGCGGTTACGTAGGGGCCGGGCTAATAAGATATATAACAGTCAGATAGATGCTATATTGAAAAAAGGTGACGTTAGGAGTATCTATAACCGCCGAGTGTGTATGAGAAGATGTATGAGAGTCAATGAAGCGAAAGTGGTCTGTCAGGATCGGGACAAATGGGGATCTGTGATCTCTGCCTACCCTTCTATAGGGAATCAGGCGTGATGTGTATGTATGTACATAGAGAGAAACGGGCTTAACATGTCTATGTATTATAATTTGACTGTTACCCTTTACACTACACAATATTTGTGCATATCACTTCCATCATTTAAGATATTAATATGCGGCTGTGAGCAGACTGATGTCTAGTTAGTTGATTCAGAATGAAACAGAAGACTGGCTATTCATAATGATGTTCTATTTCCTACACTTATGTATGGTAGTGAGTGTTTGGTTTGGCAGAAGTGTCATGAATGAAGAATAATAGTTAGAGATGATCTCCCTCAGAAAAATGTATTATGCAAGATTGTGTGATAGCTTAGAATGGATTCATGAACGCTTTGTCAATGATAGTGTGATTCATGAATACTGTGGTATGGGAGAATATGTAATTACAAACATAGAGAAAGGTATGTTATGAGGTTTGGGCATATGGAGCAGATAGATGAGAAGAGGGTTACGAAAGGGATTTGTAATTTATAGAGCTAAAGTGGAAGGTAGAGGAGGACAAGTTAGGCTGCGTAGAACATATACTGATCAAATTAGAAACATTCTTGTCAAGGTGGGTGTACGCAGCGTGAAGAATAAAAGAGTCTATCCCGTTAGGGACGTAGAGCCATGAATATATGTATCCATATTAATATTTCATCTCATATGTGCAACCAGTGGGCATGTCTGTATGTATGTCATACATGTCTGTTAAGATGAATGTATGTCGAGGAGGCAAAAGTAGCGTTAAGATAGAAAGTAATTAGGTTTTTCCCTGGAAGGATAGATATTGTGGGTATATTTGTAATCTCATTGTAAATATTTTTTTTTATTTTCAGATCAAGTGAATCATTTAGAATGTGGATGAAATTGTGCGCCCTGATCATTGAAATTATGTAGATGGCAAAAGGAAGAAATAAAAAATCTTATAGAAAATTCAAATATGTAGTTTTAATTTTTAAATTTAGTTTAAAATTTTCGTTTATACATTAAGTTGACTTGGCTTGGATGCGAGCTGCTTCAGCAGTGGTCATGGTAGCATTGGCAGGTTTTTCTTTAGCTGCCACTCTCTTTTGCTCCATGTTAATCAATGATTTCAACACACAAGAAGCCTCCACCTAGTAAAATATAAACAATGCATAAATTAATAAACACAGTAACAACGTTAAATCATACACAATTATGGAAACACATAAAAAATTCATATGACATTAAATTGTACCTTTTTTCTACCAGAAATCAAACTCCAAATATATTAGTTTATTAGCACCCAGAAGTCATAAGTTATTCAATTTGGTAGATTTTAATGTTTTTTACTGCCTGACCTTCTAAATACATATTATGTTATGATGAAAACAACAATATTTTGTAGTACATGCATATATTCACACCTCCTATGTCCCTAAGGGGACAAACAAGAGACTATTGATCGCCAACTTCAAATGATCCTGACTAATCACATACATACACATCACACTCAATTCCCTGTAGAGGAGTAGTCAGAGATCACAGATACCCACCCTGACATACCATTTTTGCTTCATTATACACTTATATACTCTCAGTGGTTATATATACTTCTAACATCACTTTCAATATGGGGGTCTGTCTAACTGTCATTTGTCCCATTGGGTAATCGCCCTTCCAATTCACACACATATATTCAATTCTTCAATTTCAAATCTTTTTGTTCAATTCAAATCTTTTGTCAATCTACTATCCTTTATCCTCATAACATATATAAACGATCGAAGCATGCCCTTTTAAATCTTAGCCTCTACATCTATTTTTAATTCTGTCATTCAATATCACTCCTAACATGCTTATTTGTGTGACCTATGGGTATGGTTTAGCGTGCATATGCCCGTGGAAGTGCAATGATGACTATGACAAGAGTAATGTAGGGTAAAGAATAAAGGTGTATGATGTAGATCTAGTAAGAGTTATTTTCCATGATTGGTATCAATGGGAATTCATGATATCTGTTTTAACGTGTGTAGCGAGAATGAGTAAAGTGTATTTTAGTAAGTAAGTTACTCAGATGGTCCAAGTAACTGTGGTATAGTTGTTATTGTTATTATGTGTTATAAGTTTTTACACTAAAATATATTATTCAAGAAGACAATACCTGCATTTTCAAAGTGATATGTCTAGCTCTCCTCTTCTTTGCTCTTGATATGGCCTGGCATATCGAAGTTTTCAGCCTGAAAAAAACATAAACTTTTAGTGCTCAAGTAATAAATTACATATTTCCACATTTATGTTCATTTCACTATTGATTTTAGTGTAAAAATACTTACCATTATTTCAAATTATGCCTTATACGCCAGCTCTTGACTTTCCACGTGTACAGTTGTGGTACAATGTAGCAAATATTTCAAGTTAAAAATTTCTAACCTATTGAACATTTTCAAACATTAAACAATAACAAACTTGCTAGTTCCACCGATTGCTACTTGATTGCTAGGGGCGCTAGTTTCTACGTGTCAATTTGAATGAATGATTTTGGTTATGTTGGTATGGTTTTGGATAGCAGTAAGAACGCGACCAGCGAGCGAACACCTTACATAATACCAATTTGTATGAACGAATAGCAATCGATCGCGCGATCACTTTGCGATCACTGCTGATTGCAAATTTTTACATAATAACCCTACCGTTGTCGCTTCCCCCGACTTGGACACTGGCTATTAAGGTCCTGTCTCCGAAGGGTGCTGTCTCAAATATGAAAATGTTTCCACTATTACAATGCTAGAGTATTTTTTCTACGAGATTTGTATGCATAAAGGAAATGGTTGTTATGTTGGTTTTAAAGTATTTTGTTTAATATAAATGGTAGTAAATATTTTTTGTGGACAGTTTTGAAAATAAGATTGTTTTTAATGAAGTATTTACTATACAACAACTGTTATATAGCACATAAAACAGATAATTTGCTTTTCTGTAAATAATAGCAGTCGACGAGTAGCATAGTTCGAATATTTAGGAGACAGCTTAAATTAGTAAAGAGTAGTTTAGCAATATCTCAAATATTACAAACCCTAAATATTGCCATCTCAATAACAAGAACAAATCTACGCTCATATTTATAATTTTACACCACACTTTTAAGCAAGTACTCTATAAAACTATTGGCTCTTTTCAGCAGTACTTTAACCCTATTTCCCCATCTATTCCTAGTCTCAAGCCATTCCAAATCCTAGCGCATAGAACAAGTCGGCGGCGGAAGTCGGCGGGTGCCACATCCGGTGCCGCAGTCGCTCACAGTTCACACCCCGTGGCTATAGTTCACCCCGTCTAACACGGGAGAAGTGGTCTGTGGAATCTGCGTTTTATATAAGGTTTGTGTAGTTTTGTATCGTAACTATATAGTTAGATGTGAACGAGAATGATAATGAATATTGAATCGAAAAATAAGAGAGAAGTTTGGAATTAATTTGCTACGAATGATAAGGTCAAGATAAAAGTTATAGTTTAAGTATGTGGTTAGTGTCTTCTTTTTTCTCATTCAATGTATTTTCCTAGTATTTCTACGTACCTATCTAACTTTAAGTAATCTATTTATGTAATTATTGTTTATTTGATTAGATAAAATTCTTGCCATGTTATATACGGTGAACTCTTTAAACGATTTAAGAACAACACTTTAAATAAAAAATAAACGCTACTTTTATTTCAATATCTTCCTCG